>WOVY01004554.1:0-416443 GCA_013436015.1 Rhipicephalus annulatus | reverse complement strand
AACATCGAAAGAGTGCCCGAAGATGAAAGAAGGAATTCGCGTCCTGCGGAAGATGATCAGAGAAAACTCGACACACAGAGGCTTGTCCACGTCCATCCGCTGACACAGGCGTCATTCAAAGGTGGGTACCAACGAAACCATAGTGCATATAAGGCTGATGCATCACCATCATCACAACAGATGAGCATACGCGTTGCGTATTATCAAGTTGCTACACCCATTTGTACGCGCCACATCACAGGGATGCAGAACGTGAACGAACGCCACGTTGCACGCCGATGTTTCAGATACTGAACGCGCCGCCCCCCTCCCGTCTGAGCAATAAAAAAAGACCACATCATGGGCTGCATCTTCAGAGAGGGCGGAAAATGATAAGCAAGACATTTAAAAAACAACTATGCTGAAGCATCCACTAAAATCTTTTCGTGCGATTCTGAACGAGCTGCAGACACCAGGTGCGAAAACAGCAGTGCATCCTCAACGTGCTGGAACCGCTACTGCTGGCTCTTCAATAATCAGTGTGGGGAATTTCTTGGATGAACGTGTGCGCACCTCTGCTATATTGCAATGAATGCAAGAGGCTTTGCAAAGACGATTGTCTGACTTTCGGCCACGGATGTTTAAATAGAATTTTCGTTGGTTGTTTTATGTGAGCCGAACTTGATGTCATTGTTTGGATTTCTGGATATGTCAATTTGTGGTCACGCGATGACCGAAAGCGAGCAAGTAATTATATGCGTGTGTAGAGATTTAAAGTACGTGACGCATGCCGTGTCTCCTCATGCTTCTAATGATTATATTTGCCTATTATAAAGCACAAGCGATGATCATTATCAATCATAGGTGGATATATCCCTCCTGGAAGCCACATGGACTGTCATGTGCTCGAAGCTTGCCCGGACCACATGCATTAGTTGTGGATTTTAATGCACATAATCCCATGTGGGGTTCCACCTAATGAATACCGCGTACACAGTAAACTGATTCTGACCCTTAACCCTACTGAAACGTTCCGTAAGATGCGGAGACCTCACATACGGAATTATTGGAATATGGAAGACGTATGAATGCGGACTCCGCATAAGATGTATGATGCGGACTCCGCATCTTATGGAAAGACGTATCATGCGGAATTACTGAAATGTGTGCATGTTACGTCTGAATCTAGTGCAAAGCAATATAATGTGTCAATTGAATAGACGTCCACATCTTGAGTACATGCAATACTGTGTACAAATCACAATATTTCTTAAACGTGCATGATGAGGGATTGAATCATCGGCATCTTACTAATTGTCGTGATGCGGAAGCAAAATCACCTTTTAAATAAAATACATTACAAAACTACTAAATTAACATGTTAGCGATTATAAATGGTGGTTATATTGCAACACATTAATGCAGTGTTCTTTGCAAGACTTAAAGAACTTATAAAGTTATTATTATCAATAGAGAAGCATTAATATACACATCAGCCCTGCTACAATCAATATGTTTTTTATTTGTCTGTATGCTCCAGCTGTGAATAGTGACATTGCAGTGTTGATCGTACACAAATGAGGTGACTGCACCGCAATTTCACAGAGCTCCACCTAAGCCACAGGATGGTGGCACAATGTACAGCAATTTTAAAACGAAATGTTTAAACATAAATAATAATCATAGCACTGTGAAAGTGTGGCGCTGTGTTGTCTCATGAATGCCTTGTGGAGATCGGCGAAATGCTGCTTGAGGATCCGGCACCACTGTAAATTTCGAAGGTCACTGCGATAGAACTTATGTGTCCTTCATAGGCACCTGGAAATGAAAATAATTGGCACAAATAATGTCAGAGACACATGTTAGCACAATTGTTTACATGCACAAGAAATATAACACACAGAATGAAACTGAAAATTTAAGGCACACAATCCTTCATGTTATGCATATGTGAATAATAGAAGGAATGAGTGTATAAATTAGTTCTGCCACATCAAAAAAAACTGCATGCTTATCACAGTGAAAATACTAGGTTGTCATGATTTTCAATGGTAGAGATAATCGATTAATATGTCCTTATGAAATTATGATTTAAACGCTTCCTGCTACAGTAAAACTTAGGAACTGCAAGTGAAAGCTCTCAATGTTCATTTAATAGTGTGTGCATGTACATCTGCTGCCTTTATACTATACAGTTTGTGCACAAAATTGGCATTTTGAACAATTTTGAGAGGTAAACCTATGCAACTTATGAAGGTTAAAATCACCATGAAAGCAAGCAGGACCAGGCAGGTGCCATTAAAAATCTGTGCAAGCCAGATAACTATAACCGAACTTGCACACATATAGGGGAGCAAGAGTAACAGAAATTCGGCTGCTGACCCGCATGTCGCGGTATCAAACCCCGGCTCCATTTCCGATGGAGGCAGAAATGCTGTAGGCACGTGTGCTCAGATTTGGGTGTACGTTTAAAGAACCCCAAGTGGTCGAAGTTTCCAGTGCCCTCCACTACGGCGTCTCTCATAATCATATAGTGGTTTTCGGACGTGAAACCCCACATATAAATCAAGAATAACAGAAATAAACTGCTAACAGAAAAGTTGGGTGCATGTGCTATCTGTACACCTTACTACATACAGCATGCTCATTCCATTTTAAATACCGATATTGAAAATAACTGCTCTATTAGAATGTAAAAGGTAAGGTAGAACTGAACGACTCTACAAAAAGTGACCCTATTATGACACCACGTTTTCTTATAACAAAATTGACTAAGACTCTCAAATATCATTACGCAAGGAAAAAATCTCCAAAGAACAATCAGAGTTTGAAGTCATAATTATTTATATGGCTACTATGACTATAACCAAGAATCGACCTCAATATGGCTAATGTTAGTTTTTAATGCCTATGTTCACTAGACAATGAACTATACCACAAAAAGCACAGCGTTCAGGCAAAGCACCACACAAAAAAAGAAAGCAGTCCTTTTTGTTATTACCGTAATGCCTTTAAATTGGTATTTTTACCTCTACTTTCCGCTTTTTATCTAAGTAACTGGTATGAAACAAGTTAGCTGAAAATGCACTGTGCCTCCGAAAACCTGTTGGTTGAATCTGAATTTGTAAAAAATGGTGAAGCTTGCACTAATTAGGCTCCACAAGCCTTGGAACAGTGAGACTACATGACTCTTAGGACTACTTTAGTTACTTGTGTTTTGTTTCTGGGCCTAAGCATAAAGACAAGGGCTTAACTGAATTGCTGCTAACAAACAATGCTTTCGAAATTGCCCGAGCGTCAAAGGATGCTCAGCCATTTGTTGTGTTTTGCACTGGGCTATTCTACACCAAACATACAAAGCATACTGCCATGGCGACCATCACAGATGTATAGTTTAAAAATGATGGTAATTTACTCTTCTGAATATAGTTATTTGCAGAAATGTTTTGAAGAGAAAAGAGTAGTGGTCACGGGGTACCTTCAGAATTTCGCAGAATGTCGTGTGGGTGTTATTTGTGAGAAAAATTTCAAAGTACCGCTTTTTCTTGCCATATCAAATTTGATCTACATATTAAGTAAAGATGCTTCTTAAAGTATTTGAAGTCAAGTAACATTAGTGCAATTTTCTGCTACATAGGCTTTGAAGAATTCAGGCCAAACTGTTTATCGTTTGCATTTCTTGTATGGCAATACTGCATTTTGTATGAATATTTGAGCCACAAATACTCACTGCACAGAAGTTATATTTTACGAAAAAAATAATGTTAGGTCCAGATTACAAACATCACTATATAATCGTTTTTGTCCACATTCAGATGCAATTTGAGCTGTGTGTTTGTCTAATTGAAAATTACTTTTATATGTAAGTTGAAAGCAAATAAACAGTTCTGTTACATGGCAAGTGTTATCATTACAATTTTTGTTTAAATGAGGAAAATGATTTTTGAAGTCTCCTATTGAGGGCCATGGGGAACTTCGGAACGGAAGCTGTCGTACATGAAATGCAGAAAACAGCCATCATAAGAAACCTTCAAAAATTCATTGCTACTTTAAGACAAAGTGTAATCATATAACTTGCCATATAAAGAGAACTGCTTCCTTGCTTTTGATGTGGCGAAAAATTGCACTAATATTACTGAGCTTCATGCATTACACACAATCACCTTTACTTAATACCAAGACCGAATTTGGTGTAGAAGAGGCAGTATTTTTGAAACACTTTACTTTTTACAAACAACACCCAGACGACATCCTGGGAAGTCCAGAAGGCACCAACGTGGCCTAATATTTTGTTCTCTGCGATACACTTTAGCATTTTGCTGTTTTCAGAAAAAAACAGTAACGAGCACAATATTTTTTTTTCAAAACACATTTAAGACGGTTGGCAAAATGGCTGGATGTTTGATGCGTAATTGCCTCACTGCCAGCATTTATTCTTCTGAAGCTAAAGCTCTCACCTCTCTGTTACTGCCTCCTTCACATACAATGCCTGCATAGGAAAGAAAAAGAAAGGCAGGTCCGACAAAGTTCACAAGGCAAGATATTTTCATGTTGGATAAATTCATTACCATAAACAGCAGCAAAATAACATTCATTTTGAGTAGTCCAAGACACAAGCTATATACCAGCATACTAAGAGCCAAGCACAAACTTTTCAATTGAACGTGTGTGGTGATAGACAGGAAGCACTTATTGCAAGACTGATCAGTCTGTAAATAACTAAATGAAGTACAATGCACTGTTCAATCCAACACCACATAGGCATCTTTGCTATAGCAAAGCCATGTGTCATTGATTCATGCACTAGATGGGACAATGCAAATGTAACAAAAAAAGGTGAAAAAAAACAAGGGAAAAAAAGAAGAAAAGGGGGATGCAAAGTAGGAGCAGTGTAGCACTACTTTTACTTTGCATTCCCCTTTTCTTTCTTCTTTTTTCTTCTTTTCTATCATTTACCTTTTTTTGCTTCCCTTACCCCCAACTCCGACAGGAGAACACTTTGTATCAGCGCAACCTAACTTGAAAATAAGCAAGGGCTGCACTCTTCTGCGTTATAAGTTTTTTTTTTTTCAGACAAACATTTCCAACAGGCACACACGCCTATACCAAAAGATGATGTCATTACTGACCCCATTTAAACTAACACGCCAAGGATGACAAGGTGACTTCTAAAAATAGGTCCTCCTATCGCAACATCGGCAGCCTGTCTGGAGCACTTCTACTGTTCACCCTGATTACCCCACTAGATGTTTTCATCTGTCGACTCACATCTTCATTTTGGATAACACTAAGACGAGCTTACATTGATTAATACGAACGAAAGTTTAGTGATGTATCATGTATCAGATTAAGCAACTCTGTTAAAAAATTATTGATAGCTTGCTTCCAGGCTTTTTATACTGTAGCCTGAAACTTCGTAATGTCTTCTATGCACATGAACCAGATTGACAACGTAATGCACACACATGCTTAAAGAATACTGCGAGGAACAAGATAACGACAAAACGACCAGCCACCCAAAATTTTCTTTGTACATGTTTATAAAACGTTCATGTACCCCAACGAGGTGCTTATGATACAAGCCGAAAAAACCTACAAGTAGGGCCTTGGAGTCTTCTGGAAGTAGATGTGTTGCATTTTTTCTGTAGAGGGCTTTACACCCATAAGTGAGGAACAAAACTCCTGTATAATGAAGAATGTTGGCAGCTATCAGTTATAGAAAAACCTAATGCAGCTAACCTTCCCCGACACATCTGTACATTTAGAGAGGTGACGTAGCTTCTGTGATTGTGGCAGTAACTCCAACAGGACCAGTGCGAAAATTGGCACTACTTGGCTAGACAAATGTCAAAACATGCCTGCCCGACTCCCTCTAGCCATCCTGGCTGAATCTGACACATGATTTCTTAACTGCTGGCTGGACAAAAACAAAACCACTGAAGCACTCACAATACACAGCGTGAAGTTCCTTTGGAGTGGTCAACTTCGTCTTCTGCGATGAAAGAGCAGCACAGTGTACTGATAAGGCACTCCTTGCAATGGTTTCAATGCCACACAGTGACCTTGCTGTTCCTGTCGAAGAGAGCTTCGGGAGCTTGGAGGGCGCTTGCTCTTTTCTGGGGGCTGCTGCCGCTTCTCGTTTTTCTGCTCAAGGTCAACCTGCATAAAGTTGTAGACGAGGCTTTAGGAGTTGTATATAATGATATACAAATTTTCGCTGAACACACATTTCCTCGTGGCACACTGAGGAATTTCTTATAAAACTTAAGGCCTCGTATATGCAAACATTTACAATCGATCCGAAGATGCACTCGACTCAAAAGAAGCAAGTTTGTTATGTAGTGTATATAAAGAAAGGTCATTCAGCACAACCACAACTACAGTTGCACACGAAAACGACATTTTACACGATCCTGTTTATTTACACGGTCCATTTTACACGGTCCTGTTTTACACGATCTGGTCTGCATGAACTCTTGAACCGGGCACCATATAGGTAGAAAGACACACACAGACTTTGAGACAAACCTAGTTTCCCGTGGAGCATCCTCTTGCACTATAACAACACATCTCAATCTAGTTAGTTGGTCAGAACGAAGTGAAAACAGCTCGCACTTGAAAAGCACGGGCAGAAGGAATGACGCCTGCACCCTGTGCTTTCTGTACGTTCTCGTTGAGGGTGCAGTCTTCACCTTATCCTTATGCGATTTCGCATTTATAACATTGTTCGCTGCATAATCTTTGTGGCATTAAAGTGTGTGATACCGTCATGTGTATCCCATGTAATTTATAAAAATAGAATACAAGATAGCTTGATTCAAAAATAACAAAGTGCATCCAGCGCCATGTCCTGTAGCCATTCTTTAGGCAAGTGGCAGAACGATTTATTCTTCAAAACATATCTTACTTGTAACCACTACAAGAGCTAACTCGTACACTGGCACATTCTGTTTGCTTCTTCAGATTATAAGGTACCTTTTTTACACCAGAAAATCTTCAAGAAGAATAGAAGTGTTGGAATTGTGAAGAAAGAAAAGTAGAAGGAAAAAAAAGATATTGATCGATTTGTGGGGTTTAACGTCCCAAACCCACCATATGATTATGAGAGACGCCGTAGTGGAGGGCTCCGGAAATTTTGACCACCTGGGGTTCTTTAACGTGCACCCAAATCTGAGTACGCGGGCCTACAACATTTCCGTCTCCATCGGAAATGCAGCCGCCACAGCCGGGATTCGAACCCGCGATCTGCGGGTCAGCAGCCGAGTACCTTAGCCACTATACCACCGTGGCGGGGCAGGAAAAAAAAAAGATAACCTGCCCTGTACAGGGACCGAGCCTGCGAACTTCGAATAACATGTCCGATGCTCTATCAACTGAGCTACCATGGCGGCTATCCCTCTTCCATTTTGTACGGTATATATGTGCATTTATACATGGAAGAGTCAGTCAGCGCTGCCTGTTACCATTATGGCGAGTGTGGGACACCTTTTTTTTGCCTACTGGCAATTACATTACGATTGCAATTACGTAACGATTACTTCCAATATCCCTATACTTCTTTGGCAGCATTATGCATCTGTCCGTTCTCAGAAAATCTGCTAGTCACAGGAGGAGGCAATAGTTCGCCCTCCCACCTAAATGCATGTACTTGAACACATGCACAACTGATCAAAAAAAAAAACAAGTCACACACCGCTAAGATTACTGAGATTTACTGTTTCAGATTCATGAGTAAAGGAAAAAACTATAAATTTAAGGGTTTGTTGTCTTTGTTGAACACATTATAATGAGAAGTAGCAGAAAATGATGCCAAACAAACTATAGGGAATGTTATCAAAAGTAACTTTAACAAAATTGTGAAAAGAAAAGTGAACAAAAACGTAACTTGGCAATGTTTTTTGACAATTGAATTGACATTACTTTTTATAACATCCCTTTATTTTACTGGGTAATGTTGTCGCGTAATTCTCATTATTAGAGTGGTGAGTAGGCTGACAAAGAAAGTATATGGCATTGATACTTCTTTTGAACACCTAAAAGTTTGAGGAACTTAAAAGAGTGGAAGCTACTTTGAGTAGACCAGAATATTTAGTTGGAGCGAAAAAAAACGTACACACATTTTTACCGGGCTTTTTAACCTATTTTGAGACATAAAAGTGTATGCTGCCAGTAATGTTAAGTACCATTACTTTTGTCACACTATGCACTGTAGCAGGTGTAGTTAGAGTGGTGATAGTGAAGGATTAATCAAGCACGCCACCAACTGCGTTCAATTCAATGGTCGCGTATTTTAAAAATAAACCTGCTGTATAGTAAAAAATTTTTTAAAGCATTTATGATTTTATCCAAATCAAGTTAAACCGACTGGGTAAGCCAACCATTTGCATAAAATCAAAAGGCATAAAGTCATTCATGTATTATAACTACGTGAACAATTTCAGCAACGCAGGGCAAAGTGACAACAGTTCTATTAAAAACCCCTCTCATTATAACATGCATGAAAAGCACCACACCAGAATATTTTATAGTGCATGTAATATCGAGACTACTAGACTGTCTATTGACCTTTTAGAAGAAGGGTATCCCCTTCACGTTCAAGGGGCAACCACTTAACCTTTTCCTGAGCTTTTCTGTGAATATTTCCTGAATTTCAGATATCATTAGGATTTATTTAGAGTGAACAGATTTTGCTTACGCATTGAAACCTAGTTCTGTATGTAACTTCAATTATGGGTGCGAAACCACCTCCAGATAATTTTTAACATTTAACTTTTTTTTTAACTGCAGCAGCACAACTAGCTATGGGTGCCCAAAAAGTAGCTAGAAACAATACCTTTACCTCTTTGAGCCTTTTGAAAGTGTTCAGCTTCTCAGTGCTCACCTTACAACATTTTTTTAAATACGTGTTTGTGTGCCCACTGCTCTTGCTCCTTGTACAGTGAGGAGGAGCACATGGCAAGAGGAGAAAACAAAGAAGCATAGCGAAAAAAGCGAAATAAGCGAGGACCTCTTTTGTATCGTACAATGTGTGTAACATTACTATTGAGACAACATATAGACAAATTATCACGGCTATGCATCCATTGTAGAGTCGTACACAGCTGCAACACCACGACTAAATTTCAACCTTGTGTTGGTTTAGGATCCCTTTATAGTGGCAATCTAATGATATCTGCATTTGTTTGGCACATATTAAGATGCAGTGAAATGCGATATGGTAATCTCATTTAGAATGCACGTCATCTGGCTTCATTGTATATGTGGCCACAAGTAACTCTGGCTGCAAAGCAATATGGCAGAGCCTAAACAGACGTCACCGACCACTCCAATCTGAACTTGCCTTTGCTATTTGCCCATTATCATCCCAGCAAAAAATGAATGATTGAATCTGCTACAGATATGTGCTAGCTTATGCTAAGCACCAAGTATGAAGAATGTTTTGTCATTATTGAGATCAGTTATTTGTTCAAGAACACTTGCTGTCAAGCACAAATACATTGCTGTCGAAGCATCAAGACTCAAATATAAAGCAAAAAGAAGTGTCTCTTTAAAAATTACAGGCCACAAGGTGCAAGATAAATATTTGACACACTTGGGATGTAAGGCACGCACAAGAGGTGCTGCCATATTATACTTTTCCTTGTGTTGAAACCTGCTTGTTTTACTCACCCAACACATCTGTAAAGATGCCGTGAAAACACCAAGGAGCTGATGCAGCAAGGTTGAACACATGTCCAGGGATTCCACCATTCCTAAGCAGCCCTACAGCCTCCACAGTCCTGCAACCATTTGTAAAATAAATATAGTTCTACCCAAAGTTCTTGGTTTACAGACACACATGCAAGACGCATAACCACTCTATAGGAAGTTTGCATGATAATGCGCTGGGTAGCAAAACGGATGCCATTATCAAGTATCCAGGCCTGCCGCTTCTTTCTTTCCGTTCTTAATTAATCAATCCATGGTTAATAAATGTTCCCCCAATGTGAAGTGTACTGGCAGTCCGGTGAAGAATTGCAATGTATTTCAAACACAGTCCAATTCATGGCAAGTAAGCATGCAATAGCGATTTGTCAGCTGTTCGAGAAAAGAGCATGAAGTTTAGCTAAAACCCATGTTTTTTATGAACACCATTCAATTTGATATAAAAGTTGTGAGCATTATGTGAAGGAACATGGATTCATGTTTAATCAATGATTTCTTATAATGTACTGATATGAATGCAACTAACTGAATATGAATTGATAATTTTTGCTTGAGAATTCAGAGTTATGAACACTATCGCGCTTGCCAGCTGCATCTTGTCCAAAACAGTGGCAAGATAGGCTAGTTTCTGTAGGTGAGCAGTAATGAGCAGTGCAAAGTAACAACAAGAAACACCAGTAACAACAGTATGGGGCAAGCACAGACTCCCAACTGTACAATTTATTGCACAAAAGTTCGCCTGATTATCAGTCCGACAACTCGTGCAAATGAAGGTCCAGTTGGGAATGAACAAGTTATGAAATCAACAATGCCTGCTTTCACTAACACGACCCTCATTCACATAAAGTATGCAGCGATTGGCCCCTACCAAGGTACGTCACAGCATGATGTCACTGGCACATGTAAAAGGTGTGGCTGGAAAAACACTCCCGCTGGTGGCTCAGCCCGGTACAGTCGTGCGGTGTTTGGGGCAAGTTTTAATTTTTCAAAGCTTACACTTCACGTTACAATGTCGACATTAGCTGTAGTATGTGTCAGCAAACGTCTAGCTGTGTGGTAAACTGTGTGGTAAAATATTTGCCACGCTGTCTGTTTATCTTGAAGAAGTGAACACACGTAATGGCCTGTGCGAGGAACAGCGGCATAGTCTTCAAAAATGTGCACTGTTGATTGCGGCATGTAGTGTGCATTGAAAGGTATTGAGAATATCGGTTCAACTGAGAATATTGTGTGTGGTGTGTGCAGTGTCCATAACAATGTGTCTTGTTTGCCAAGACGTTAGCACTCAGGGCAGGGACCGGTCGATGAAAAAACTTGATTCGACATTTTAGTCAAGGTAAATATGCAGGACCGGGTTAACTGGCGGAACATGGGAGAGGCCTTTGTCCTGCAGTGGACGTAGTCAGGCTGATGATGATGATGATGAAATATGCACTTGACGCGACCATCTGCGAGTGGGTACATCTCGGTGTTTGCGCTGTGTGCAGAAAAAAATAGCATGGTCACCGGGCTGGAAGATACCTTGTTTGTGCTGAAACAGCCAAACACCTGATGAGTCAGATGAGAAATATTAACGCATCAAAACTATAAGTGCTTGCATCAGCAACTACACAACAGCGTGATAACCGCACCCCTGCCACACAGCAGCGAAACATATTTTGAACATGCTGGCAGTGTATTATTTTATAAAAAGCAACTGTGGCAGATTACAAAATCTCACATTGTGCATGCAAGTTTTCTTCAAAGTCAGGCGTACAATGTAGGTGCTGGCCGCTACATTATTAGTTACAAGCAAAAGCGTCTTGCAGGTACACATGCAGATTGCACGAACACCTCTCTCTCTCTCTCTACACTAGGCACACACATTATATCTTTCAACAAGCACACGCCACTGTTTCGGGGCATAATAACGCTCTACCGTGAACGTATGCTAATCAACCCACTTAGGCGGTTGGCTAGGTGAATCGAGCCAAGTTACAAATTGTATCGCCCGCGAACGTAAACAAAATGCTGCTTTGCATCAAATGGCACTGCAGGCTTCGTTTAATCAACAACGTAGCAAGCGCCATGTGCGTCTTTCTCACTACAATGCACATATGAAAAAATCGATCACCATACACATGCATGTTGCCGCAGTTGTCTCGAATTAGCTCCAGTAAGGCCGCGCCGATGCGCCATGGCTCTGCTGGCGTTAGCGTTGTCAAAGCGAATCGGCAACCGCACTCGCAAAGGCGCGTAAGGTTGCCGTTTCACGACGCCTCGTTCGAGTGCAGCAACACACACTTGCACTGAGTGGCATACTTGGTCTACATAAAAAAGTGTCCTCCTTACCTTTAGTTTCTTTCACACTGTCCTGAGGGAAGCAACCACAGGCGTCAGCCGTCACCTCGGAGTCCTTCGAGCGCCCGCCCAACCCGCCGATTCCTTGGACGACTCGCACTTGATCCGCACTCGAACAACCGCGGGAATAGGGCGCAATCTTAGCACATCTTACGAACGAGGAACGGCCCTTCCTTGCGTAAATTTAACATTTCGTGCTCTCGTGTGTAGCAGCGCGAACACATGAGAGATGCAACGAAACGGTATGCCTACGTTAACAAAGAAGACAAACAACATGTGGCTTTAGCTGTGAATGGATTTGACTTGGATATCTGTGTGAGGAAAATAAAAAAAAACATCTGTCGCTACTGTAAACTGAAAAAAAGTACGTTATCTGGCAAGATAACTTTAAAAGTGATAAACGATTATTCAAAAAACAAGTTACAACTTATGAATATTTTCAAAGGTCTGTTTTGTTTTTGTTCTAGCAGACGACAGCCTCCTACTGCTTCTACGACTAACGTAGTGCGGTTTCACGTTCGGTGCGTGTCGCCGACGCAAAGCTCTACAGTAGTGATATCAGAGTTATCAACTCTCAATGAATCATAGGATGACTACAAAGCAGTAACATTTTGACATAGTGCAGTACGCAATCTTTCAAGGTATGACATTTCTTTGCTTTGAAGCAAATCGAAGCAAGCCGGCCGGCGCAATCAGCTGACATCGCCGCTACGCGAGGCATGGTCGTGCGCAATAGCGTCGCGCCCCGCGCTCGATTTGTCATCAAGCGATAGAGCTACTAAGTGGAATACAGCTAGATGCAGGGATTAATGGCGTATCATTCTAATTCCCTGTTGTGGCCGACTCAATCGCAAGAGAGCCCCGGGAAACAACCTTCAACGGCTCAAGCTTGTGTGTGGGTGTAAAAATACTTCTTTTCATCCGCGGTGGCCCCGCCGCGGTGGTCTAGTGGCTAAGGTACTCGGCTGCTGACCCGCAGGGCGCGGGTTCGAATCCCGGCTGCGGCGGCTGCATTTCCGATGGAGGCGGAAATGTTGTAGGCCCGTGCGCTCAGATTTGGGTGCACGTTAAAGAACCCCAGGTGGTCTAAATTTCCGGAGCCCTCCACTACGGCGTCTCTCATAATCATATAGTGGTTTTGGGACGTTAAACCCCACATATCAATCAATTCATCCGCGGTGGGGCAGCAATATATAGTTGAAAGACATGCAAAAAGCATGTGACGTATATACAATCACAAAACATATGCACACAACAATAGATACGATCGCATATCGTGCATAAATATGCCAACACAGCGTGTAAAAAGCAAATTTATATACATAACTTAAACGCACACAACCCCCGCCGCGGTTAGCTTAGCAAGCTAACGCCCTCAGTTCACGTACACGAGCTCAACTGAGTGGCGCAGGTTCGAGTCCCGCCAAGTCAAATTTTTTTTTTGTTTTTTTCAATGTTTTTATTGTACTGCTATCTTACTAATGCCTTAGGTTCTAAAACAAAATAAAAGCAATATTGCGTTCAAGTACGTATGTGGGACTGTGTTTTTTGCGCAACAGTCATTAGTATTTTTATTTTCATTATTAATTGTTTAATTTATTTTATAATATAACAAAAGGACTGAGGGGAACATTGGGTCTGCTTGATTGTGAAGGGACTCGAGAAGTGAGATAACTCAAACCAAAAAGTTTATTTGAGACAAAACTGAGCATTTCGCAGCCGGACCAGTTTCTTTAAGGGTAGGCCTTAGGTATGCGCGAGACTTGCTATATGACTCATCTCAAGCTGTGGCGGTTGAGGGAAGGCAATATCACCGAGAAGCAGTTCCAAAATATATTTTGGTTGATGTTTTTTGATTCCTCCAAAATACGGGCTGCACAATTGTGATCGAGCCAAACCAAGAATTGCGGGCACGAAGTCATGAGACAGAAAATGAATAACGTTTATTGTTCGAAAAATTGCCTTTCATAAAAGGAAGAGTTATGGAGTGCTACGTAGCTTAACTCGCAGTAGGAATTATATATATACATATAGATAGTTTAAAATGGACAATGTTGCACACACAGATATTGGTTAAATTTCTTTGCAGCACAGTTGAAGCATCTATGTAGAACTGAAGCATCAAGAGAAGCTCATGCGTCCTCACTTTATTGCGCTTTACATAGCTTGTATGCGTCCATGCAGCCATGATATGATATATTTTAAAGCATTTGTTTAACCTATAATCTTCTTATTCATTAAAGCTGGCCCATAAGTTTTGTCTTATGTAGCACTACAATTAAAGCGTAATCTGCATGGTGGTCTGAAACAATGCTTTTGAAAATCTCAAAACAACCCAGCTCTATACACGACCATCCGAGCATCGATGATAAGCACCATTATATGTCCGTACATATCAGTTGTGCTCTCATACTTATTTATTTTTCTGACCACTCCCTCTGCCCCTACCTCGTTTCTGTCGTGAAGCTGTGGCAAGTTGTGTATAGCTGTATTTATAGTGTAGGAGCACATACTATCAATAAAAATTATTTTTAGGCTACATGCAATTAGTTTTCATAGATTTTCATTTCTTTTGTCGGTGCTCAGGAGAGCTAAGCTCATGCTCGATATTTTAAAATGACATTTCTCTTTGCCAATGTTAATGAGAACAGTTTCATTATTATTGACAAGTTCTTTCACATTGAATTTAGTTCTCATTATTATTGTTTCTACCAAAAAACAAACCCTTGAAGTTAAGCTTTTTTGCTTGATTTGTTTCCGTGTGACAGCATGCAAGTAAATTGACAGTTATTGTCATTCCTTGTGAATGACACATTTTCCGTTTGACAGACAGCACCTGGTCATTTGCAGAAGTTGTATTCATTCTGGGAAAGGGCGAACAGCGGTGACTGACAACACAGACTAGCCTGCGTTATTCTTTTGTACTATATACATCACTGTGAATTCTTTTGAAACTTTATAGAGCTCGGATTTCCTGCTGAAAATGTGACAATTAACAACTGTAGAGTTTCCACATTTTTGCAACAATCCACATGCCTTTCATACACTATTGCACATTTTCGTAAGCAACTTACAAAATCTGTATATTTCCGTAAGACCTTACATTCTGCATTTTCCTTATGAAAGCTTCTGTACACTCCATACACTTTCCTTATCCTTCCATATCTTCCATAATGAACTCTCCGTATGCTCCATAAGTTTCCTTATCTTGCCGTATACTCCACAAAAAGCTTTCCGTATACGCCATACAATTTCCTTATCCTTCCGTATACTCCATAAGAAGCTTTCCGTAAATGCCATACAACTTCCGTATATTTCCATAAAACTCCTTATGTTTTCCGTATGTAGCATAAGGAAATGTTACGGAGTCCATATATTTTCCGTAAGATTTCATACGGAACGTTTCAGTAGGGAAGGGTGTCAAAAGGGTGCCGACACCCTAAGCACACCCTTTGAGCACCCTATTCGCGCCTGAGCACTCTACAAGCGGAACCTAAAGGGTGAATACATCAAAAGGGTGGAAACTAGGGTGCAAAAAGGGTGCAACAACTAATGGGTGCTGATGAGCACCCATTAGGGTGCACAGTCGCCGACAAAGCTTTGTGAGTAACGTGGTCATAGATCATAACCAACAGCTTTTAGATGTCTACTGGTTAGACACCATGGTCTCATTAATAGCCGCACCGCAGTAACGGATATCTGAATAGCGATAGTGCCCGGCTGAACGCAAGTTCTGCACTGGTTCTTGCATTCTTGCTGCCTTTTTCTCGTCGCCTCATGGCCGGCGCTGACCAAGCTATGCGCTACAAGCTCACTAGCCAATGGCGGAGTACGCAGCTTGTAGAGCTACAACAGGATTGTGACTTACACAAATAGAGCTCTCGGCCTCGTTTGCGCCAAACATTGAAAACAAAGCTTCGTCCATGACAGTATATATAAATCATACATTTGTTAATGCAAAGAAATACAAACCAACAAGACCGTGGTAGATAAAATAGTTTTTGTGTTGTACAAACACTTGTTAACCTTACAATGCATCAGTTGACACGTGTTACCAATTTTTATGGTGGGCTAGGGACTTTGACCTTCTAATATTAAAACATTAAAGAAACGTTTTCTTGATTTTGTTCATAGAAATATTTTTCAAAGCAAGTTAAAATGAGCCTTGACTAAAACATTTTCCTAAAAAATATTCACTAAACACAGCTAAAATATTGTTTGCCAAATAATACGCTTATTTTGTTGTGAAAAATTTTGCTTGCTGCCTGTACTTTGTACTAATATACAACCGCTTTAACACTGTTTTTAAAAGCCAGCTTAACCACTCAACCAATGTACAGATGTTAACAAGGTATCGGTATAAGAATTACACAAGCAAGCAAACGTTTCAAATTTCGCGCGCTCTTTCACATTTCAAATTTCGCGCAAATACGCGTTATGTTATTTTGCCATTTTCAAAGGTAAAAAATATTTTATGCAATACACACTAGCGTATCTTCTATTTGTGCTATTTTTTACTTAAAATTTAAGCAGAAATTATCTTTTTACTTATTATACAAAAAATTATGTGAGCAAATGCGGATCGGTGGCGTCAGCAGGACAGAAATGGCGGTATCTTCCTGAAGGCCGCAACGGCCGTGTGCCGAGTGTTGAAAGTCGATTTTTTATGTTGTTCAAAGTGTGCTTGCGCTGTCTTTCGTGTTCTGTCGGTGCTGCTTGTTACGAAGATGCACTATACTCAAGAGAGGACCGGCTGCTTTGTACCGTCGAGCGCTCGCCAAACTAAAAAGGTAGGTGGATGTTTCTGCTGTCGACGCTTTGTTTTTTGCTTCTCTGGCCAGGCCGCGGCATGGCCGATCCAGGCTGTTGTGCTTCCGCTCCGTCCTCGGCTCCTCCCGCGGTTAACACCGAAAGCGCTATAGTATAATGACGTTGTGAACTAAGGTTTTTCTAGCTGGTAGACGATAAGTGAGTTTTTATTAACGTAGCGAGCCTGCTGGCGTGTCTGATTTCATTAGGCTCAAGTCTAAGCTCAGGGACGTTACGCGCGGATGAATTTTTTCTGTGGGGAAGGAGGTTAAAGCAATGTGCGCTGTGTGGCTGTGAGTCGGCGGGCGATGCTCTTCACGCTATGAATCACTATATTTTTGCAAGACTGAGGCTATACGCACGACGTCGTGTGGCTTATCCGGAAGTGGCTATACGCACGACGCGACTGTGGTGCGGCCCCGTGGCGAGTTTGCAAAACAAAATGAATTTTTTTTTGCCCAGTTTTTTTTTCGGCGCTGAATGTTTGTCGCCCATTTTTTTTGCATGCGTGATTGCGGTTGTCAGAACAGGGACGCGAGTGTGGCATCGTCCACGAAGTTCGGGCCAACGTTCGGGCAGTGCTTTCGAGCCCTTCGATACGTGATTATGGCCGTCACGAGTGCGACCTCCTCCTTATGAAGTCGGGCAGTGCGTGAAGTGCTCCCAAGTCCTTCGCAGCGGCGGTTGCAGCGGTGGTTTCAGTACCAGATCAAGGTGTGACGCACACCTTGTTGCATTTTAGCGAGTGTGTTACGGGGGAACAACGCACGTTTCGTCTTTCTTTTCGACATCGAAGTGGAGTGACTTCAATCCAAAATACAGTTTCTCTTGTACTCAGGTCTGTACCTTTCTTGAACGATCGACTGAGGCATGCGCAGGAGGCCGAGATTGATGTTCGCCTCCAGACGAACGCGCGGAACGCAAATTTCCTGACACATGGCTCTGCAAGAGTCAATGAGGCACCTTACGAACGATTTTTTTTTCAAAATGGTCGATTTCAAAATGGTCATTTAAAGCAACAGTTTTAAACGAAAAAATCTTACTCGCTGATGTTAGTGCAAGCCAGGCATCTGGTGTGAAGTACTTCTTCAGCTTTGGTAATGGTGCTTTGCAGTCAAGTACGCAGCTTGGCAAACATTCAGGTCGAGCCTCTACATGACTTTTCTGCACCTGGAAGTTTCCATCAAGGGCACGACCTGCCACGTCCTCACCAGCAATAGAAGTCAGAATCACTGTAGCGGGCAGAAAAGGAAACAATTATAACTGCCACCAACAGCTATGAGTAGCCTTTCAACAGTTGAAACGTAGAGGTGGAGTTATACTGCCTATTTGACACAATTGTTTTGTTCTGAATCAGTACGACAAAAAATTCATTGCCGAAGAGAGATTTACCAAACGTCCATAGCTGTTTACATACGTGACCATGCATATTTATGCTATAAAGTAGAAAACTCTAACTAGGATAGCCCATTGGGAAAGTACTGAAACTGTCTCGGGGCTTAAGATCTGCACTGCACAAGTAAATGTTATAAAGCTTACAATAGAGTTGCATTATATTCAGCACATGAAGTTTTTGAAACATATATGAAATTGGAGTGCAGTACACAAAACCTACAGCAATCTAATTCTATCATAAACCCGCTCGAGTATTATGAGTACTATGATGAATGTTTTTCATTTACTTGCTAGCTGCCTCTGAAAGTTAAGTTCTACTGTTCTAGCAATCAATAATTTTGCTTACATTTTTCTTGTTCTTTTGAAGAGAGCTCCAAGAAAGGCATGGGCTGGCCACCTTTTCTGAGTTTCTTCAGCTTTCGCTGCCGAAGCCTTTTGGTTGGCCGTCCTCTGGTTTTAACCATCGGAAGCTTGATAGGGACGTCATTCTCTTCTACATCCTGCTTCCTCTTATTCTGTGTATGATTAATCTGCGAACCGTTCTCTGGGACGTTGTCATGTTGCTCGCTGCTGCACTGATCATGGTCACCGCAGTTGGCTTCAGTGGTGCGTTCTTCGGAGCAGCCTGCTTCTCCCGCATCGTCCCCTTTCAGCCAAACTGCCTTTATGTCTTCAAGATGCCTGAGGTGTGCCTGAAAGAACTCTGGGCGGCAGTCTGCGAGTGTGTCGGCCAGAGCTTTAAGGGTCTGCATTGCAAAGTTGTACCGCTGATTCCGGTTCATCTTTTTGAAAGAGGGCCCAGGCATAGAAACAATTTCGACATTCTCTGGACTTCATATGCGACTTCATATTTATCTCAGTCATGCGACTTCATATTTATCTTCGGCTGTTTTTCTGATTGCACGATTGCTTTCCTCCATCTTCATTAGCTGCTTCCTCACTAAACGGCATGCATATGGAGTCAAAACTTTTTCGCACTGCCTCTCGATGTCGTGTGAGGTGTTGTACGAGTAGAAGTTGCAGGTCTTGAGTAGTGTTGCAGCATGGCATGTGTTTTGTCTGCTCATGCCAGCTAACTTCAAAAGATTGGCCAGTGCTTCATGAAGCTTGCTGGAGGACTTGAGCACTTTCTTGATTAGATTGTTGTGCGACTCCACACGATTTGTTGTGTTGTCACCAAACGTGAATTCCCTGTCACAAATATGGCAGACCCACATCTCCGTTATGCTGCCCCAGTTTTCATCGAAGTATGCAACTGCCTCTTTGCTGGCATAACGGTGAAAGTCTGCTTTCACTTTCTCAAATTTTTCCATGGTGGGAGCATGCAGCATTTCTTTGAAAGTGCAAATCATCTTTTGTTTCTCTTCGAGTGACCTTCCCAAACGGCCAGCTGCCACGCCAAATGCCTTGACCACATGGAACTGGTAAAGCTGTACAGAAGGGGCTCTTGTGAATGTGTTGCGGATGGCATTTATCGCTGTGAAATCTTTGTCCACAACTACTACCTGAGTCTCTTGGCTACTGGGGTTCTCTTTAACAAATGTTTCAAAAATTTGGACAAAACGTGGTACTGCTCTGAGGCCACGAAGGCATAGCCAACCACTTGGCTAGCGCCACACCCATCTTGGACAAGAAAAACAAAAAGGGGCATCTTCAGCTTATTTGTCTGATACGTCGCATCGAGCAGAAGCACTTCAGGAAAGGACTCAAACGCACCCTGCATGTGCGCTGTTTGCACGAGTAAGATCTGGAGCTGTTTGGCCTCATCGGTGATGGCAATCACCTTCGCCTTGTGATTGTTTTGGCAGTTAGCTATCTCCCGCATTAGCAGCTCAGCTTCATCAGACCCTTCCAGACTCCGCTTCAAATTGCACAAGTCTTTCGATGGGACGGTTTTGCCTGCGGAAAAGAGCATACTTCAAGAAAATTATGTAGTTAACATTTGTTACACCATAAGAAAACTTGGAATTAAAAAAAGCTGATTGAGGAGTCCTAATGTGATAAATTAGAATGTATAAGCTAATGCAATATGTTAAAAGCCATTTAACTCTTGTCGGAACTGATATAAGCGCTCTCCTTGTCGGAACTGATATATCCAACTTTAAACTTACAGCTGGAGCTGTTGTAGCATAAGTAAGGCGTTGGTGTGGCGAAGTCACGAGTGGCGTGCATTTTTGTCGAGGGCAGCGGCTCCTCAGCTCGCAAAAGGCGGTAAAAATGTCTGTCACCGGAGCGGGAACATTTGAACTGATTCTGAAAGTGCATGCAGTGTCTGTGCTAACTACTGGGGCGCGTATAGGTGCACGAGAAACGACTACAGCATGTCGGCATTGGCAATATAAAACATCAATCCCTGGTGGTATCGATCGAAATTGAATAAGCGTGATAACGAATTCTAACCGGTAAATGCATAAGCTTATATATCTTAGCTAGCTGTTCCGCCCCAAAATGCTAACATCACCTTGTTATTTTTGACTTCACAACAAATCAGCGAAACCTTTAGCAAAAAAAAAGAACGAATGTTTCCATAGAGTTGAACGTTGCCAAACCGTGCAGTATAAGTTGGCTTTGCCGCATGCATCCTAGCAGGGACTCGGTAAGTAATCGAAAGTTTAATCATGAATATCAAATTTCGCAAAATCTATTGACACATATTTAAGGTCTATTTACCGGTCGTCTCGTGAAGTTTGCTCGCAACCACGCTTGGGGGCACGTTCATCTCCATTAGCGGTAGCACATATTCCTGCTCTTCGCTGGTGAGTCGCCGAGTCTCTGGGTAGAAGCGGAAGATCTGGCTGCTGACTTCATGGTTATGATTAAGCAAGGTGGACGATTGGGCGAGTTGGTGATGCATGATCGACGTATGTAACTGCGCGGTAGTAAACAGGGACGACAAGAAGATACAAGGACAAGCGCAGGACTTTAAAGGACTTTAATCTTACAGCTGGAGCTGTTGTATCACCGGAATACTCGCGCTTGTCCTTGTATCTTCTTGTCGTCCCTGTTTACTACCGCGCAGTTACATACGTCGATTATGATTAAGGTCAGCCTTCGTGATTTCAAGCGTTTGGCTTGCGCGTCGTGCGGCGACTACAATAGTGGCTGGGCATTCCTGTTTCATTGTCCTGCACACAATATGCATTTAGACACCGATCAATAAAACTGCACAAATAGATGCTGTCATTATTTGCTTACCTTTGACGAGGTTGGATGCCGGTGCCGGAACATCTCTTGACGCCACCATGCTTGCAGATGTAAGTCGCGTTAGCGTACTTAAGTTTAGAGTCGAGCCTCTCTAAGCCAACACTGAGACGCGCGTTCACGACTTCAACTTTCTTGGTCGCCTTGGTGACGAAGAGAACGTTGTTGTTGATTTGAAAATCGCTTAGCGCTTTGCGAAATTCTTCGAACGTATTAAACGTAGCGCCTACTTCAATCGCCATGACATAGAACGCAAGGCGCTCCAAGATCTCTTCAATTTCTCTCTGCTAGTGCGCTGAGCGAAACGGGAGCGTCGACGCGGCCGGCTAGGGAAGAAGCGCCGCAAAACACGCTGGCGAGTGGCGTTTGGTTTGCCGGCTGTTCGCCAGTTTCGCGCCGTCGGGGAAGAAAAAAAAAAGCTTCACAAACTTGTCACGGGGTGGCACAACAGTCGCGTCGTGCGTATAGCCACTTCCGGATGAGCCACACGACGTCGTGCGTATAGCCTCAGTCTTTTTGCAATGCCGTCAGACGCCGTTCGGGGACTGCGCATGGAAGCCGTAAGCGTCGTCTGTGTGTCGCGTGCGTTGGAGTATTCCGGTGATTCGCGTTGAATTAGATATTTGCGTATTTAATTTAGAATAATGGAGAAGAATAACGTGGTGTCCGCGTTGGTATTTACGCGGCCTTGTTCGTTTTCTGTGCCAAAGAAGTATATGATGAAAGTTTCATATGTTACGCGTCCTCTTTTCAACAGCTACATGATCATTAAATGTGTGTGACTACTATAAGGTAGATGTGTTTTCCTGTGTGACCAAATGTGTTTGCATCCACCGGGCACGTATAATATTAAAAAACCATGATATTCAGCTTAATTAAGTGTGCGTAAACTTGACACAGCGTGCTGTGGGTGCGGTTCTCAAAGCGTGCAATTACGCCTGGGTCAATACATTTTCTCTATGAGTGGCCGAATAGCCGTACCTTAGCTGTGCAAGCGCTAGGTTGAGCAGTAGTTCACTCGTTCGAGTGCAATTTTGGTGGTACTGCTTGTCCCCCCTGTTCACATATCATTGCATTCTTCTGGTTTGTAAAAGAATTGTGGGCGCTGCAGCCCGCTTTGGAGTTAAAACT
Organism: Rhipicephalus annulatus; assembly: GCA_013436015.1. Lineage (NCBI taxonomy): Eukaryota > Metazoa > Arthropoda > Arachnida > Ixodida > Ixodidae > Rhipicephalus > Rhipicephalus annulatus. Next base: position 393,883 of record WOVY01004554.1, on the reverse strand, counting down.
TTGCCGAATACCTATACGTCTACAAACATTCTAAAACTAAGTTCTACCAAAACTTCCAATGACACTTTCGAATACAAGTGTAACGCTTTATCTGATATCATAAATTCTTTATGACCTCGCTGCAGATTTACAAGTGACCTGTAATATGTGCAGTGTATGAATGCCTAATTTATTGCTCAAAACACAATAAGGTTATACATCACAGTATGCGTGCCAAAGGCGTGCATATGTTGCTGCTGACATGCAAACTTAGACTTTGTATATATCTAAGAATGAATAAATCTAAACTGCCGTTTTTTGAAGATGTACGCATCAGACCAATTGAATAATATCAAAAATAATGTTCACCAAGTGATTGTTGTTTATTGCCTTGCACCGACGTCACTAAAACCGCCTTGTTGGTACTTAGACCACATGGTAGGATGCAAGATTCATGACGTCATATGGAATGTTAATATCACATGATATGCAAGGTAAATTGTTATTAGCATACAGAGGCCAATAACGTTATGGCCTCATCGTTATCATAATGAAGCAGGTTAGGCAATATGTGATTCTGCTGCCTTTACGTCATGTTGGGAAACCATTATGTTATGTAGCTACCTGCAGAGTCTGAGATCCTGGTTGCCAGTCAATATTGCAGAAGCTTGCCTGCTTTGTTGTGATGGCATGGGGTTCAAGATTGATGTTTTGTCTTAGCGTTTCCACTTTTCCTCCCCTATGGTCCGACAGCTTGTGCTGTTTGATTAGAAGTGAGGAGTAGTGCCTTTTTAGCCAACCAGAACAATTTAGATCAATGATCACTATGAAGCAGCACGCAATATTCATTTAGTGAACTCAATTTCAGGCAAATTATAAACGTCCGAATGTTAGCCGTTTGAAGGAAGCTTCATTCGTTGAACTCATGAGAATAAATAATAGAGAAGGAAAGGCAGGGAGGTTAGCCAGACCAGCAAAAACGGTCTATCACCCTACACGGGGGAACAGGGATATTGAAGTCCTGTCGCAGTGGTCTAGTCTCTAAGGTACTCGGTTTCTAGCCCGAAGGTCGCAGGATGATATTCCGGCCTTGCTGGCTGCTTTTTCGATAAAGGTGAAAATGCTGTAGGCCTGTTTTCTCAGATTTGTGTGCACGTTAAAGAACCCCAGGTGGTCGGAATTTCTGGAGCCCTCCACTACCTTGGTAAAAAATTCATGTGTCAGTATTGCTTTAATTTTATGGTTTATCTGCAGTGGATGCATATGCGCATACTGACATGTATATGCAGTGGTATTGCAATTTTACGGAATAAAATATTCATATGGTGCATATTGCATGGCATTTACCTAAGAAACACATCACACGGGTATCATAACTACAGAAATGCAAATGTGCCTCTATGGATGCACTCATGCATATATTTGGTCAGCTTCAAGAACAGAATTTATTGATTGCAGGCAACAGCATTACTCACGCATGCTTATCTCTTAATTACGCGCAGTCAATACAGCTAAAAGGGGGTGTCTTCATCTAAAAGTTCTAACTTCATCTTCGTGCATTAGTGAGCTATAAAGGTGAATGAAACTTCACATGTATGACATCGACATGAAAAGCTCTGCAGCAGCATGTTTTTCGATATATTTATACTGCAGCATGCCCTTTTTGTATTTCTCAGTAGCGTGCCACTAAATATATGTTGGCCATGCGTTTCTAGCCATTCACTGCAATTTGGCAAGCAGCGCATGCAGTCTAGACAAACCTCACTAAAATAATTTTTTTTGCACTGGTGCAGAAATTCTTTGGCACGGTCTGTCATTTCACTTGAGTGAGGCTGCTCAAGGAAATTTCCTGACAAGGTCAAGGAGCCCAAGCACCAGTGAACTCTGAACCACTGTTTCAAACATCAGCTCTGTTCACCCTGCTTATGCGCTGTGCCTCACCAAGCTACTGGACGCTGCCTACTTATATGAAGTGCTCTCCATATTCTCCTCAGTTTGGCAGCAGTGTGTGTGGTCTTCACAGTGCTTGCCAAAATAATTTTTGCACAGGTGAGGCACTTATTTTCTTGCTTTAATTGTGTTAGTATTACTGCATGCACTCCTGCCAAGCAAGAGTACTAATGTTTCCTGTGAATTGTTTGTCATGGTAAACAGAGGATTTCAAGCACAAAATTCATACTGAACTTTGGTCCTTCAAGAAGTGTGGAACGAAGGTGGTGACAGTGTCAACGCGCTCTCTTTAGAAAAAAAAGGCTTTGCATGAAGAGCCTGTCGCACCTTGAAACAGGCACAAAAAACTTCCAGGTGAAAATAAGCAACTTCAGATGAAAATTGAAGAATTTACACTGTATTCAAGCTTGAACTATCCGACATCAAAGGCGTCTCATATGAGGGTTTTCTTTTGACGCTGTCCGAAATTTTTGGGCGATGATGGAACAACCATTACTCGTGATGATATTGACACTGCAGACAGGGTAGGAACAAACAAGCCTAGTTTGAAAAGAAATAGTAGTGCATTATGAACGATGTTACAAATGAAATGTTCTGGATAAGACAAAAAACTTACGTCTGTCTACAGTGGCCTTTCCTTTTAGATCAAGTAGTCCTATTTATGTCAACGAACACTTGACAAGACAAGGTAAGCAGTTAGTGAGAGCACGAATGCAAAAAAACAAGTAGGATGGAGGTTCATTTGGATGCAAGGCATGAAATTTATAGCAAAAAAATTGGAAACATTAGCAATTTTAAAGACTGCCTTCTTAGAAGATCTGGCGAAACGCTGTGTTGATGCCTTCAGAGCCACACTTTTCTTGAGCTTGCAATGGCAGTAAACTATGACTGACATGGCAGAATTTTGATACCTAAATAGTGAAAAATTGATACCTAGATAGTGAAAAAGGCCACCAGCTATCTTCAATGCCTTTACCTTAAATGCTCTTAGCATTATAAATAAGACTAGTAGCCTGTGTCTCTATTTTGACGACATGTCGGTAAAATTTGATGCCATTCTTTTGACATAATCCTTGTATTTTTCGTGCGATATAGCCCACCAAAAATACCAGGGTACAATTATCATGGCATTGTGTAGTTCATGAAATGGGGAAAAGGAATAGCGCTGTACATCTAACGTTAATTTTTGGCCGATGTCAATAGACTTCCGTGTGTTAAGCCCTGTGTTGAGTGTCTAGTAGTACGACTTGGGGGTTTTGTTTTGCAGCAATTAGCATGCCTCCATTAGGTCATAAGTAGGAATTTTGAGTTTATGGAAACTAGGTAACTTGATTTTTCGGTCACAGATGCACAGACTATTTTTCGCTCACAACCAACAGGGCAGACGCCGGCGGCGGGTTTTCTGCGACACGAGCTCTTCAACGCTATCATGTTAAAAAGCTGACATAGGCAGCATTGACCAAATAAATGCAAAGAATAAAGTCAAGTGTCCTAGCAGGAATCGAATTCTGCTTGGTAATTAAGTATTCTACCACAGAGCTATGCCCGGCCTCGGTTATACTTTCTAAATAGTCTCAAATGTTTGTGTAACATCAACTGTCGTTGCAGTACTGGCTATCAAATTTTATAACTATTACATGTGCACTCCTATGATGCAGCCGTGAGGTCGAATCAAAGTCAATTGTAGTCAGGCACCATCCTGTGAAGTATTTGTGTAGCAGTGTTGAGGGCTACCATTGTCGCGAGTGCCAGTGTAAACACCAGTGCTTCATACCAGCCTACCACTTCTAGTGTGGCTAATATCCATGTTTCTGTTGGCATCGTTACGAAACAGCAAATAACTGCTAATGTCAAAGGTGTGACATCTCCCCATAACAAAGGAAACATATGCGGCTGTTTAACGTATGTGTGTGCGAGAATTTGTACTTATATGGAGCTCCACTTCATAAGATCGCTCAATAAAAAAATTAAAATACATGTTATGCGTGTTTCACATAACATCGATTCCCAAAGTATGTGGGGTCTGCCAAATTTTTAGCATCAATTTTGTAACCTAAATGCTACCATAAACAATTATTCATTGAACATGAACAGCTGGACTGCAGCATACTAAGTTTTAGGTATTAGGAAAACTGAATATGTTCATGACTACAGCATACCTAATAGGCAAATACTAGTACTACATACATGACACACTATTGTAGAGAGAGAGAGAGAATAAACTTTATTGGGTTCCAGCATGCGGGATTCCCTCCGGCCGCGCAGGGCGTGGGGTTCACCCTATCTCACGTTACACTAGAAGTCCTAATGTCACGCGGGCCTAGACCTCAAGGCCTTCGTGCCCCGGCGCCGCTCGGGTTACTGAGGGTGTCCCCCTTTCGCCTTTGCAGCGCCAGTGCGACCTCGAGCTGCCGGACGGCCCTTCGCTGGTCTTCTGGGTCCGTAGACCCCACACGCTGTTCTACTTGCGGCGGTAACACCGGACCGTCCGCGCTGTCTGCGTCACATCCCCAGAGTATGTGAGCCAGGGTGGCTCTCGCGCTCGCGCACACACTGCACATTTCACTCACGTAGAGTTCGGGGCACACTTGTAGAGCTAGACTAGAATATTGCCTATTGGGACTTCACAATTCTTTAAAAACCCTAATTAACTTCAGTGCCTTATTCGGTTTGTTCAAATCAGATGTGCGCAATTACTTGATGAATAGCTTTTTTACTCAAACCTAACTCATGTTTCACGTGTGCATCATGCTGAATCATTGCTCAGATGTTTCTTGTGTATATATTTCCTTCCTACTATGCTGTTTGTTTTTGATGTGAAATCTGTTGTACGTGCTACCCTCTGTTGGCCCCCAGGTACTGTCAAGTTGTTTACACAGTTTTTTGCCTGGGGGACCTCCAACAAGCGTGTTTTCCGTTGAAAACAAAGCGAATTTCGATGCTGACTTCTACTCACACAGAACTAAGAACACTCCAGTATGACAAAGCATAATTTATCTTGGACAGTCTGTCTTGTGAAACTCTTAGTGATTACTTCTGTCTTTATTTTAGGCTTCCGTGTGCGAATGTGCAGTAGAGAAGGAACGCCCTGACCACACTTTTGTAAAAGGAACCAAAGTCGCCTGGGCAGCTGAAGATGGATTGTGCAAGTGTTTGAATGATCACATTATATTAATCCAACACCACTTGCATTACTTTGCCAATATTTGTAATTTTGTAATGCACGAGTTCAGAAACACACACACATATATGAAGGGAGAGCTGTAAATAAGCCTTGAGCAAGTTTGTAGTCAAGGCTTTTAGCATGATGACCAAAGCATGTTATATAAGCCCTCATGTTTTACCACACACCTACTTTCCTATTCATTTTCTTTTTCAATTGTGTGGGCACTGGCAACACCCTCAATAGGCGCCTTTAGACTGCTGGTGCCTCTAACTTATATTCTGTTGTTCTAAAAAAATTATTTGTTACCTGGTATGCAAGAAGGGAAATCAGAATGGTAAAAGTTAAAAAGAAGTCTCGTCACAAAAAAGGTGTCTACTCATAAGAAAAAGATTAGAAAAACAGAAGATTGATCCTCACTCACACAGGTCTCACCATTACAATCAATGCAGAAGGTCATAGCTCATGTTTACTATTGTCAATCTTTTTCGGTTGTATGCTATGTACAATAAAATAGTGACTATTTGCATCATGTTAATTTATTTGTCATAAATTTTTGTTGGGGCCTAATATCTTGCATTCTCACATGCATAAAAGCTCACGTCTGCTGCACATAATTTAAAAGAGCGCAATGTGGTAAGGTTCTGTATTTAGTGCATATTATCTGTGTGTCTTTCAAAGTGAGTATATGGAACTTGAAATAATCACCAGTATTCGAAACTTGTGAATTTTAATTTGCAGGCATGCATGTCTGTATGGTGACCAAGTATCCATAAATTGTGCATGCATGTGTGCAGCAAGGGGCCTTGAAAAGATTACATTCATTCTGGACCAAAAATTGGTAGCACAGGCCATATACGCACTCTGGGATCAATTTCATGATTATTGAAACACACATATTTATTCAATATAGCTTGCTTTAAGGTATATATTTACATATTGTCTACTTCCACCTTGAACTTTTCACCATGCATCCGGCACTCTGCTGAGCGCTCGCTTCTCGGGGGGCACTTTGGTAACTAGTACACAAACGTACAGAAGCTGTAAGTGGGCCTCCACTTTGTTGACTGCTGGAGAACGGCGGCTTCGCCAAATCACACTTCCTTTGTGGTGAAGCTAAATTTGCTCTTGCAACAGTACAAGCTTATCTAAAATTCGACACTGTTCTTCAGAAGTGCAGCTTGTTCTATCCAGAGCAGCCAAAAACGAAAACCCGAGGAACAGCACCTGGACAGGGTAAGGCACAATTGCAGCACTTCTCGATAACGGTGCCGGATTCTCTATTTGCCTACACATAGAGAAAGCAAAACACTGGAGCCAACTTACCAGTAGCTTCACTGCAGAGACACTATGTTTTAAAAGACGATGATGCAAAAGCCCCAACTAGAGCTGTCACTGTGTTTCAGTGCTAATTTCATAAGCGCCTGGGGAAGGCACTCTGTGGAGGGCCGGCCGCGTGCATGGTGCACGTGTTCAGGGTGAAATGGACGACTTAGTACATGTTTTAAGTGCTAACAAACCGTATGTGGGCTGTCACTTGGCATGGTCTACAGAGTATACAGCAATCTGCATTTTTAGCCATCTCCAGCATCAATCCAAGATTTGGCCCACTGGTACGTCAATGTGGAGCACCCTTCCAGCACCCATTTGAAAGGGTGTTATGACATCACAGCACCTTTTTTTAAAGGGTGCACTCATTACACCCTTCAAAATTTTTGCTGTGCACCCTTTTCTTAAGGGGGCTGAGCTCTGCACCCTTTCTCAGCACCCTTTTTTGAACACCCAATAGGAAGCAAAGGGTGTTCGTCTGGCGACAAGCTCATTTACACCCTTAAGGGTCAGATTTGGTTTAGTGTGTAGGGACATTGCTTATTTTGCGCTCAATTTAGACCTGATGTCAATCAACAATGGCTTACTGACTTACCTCCGTGGCGCATCGTACAGTAGCTGTCTGGACGTGTTTTTTAAGCAGTCTTTTGCCTACCACCTGTTGGTTCAATGACGTTGAAACACATGGAAGTGACCATCTCCCTACACTTATAGAGCTAAAAAGATTCCGTCGTTTGGCTCCCCTGTCTGTGAAAAGCGTAGACTGGCGAGGCTTCCAAGCTTCTGTAAACGCTCAGTTTACAAAACTCGTGAATGTATCACTACCAAGATCACAACTTGACACACAATATGAATACCTTAGTGCAATCCGTCGTCAAGCAGAGAGGAAATACATGAAGATGAAATCACCATCTGACCTATCTACAGCACGCCAAGCACAATGGCATGTATTGTGACACCCCGATGAGCTCGACAGGCAACGGTGAAGGGAAGTTTGTGGCTTTCTTGATCCCAGAAAACCCCTGTCTCGAATATGGCAAATTGTCCAAATCCTTCAGACGCCCACGCGACAGTTGTTGCATTTCCGAGCTTTGGCTCTAAAACAAGGTTGACCTGAAGTGGAGGTTGCAGAAGATTACTGCTACTTACTCGCAGGTATGTCCTCATCACCGACATCACCTTCGTGTTTCGCCTCACAGCCATCCAGCGGCAATGGCCTCGACTTACCATACACAATGCACGAACTCAACGCTGCGATTTCTGCGTCATGACGCTCGTCCACACCAGGGCCTGATGGAAATACGTATTCGGCTCCATATCACCTCAGCCAGGAAGCAAGGCAGGCTCTCTTGTCGTTCTACAACTCTACTTGGGAAACAGCGACAGTCCCGGAGAGTTGGAAGTGCAGCCGCATTGTGGCCATTCTGAAACCAGGCAAGCTTTCACAAGAGTTGTCTTCCTATAGACCCATTGCCCTCGCCAGTTACATCGGTAAGGTGATGGAACGCATGGTGCGACCAAGATCGGAATGACTGCTGGAGAATATTGTCGGCTTACCAGATTTCGTGAAATGCTTCCGTAGGGGTCGATCATCTATAAACGGTGTTGTAGACCTAGTGTGTTCAGTGTAAAAGGGAAGACAACGACGGAGATTGGTTGGGGTCATTTTTTTGGATATATAGCGCACGTATAATAGCGTTCATCTTGAGGCCATTCTTGATTCACTTAAAGACTTTGGCGCAGTTGGCTGACTACACGCATGGATAGTGAGCTACCTCAGAAGATGTACTACTTTTTATGTGAACATCTGACGGCGACACGACCAAGCACCTCGTAAGCCGTGGAATTCCAGAAGGCGCGGTCTTGAGCCCCATGCTTTTTAACATACCACTCATTGGCCTTGAAGCTGAGCTTCCCGAAGTTGTCAGAATCAGTCATTGTTTGTGGGCTATATACGGTACAGCTCAAACAAGGCATTGTATTGTTTGTGGGCTATATACGGTATAGCTCACCTCTACTTTCCGGCATGCGTGCAACGTGCCTTCGCACTTTAGAGAGCCTTCAGACACGAGCACTGAGAACATGCCTAGGCCTACCATGGTGCACGTCAACCTTTTGCACTATAGAAGAGTCCCGCACCTACCCTATATAGGTTTTCACGTCCTGTGAGCGTCTTCGAGTGCACCTTTGTCTGCTCACCCGACATACACAGCACCCGTTGTCTTCGGTACAAGCGGACCAACCAGGCTGTACCTATTCGCGATGCCTCGATACGTATAGACACATGATCCCTACAGTATTTGCACCTGCCGTTATCCCTGCAGTGCCTTCATGGACAGTGACTCAACCGCTGGTGTGCCTTCACATACGTGGAATTTCGTAAAAGTCACATGTTTCTTATCTTGCCCTCAAGCAACTCACCTTGGCCCATTTGGATGACCGATACAGTGACTCTGTGCGCATCTACACCACGGGATTCGTATCTTCATCCGATTCAGCTGCAGTCTTCGTGATCTCTCAACTCGGTATTTCCTGACAGAACAAACTAGATCATATGTGATCTTAGACAGCTGCAGAACTTGTTGCTATACAGGAAGCCATAAAATTAGTGAACGACCAAGCACCGCGTAAATGGACGATTCTGTCCGATGCAAAATCGGCGCTTCAAGCTAGTCGTTCTTGCTCAAGAAGATGCCAATTTTATGCGCTAGTGAAAGGAATCATCCAAGCATTTGACCTAACACACAGGAGTGGTCCCTTCATTACACGCCAAAGAATTACAGTACACTGCGGCCTGGTTGGCAATGAAATAGCCCATAGCAACAGTATGAAACGCTCCCATGTACGTCAAAGTACCGTATTCACGAAGTGACGCCAACAAATTGCTGAGATCGCTCATGCGCGAATGCGCTGCCACTTACTGGTCGCTACCAGATCATCGGAACAAGCATCTGCAGGAAGCAGACTCCGGTATGACTTTTCTTCTTCCAAATAAAATCAGCCGAAGACATGCTAATGTACTGTACTGAATTCGCCCGGGCGTCGCCTTCACTCGCCAATACACCCACCTAATCAGCCGTGTGGACTGTCAGAATTGTGAACGCTGCCAAGTGCGTGAAACAATAGCTCATAGATTTTGTGACTGTGCAATATACGTGGCGCAAAGAAAAATGCTAACTGCAACGTTGGTAAGCATCGGACGAACGCCATTAAGTGAAAGCCACATATTGTCAGCAATTAACAATAAAACAGTGTCAAAAACTGCTACAAAGGCTGTTTTAGACTTTATCAAAAGCACTGGACTAGATACTAGACTGTAGGGTACTATGCTAAGTGGCTACTGTACATACGCACCGCCTCTTCTTGTCCCCTTCATAATCCTTCATCCCCCTTTCCTTCCCCTTCCCTTATCCCCAATATAGAGTAGCAGTATAGAAAAAACTAGCTCAGGCTGACCTCTCTGCCTTCTAATAAATTCTCACACACACCAAGATCAAAGGGTAACACAAAGGAATCGAAACAAAGCACCTCGACTTGACATTCGCATCGAGAATACTACCAGACACTGTGGCGGTTGGCTACAACAAACTCAAATTACCCCAATACATACTAAATTCACGACGCTGCTTCAACTGCCAACGATGTGGCCATGGCTCACAGAGCTGTAGGGGCCAAGCGACATGTGCAAAGTGCGCCTCGCCGAACGCTCTTCTGAAGTTGAACCACACTACTGCATTGACTGCGAGGGAAGTCATCCTGCTGACTCACGAACTTGCCCTACGTGGAAACAAAGAAAACAACGTAACACCCTGAGAGACAGAGAACATCAGCTTCAAAGAAGTGCGGAAGCGTCTTTTCTTCATAAAAAGCCGAAGCTAATTTGTTGTGCTGCAACATCGCGCGGCCACACAGCGGTCTTCAGCGCTTGCCTAGGCCACACCTAGTCACGCCGGGGCAGGGCATCAAGTGCCCAAAGTGGACGCTCCTCCCGCTGCACCACAGCCTAAAACTCAGGCTGGGCGGATCCCACGGTCAGCGAGCACCAAGGCATCTCTCCACGTGGCAAGGCTGAATATTAACAAATCCACGCAGTCGGGACGGGCGTCCAGCGTGTCAGGCAATGTGATGAATACGAGCCAAGGTTGTTCAAGACCTTCGACGTCAAAAGGATCTTGGGACGTCCTGGACTGGAAAAAAGACCAGGCCGGGATTACTGGACCAAAAAACTAAGTTTTTTAGGCAGTCTAGAAAATACAATATGGCTTTTATATATTCGAACTCCAGCAGATTCCTACATAATCTTAATGACATAAAAGACATATTAACCGCTCATATACCAGTAGCCTTGTGTTTACCAGAAACCTACCTAGGCCCTAAACATAGAAACATCATGAAAAACTACAGCATATTTTGACACGAGCGAGAACAGGCAAGTAAGCTCTCAGGTATTGTTGCTACAATAGTTAAGGGTGGAGTTCCAGCACGAGAACATGAACTTGAACGAAAAAAAGGCCGTGGCGGCCGTCATACACGAATTCAAAACTATTACAGTGTGCAGCATATACTTGGAGCTGCATGTTAAGATAGCCATTTCAGACTTAGGGCACCCTCTAGATCATCTGCCGGAGCCAATTTTAGAAGTGGCAGATTGTAATGCGCACTCCAATTTTTCGGGTGGTGAACAAAAAATTAATCTAAAGGCGAATATCTTTAAGACTTTTTGGTAAGTGATAATCTTTCTCTCCAAAAGCTTAGAAAAAGCAACCTATTGTTCGCCTAGCTCCAGAAAAATTAGCTGCATAGATATTTCGCTTTGTTCAGCTTCCAGTTTTATGGATTTCAAATGGGTTATCCGAAATGGCCCATACGCTAGCGGTCATCTGCGCAGAATACTCTGCCTAACGACATGACCTCAAGTCGACGGAAACCACGACGTTGGACACTACATTTAGCCGTCTTGGTCCTTTTCCAAGAAAAGGCTTGCCTAGAATAAAAAAAGTGCCAGAGAGCCTGAATATAGATTAATCAAACGAATGTATTACAAAATGCATCATTACAGCTGCCCGGCTATCTATCCCTGAGACATATGTCCAGTGTTTTATGCGGAAACAGCGCCACAAGAATTCTGAACGATGTGTTAGACCTTGTTGATGCTGGTGGCAGCGGGCCCTCCACACTGGCAATATTACCGCCGGACAATTTCGCAGCCACAGTGACTGACAAAAAAAGCGGGGATGAAAATGACACTGACATGGCTCGCTTGCCTGGAAGCGTCCTTTGAGCGGAAATTGTTGGCCTGCACAATGCATCAAGTGAGGACGACGAGGGTGAGCCAGCCAAAAAGGTCGTGAAATCCAGCACAAACTGGGACAAGAGAGACTTTAGGACAAAGCTACCTTAAAGTGAGTGGTTGGCAGAGGAACAGGATGAAAGTTTCCTCACTCCCGCAGATGCACTTGAGAAATTCTTTGATGACGACGTCATCGCGCTTCTCGTGAAGGAAACTAACCAATATGCCGACCAAAAAAATCGGAGCCTAGGAGTGACAGAAGAAGAAATGAAGTGTGTCATAGGCGTGCTTCTTCTTAGCGGGTACGTGCCTGTACCTCGCCGGAGAATGTTGTGGGAAATTTCTGAAGACTGTCACAATGAACTTGTTGCGAACTCCATGAGGCGTAACAGTTTCGAAGCAATATTTTCGAATCTGTATGTTGCCGACAACAACAGCCTGCCTCAGGATGACAGATTTGCCAAGATGCGGCCATTATTCAAGCTTCTGAATCAGAAGTTTCTTTTGTACGCACCACTTTCAGAATGCTACAGCATTGACGAAAGCATGTGGGAATATTTCGGAAAGCACGGGTGTAAACAGTTCTTGAAAGGAAAACCAATCCGATTTGGATACAAGCTGTGGTGCCTGTGCACACCTCTCGGCTACTTGTTGTCAACTGAGCCCTACCAAGGAAAATATGGCGTGGCCCCTGAAAGCAAAAATGACCTTGGTCTCGGAGGTTCCGTTGTGGTGGACATGGTTGGCAGGCTCAAGTCTAAAACTGACATTTGTTTTCACGTGTTTTTGACACTTTTTTCACGAGCTTGAAGCTTGTTCGAAAACTCGCCACTTTGGTCGTGAAGTGCACTGGAACTGTCCGTGAAAACAGGATTGAAAAATGTCCACTTCCAGCACAAAAGAATATGAAAGGTAAAGAACGAGGCACATTTGATTACAGAGTGGACAGTGAGAGGAAAGTAATTGTGTGCCGTTGGGTGGACAATAGTGTTGTTACTGTTGTTTCAAATGCACATGAAGCGGAGCCAACGCAGCAGGGGAAACAATATTCTAGAGAAAAAAAGGCAAACGTTGCGGTAAACCAGCCGTTATTGATTGCTAAATACAATGCCAACATGGGAGGTGTAGACAGAATGAACTAAAACATCTCCAAATACTGAACGGCCATCAGAGGAAAAAAGTGGTCCTCATCTCTGTTTACCTACCTTCTCAATGCATCCGTGAACAATGCTTTGCAGCTGTATAAGCTGAAAAATGGGAACATCGAGCATCTTTGTTCTCGAAGGTCTATTGCTATGGCCTACCTGAAGAAATATGGATGCAAGCCCTCCCGTGGAAAAGCCCGCCAGTCCACCATTCAAGCAGTCAGTTGTTTTGACCGCACTGATCATATTGTTATTCCTCAAGCCAAGCAGACAAGGTGCGCTCATTGCCACGAGAAGACAACAACTCGTTGCGAGAAGTGTGACGTGGGTGTGCACGTGAAGTGCTTCAAGGTATACCACACCCGCACAGAGCACCCCTAAAGCCCAGTGTCCTACATGTAGGACGGCTTTGAAAATATTGTTGTCTTGAAGTGAGTGTAAATAAAATAACCTGTATTTTTGCTAAGAGTGCCAGTGTCCTCTTTGTAACAAAAATATTTGTTTTTTCATGTTTTCTTAGTTTGGGAATATATGGGTTAAACATGAACACCCAACGGAGAATCTCCCCATATTTCTAAACCAAGTACCAGGTGTATTTCCAAAGTCATTACCGTAATTTGTGCAAGATACACCTCACCTACTTAGAATAATAGGAAAAAATATTAGGAATGGTACGCTACCACAAGACGCCATTCTTGTCACAGTAGATTGCACACTTTAACAATTTTTGATTTTGTATGATTTTGTATGCTGGAGTGGAATTCTGGGCATATAATGAATGACCCTTTTTTACCGTAACACACGCGTTAGGTGTTGTGTTTTCATTTTGTATGTTTTACTTCATTTTGCTTACTTCTGTTGTAACTACAGCACTGCATTTTTCAGAATGCAGTATGAGTGCCTTTACTAAGTTGAGTGTAAATATTTGCGCATATCTTGTACTAACTGTATTGATATTTTGGTATTGTATTTTTTAGTGTACTATGAGTGCCCTTCCTGCAAGGACCGAATTCAGGTCTGCAGTATGTTATAAATAAATAAAATAAATACTTACCTTGTACAAGCCACCACCCGACACCATGTGACGGGGCATTTTCAAGAGCCAGGCAACTAGGTTACGCCGCATATGCATTCAAAACTAGGACTACCTAAACAGACTCACTGCCTTAAAAAACATTATCAGACAGAAACAACCTTAACACATTTCTTGACAAAGCTTATACGGAAGCACTGTAACTGGATCGGAAGGAAGCACTCGAACGACGCTCGAAATACACAACAGTGACTACGCCTCTTCTGACTACAAAGTTTTTAATGCAATCACTAACATAAACAACATCTTCACAAAATAATATCCAATTCTAACTACGAACCAGAAACTTAGAAAAACTCTTTCCCGAACCGCCTAAAGTCTCCTACAGAAGCAACACCAACCTTAAAAACATGCTTTCTCATGGAAAAGTTAAAGCAAATACTAGGGCAACGTCTGGTTCCGGTGGCAGGCCCAGATGCTCCACATGCGTACACATACAGCCGGCAACCAGCGTTAAAGCGGATATCTAATTACATTCACAAATTCACATTGAGCTTCAGCTGCACTTTAAACAATTGAATATACTGTCATGATTGTACCACCTGTAGAAAACAATTTAGAGGCGAAGCTGCGCAGGCGATTCACGTAAGACTGAACGGACACTGAGCAAACACAAAGCACAATTTACCGAACGCAGTAGCTAGTCACTTCAACCAACAGAACTATGATTTCGACCAAGCAAACGTTCTACAAACTAATTTCCGGTCACCACGAGGGAGCAAGTATATGGAATAATATTTGATACAAACATTTAATCCCTACACCAATATGGAATAAATGTAACACGTAGAAAATTGGGAATAACTGAAAGCCATTGCATAATTGCGGCAAAATGTACAGGGACAGGATATCTTCAATCCTCGAATAGAAATAACCGGTACTACATGGAATCGCTGCTTGCCTGCATAGCGTACTAATAATGTTCTGTTTCAACTTTCTAATTAGAATGATAAAAATGAGTATGTCTATATACAACTACAAAGATTTGCTTTTTAGAACCTTTAAACCGCTGTTTTGTATCCTCTTTTCTCTCTTCTATGTCCATTCCTACCGAAAATCGTTAAAACATTGGCAATCCAGAATTCCTTTTGCATATTTCTTTTTTTTGCTTTGTTTTCCTTTTCTCTTTTTTTCTTACCCGCCTGTTAACCTTAACGGCCCACCTACCCCAACCTCGTCTATTAAGGCCTGCTTTTTCTTTTTTCTCTCTTTTTGTGTTTCCCTCGCCGTCGCTCATTTCCTTTGCAATCTCAGTTTCCTTGTTTTCTCAGCCAACATGTGCCAAAATTTTGAAGCGATTCCTCCGAGCTGGCCACCTTCGGGCGCACTGAAAGCATATTTTTGCCAATAACGTTCTTCATTACACACGCGCTCTTCAGACCCCATATGGTGACGCTTATCTTCGAAATTCTGGCATTTAAAGTACGCCGCCTACTTCTCTACCGATTTCTAAGTGCTTTCTTGTTATGCGTCCTATTAATATTGTCCGGGAACAGGTGTACGTCGTTATCATCGGCAAATCTTTGAGATGGCCAGACGCGGCGACCGTCTGTGGGCTTCGAACTTTCATGCGCTTTCGTTTGTTCGTGTCTGAATTGACCACCACTTTGAACCAAATTGCTTCTTCTTTGCGTGTGTCTTCATTCACCTTTTCTTCCGTTTTTTATTTTCCCCCAACCTCCGAGAACACTTCAAACTACTGCTACCAAACTTGAAATGAAATGAGAACTGCACTCCTCTGCTGTATAGTAGTTTTTTTCCTTCTAGGCGGTAACTATCCACTGGGACACGTGCCACCACCAGGAGATTACGTCACTACTAGACTTCTTAATACTAACACGCCAAGGATGACACGGTTCTTTTGAGAAATATAGGTTCTTCTGTCAAAACGTCGGCCAGGCTGTCTGAGGAACTTTCGCTGTTCGTCCTGATTACGCACTACGTAGTTCTTGTATTCCCCGCATACTGATTGAAATGTGTTTCAAGAGGACAAAAGGGTGCGAAGAAAAAGAAAGGGTGCCCAGAGTTTCGAAAGGTGGGCCTTTTGCCAAAATGTACCACTAGTTGCTAAAGTCAAGTCCAAGCCATCACCCGACGCAAGAAAGGATGGTGCGGAGACTAACGTAAGGATAGTGTTTAGACCACACACTGCGATCTAGACCGCGTTTAAAAGGTGATTCAAGTACAAACAATTTTTTTTTGATCTGTAACAGCAAGTCTACTTTCAGACTTCAATATACGCTTGTGTGGCAAGATCTCTTTGATGTAATTTGGTGAGGTGAAAACACTAGTGAGAAATTGGTACACTTGGTTGTTACAGAAAACAGCATTCTTAGTATCCGATTCATAACCTGAACGCCATCTATGCGGGATACTTGTGATCAACACGGCCGTTTCCCATGTGGTTTACCCTGGCCATCATGTCTCTTTCTATTGAGATGTCTGGCCACTTCGCACAACACCAGCTCATTAGGAAACCTACTTTACCACAATTCATATAGCCCTTATTTGTGGTTTCCTTACTTCGTAGGTTAGAACAATGAGTTTCTATCGCGTGATTGCCTCAGTCATGGTGTGAAAGTGCATTCTGACAAACTGTGTGCGCGAATCCTATAAAGGCCCCAGGAATCCACTCTAAAAATAGTATAGCCAACAGAAGGTTCTGACACGCTAATTCTGTTGGGGTACTCACTTGACCCTTTTGGAAGCTAGAAGCAGAAAAAGATAGTTGTCATACAGAAGGGAGTCATTGACGTCAGACTCAGGAGTTTCGCGGACACGCCGTGCCACCTGTCAACGCAGTTTTGAGTAGTGCATAGCCCGACTCCCTTGCACAGTTTGCAGTGCAACAGGGAGTAAATACAGCGTACAAAACAACAATTTAGCTAAATATTAGATGCACCATGAAGCGCTTGCTGGTTCACTCACCTGAACAATGGCGAAAACAAAAGCAGACGCAATAGTTCCGTGCCCTACGAAAAATAGGCCCTAGTCTGCGCTACTGCTGCGTTGGAAATTGCCGCGGACGTAGGTGACTTCATTTTTACTAATTTCCGC
This sequence comes from Rhipicephalus annulatus, assembly GCA_013436015.1. Taxonomy (NCBI): domain Eukaryota; kingdom Metazoa; phylum Arthropoda; class Arachnida; order Ixodida; family Ixodidae; genus Rhipicephalus; species Rhipicephalus annulatus. Next base: position 376,877 of record WOVY01004554.1, on the reverse strand, counting down.
AGCTTTCTCAAAGCAGAATGGCGAGAGTGCTAAATACAGGCAGTTGTGAACGTGTCGCGCATGTAAATACTCACGTTTTCCACAGCCGTTCGCTTGAGTAAGTGTGATAATGTAGGTCTCATGTTATTGTTTCGCGTACCTTTGATGGAGGACTGTGGTAACTTTCATTATGAATCTTAACAGACTCTGACCACGGTACGTGACGTGCCATAATAAACAGGTGACGACCGACCACGATAAACGTCGCGCACACTGCGACCATCAATATTCTGAAGTTATCCCCACCACACAGCATTACGCACACTAGGGCTTCGAAGGCTCTAAATACCGGCTTCCTATAGGGATTGCGAACACGTGCTTCATACAGGTAAATCGCAAACTGATCACGACCACGAACAGTTTTTTTTTTTTGCCGTTGATCTCCGGTATTTTTGTAGCTATCTCGGAGGCATCGGTTTTGCCTTTCCTTGTAAAGTGAGAAAATGGACGCGTATGTCTCGCCATTTGCATTATACACACGCGGAAGACAACCCTCTACAGAGCATTCAAGCATGCGTATTAAAACACCTCAATGAACAGTAAGCAACTGCAAGCAACTACAAGCAAAAACGCAACTACAAAGCGAACGTCATCAGGGACATTTGCGCCGGATAAAGCGAGCCTCGTACCGCTCATCGCATAGATTGTTCGTGTATGCACTTAGTTTAGTGCTTGCCTCGAACGCGTTGCCCTACAATGCTCGCTTGCACATAGGTTTCCAGGTGCAGCATGCCGAAATAAATTACACATATCTTGAATTCTGCCTGCATTTCGTTTTGATGAGAATTCTACTTTCATGAAGCGAGATTGGATTGAAGGAAAAAGCTTGCCAGATCCTTGATTTTCAGAAAACCCTTCTTCAAGGCTAACTAGACAGAAGGGCCTATGCACTTTTACTTGCGGATTGCTCTCCATGCACTACTCAATTACGGCTGGCGTGGCAAAGGGGGCGCTTGTGGGGGCATTTTTCGCAGTGCCACGTGGGCAGAGTGTGACGTCTATAGGACTTTCGCGAAGCGTGTTTCGATTTTCTTGCGTGTCGAAGGCGCCGCTGTATACGCCGTACATATCACGTGTTTCCTGTTCGGCGTCGTTGTGGCGGGTTGCCCTCTCACCCAGGTGACGTGTTAATGCGTGTAGCCGCTGGGGCGGCGCACCGCCAGTGCGTCTCTGTCTCCTGCGCCTATTTATTGCGTTGTGTTAGTTGTGGTGCTCGAATGCCTTGGTAGCTTCGAGGTCGAGTGGACATAGAGAACCGAAGCTCAGGTTTGAGGAGCGACGACAACGCCGCGTCTGGCTCTGGTGGGGAGCTCTGGAAAACTTGAAGATAGGTGCGGGAGAGGGCGCAGGTGAGTCCGTGTGTTTAGTGAAAACGGGAGTCCGTGCTACACGCACTGAACGCATTCTGCAGTCGGTGTGGGGAACTTCGGCACCGTGCCTTCAGCTTGGCACGCTAAAACAAGGCGATCTTTGTGCGAAGTTGCCTTTCCATGATTGAAGTAGCGGCCGCACTGAAGCGTCGTTGAGGGCCAAAGTATTGTTGTGTTGTGGGCTGCCACAACAAAGCAGACAACGCCGACAGACGCTCTCCACGAGTAAAGCCGTATGAGCTCCCCAGCAAGTCACAGCTGGTGAACACAGCCACGTATACGCGAAATATAAAGCAAGCATGACACAAAAGCCGAAAAAAAAATTGCCCGCAGCTTCCCTCGGGGAAACACTGAGGAGGATGCGGAGCATATAATTGGTTAACGGGGTGTTAAAGTGCGACTTACTTGGGTCGATGGCTAAATTGGTTAACGTGGTTGTGAAATGGGGTGTTAAATTGCGACTTACTTGGGTCGATGGCTAAATTGGTTAACGTGGTTGTAGGAGGGGGTGTTAAATGAGTGAACACGTACACACGTATGCGAAAGGACGGCGCTGGTCGAAGGGACGTCGATCATTGTGTTTGTGGATTCGTTAGAATTCATTTCACCGCGACCTTGGACGTCGACGCACCGTACAAACCAACCGACGAGCGGCAACTGAGCGAGCGAGCGCCGACCTTGAGTATATATACAGCGCGACGGCGCATGCACTGTCAGCTGTTGAATGTTCTCGAAGGAGAAGCGCACGCGCGGCACAGATGGCGACGGCGCGACAACGCATGCGCTGTCAGCTGTCGAATGTTCTCGAAGGAGAAGCGCGCGCGGCACAGATGGTGGGCGACGGCGCGACGGCGCATGCGCGCGCGTCAGCTGTCGAATGTTCGAGAAGCGGTGTGGACGGCGCGGACGGCGCACTACCAGGCGCGAGTATAAGATGCTTCCGCATCTAAAACAAGGTGAGCACTTCAACTCGACTCGCTGTGGCTAAAGCTCAGCTTGCTACTTCGTGGTGAAGTCAGCTGGTCATGCTCGGGCGGCACAGAGAACATGTCTCTAGATCTTCACGAGCCAAGACCATATAACTTTAGCTTTATTTATTTTTTAGCACGCTGAAAATGTCTTAACGTAACAGTGCACGGCTTCTACTGTTAGGTACCGCATCAAAACATAAATTATATGGTTTTTATAAATGTCAACACAGCACATCGATAGAGTGCGCAGCTTTATATCGGCAGAATGAGACCTACCTCGAGACATATGTTGTACACGGCATTGTCACGGACCTGATAAATTCGTTTTGCAGTGACTCAGGCGTCCTCGTCTTCCGTCGCCGGCTCCACATCATAAACTTGTCAAATGAGTTGTATTCTTTTTGCTAGATTCACTTTTCAGAAGTGCTCTCCAGCTCAGAGATCTTTATGTAGTCGCACTGTGTGTGGTACATTGTGAGGTGATCAAACACACCGCACGCTATCTGCACGAGCACATAAGGAACGTGAGTGAGCGGCAGTGCGTTGACGGGAATGGAAAATGCGCGATATACAGCCCTGACTTCTACCTTTCAACCAGAGAGTCGCAGCACCACCATGCGTTGATTTTGCTTTCTGTGCGCATCTTCTGTTGCGGTATGCATGCCTCTGTGCTCCAAGTTACGCTCGGAATAATGAATATACATGCAGCTGCGAACAAAGACAACGTGCGCCTGTTTATGGTGAGTGAGCTGTTTTCTTCTGTACTAATTGCACAGCGCTAGCTGAGCGTCTGCAGCAGCTCTGCGGAAGTAGGCTGCCAGCCATTTCTAACAGTAACAAGTGTTCGTGGGGTTGTTGCAGATGCCCAATTGAAACAATCACTTAACGAGTGAACACCGCTATGTGCGTTGATATATAAGCGATTGCACCACTCATACAATGACCGATTCCAACGCTTATCAAGGGTGACTAGTTGCTTATCGCACATTGCTCTGCACTGCTGAAAATACGTGATATCGTTTTAAAAAGCCATTTAGGCTACCTCGTAATAACCTTTCTATCAGTACTTGAGTGTGCAGCATGCTTTTGCGGGTGAAAACGTTAGAAAAAAATACTTTTTTACCGAGACGCACTGTATAAAAGGACTTTCGCTAGCTTAGAGACGGTAGTTCGAGGTGCAAATACAATGTGATGCTACCTGCACGTACGCGGTAGTCTTTCAAAATGTTCAGGACAGGCCTCGCCTGTGACGGGAAAAGCTCCAGACTTCATACGGCGCGCGTTGTTGCGGCCGCCGCCATGCGCTCTTTTGTTTTGTTTTTCTTACCTGTTTTCATGCTTTTCTTGCGATGACATTCGGCGTTATAACAGAATCAAGTGAGCATACGTGACTGTGGGAGCTGTGAGCGGTGACACTAAAATAAGCCAATTGATGCCAACGGCTTCCGCACGCGTTCAAGTCGTTCGAGCACTCGTTGTCTATTGTGTTTAACTGAGTATTCAAAGACAACTAACGTTTGTGAATCCTCTGGTCCATACTCATTCATGGCGTGCCCCTGACTACGAGAGGATAGGATTGGTTGTCTAAATATACCAGGGCCTTATTCTCAAAGCTAAATTTGAAGCAATTTATAAAAAAAACTAGCTTTGATACGTGCAAGCCCATGCCCTTTGCAGGCGTGGAGCCAGAAGGTTTTTCGGTAGGGTGCGTGGGGTGAATGTGAGTGTTTGTTGAAGGCCTTTAAAAACTTCCATAATTTGTTATTCGCCAAACAGCTTCACTCATTTGTACTAGCCTGTTTACTGTGGTGGCAGGAATTTGTTTTTTTCTTTTGTGAACTTGCTTTGGGCCTCTGCAAATAACTTATTACGTAGGTTTCGCAGACTCTTTACAATTCTGTGTCTTATCTTGATACCACGTTCTTCTTATCAGGTTCCTTTTCCATGGATGCTCACAGTGATGAAGAGCGACAACATTGCAAACCATAGGTTTGGTTCCTCCAGCCGTGACAACATTGATTTATTCATAAATAAAAGAATAAACGTGAAAACATATTGTCCATATCTGCAGTTCCTTTTGCGCGACTTGTCAGTAAATTCCACATATTCTGGCGGACTATACTAATAGCAGCAAGTAAATCTGAAAAACCTCATTGAAATAAACAGGCCATCTTATTGCACTTTTTGTAATGCGCAGGTGAAAATCGGTGTTTCGATTAGTGGTAATAAAATAATGCCCAGTTTTAAATGCAACTTTTTGCAGACGCTGGACACAATGGTGATTAGTATTGTGGTTGCCTAAATAATAATTCATTATTTTACTCAATCATCGCGCAAAGTAGAGCATGACCAATTGAGTAACCTAATGTAGCCGTATGGTGGTGGCGGTGGTGATTAGAAGAATAAAAAAAATTTTCAGCCATTAAGCGACATGGTGCAGTGCCTAACCCCCGTAGGAGAATCACAGGCAGGTGTCACCTGACTCCCAAGAAAGTGGTATTGTGGTGCTTCGCAATAGTCTTTGCACACTTCCTAAGAAAGTCATAGGCCTCTCTCAGAGCGTGCCCACTCTGACCACCGAGAGTCACCCTTTTGCTCTAAAAAGAGTCACACACGTGGCAAGTCAAAACCATTCAAAAAGAGTCGAGATTACTTTTCTTTGAGTATCGCCTGTGTGCCTAAAGGACAATTTCATTCTTGAAACATTTGAATATCACTGATGATCCATTATTGAATTAATGGCGTGTGACCAGTTCACGCTACCTTAATCTAAATTAGAAATATATACTTGCTATACTAATCACTTATGTACCCGTCGACAGCAACAAACAGAGTTTCCTTGCACTCGTGATTAAACTCAGACTTCCGAAGGTGGGATGTTCAGCAAGTTTGTGAGGTGTGACTCACGCTAATTTGTGATAAAATATACTGTTCTGCTTTGTAATTATTGCGGTAGCAAAAAGCTACATATATTTATGCTAAAAGAAACAAAACTGCATTCGGCCAGCGACTACACCAGACAATGGATAGATACTGTGACGTACCTTTGTTTGTTTACGTATATTTTCCTCTTGATCATCCACAACTTCCTCCAAGTGTGCCTTTTATTTATCGTGATCAGTTTTTTTTCACAGTAGTTTGGGAATTTGCAATTGGGAACGTTCCCGGTCACACCACGGCCACGCACGCAGTTCCCGTCACTGTTAGCAGCAACCTATTAATTCCGCCACACCCCAAAAATACTCACCCAGAACATAATCGGGCGCGACGGGAAGCCAGAGCCAAGTCCCTTCAGAAGCGCTTTCCTCCTAATTCTCCCGCAGTCTATGTAGACGCGGCCGAATATGTAGATCATCGAGCTTTCGCGGTAGCCGTCGTAGATGGATTTCAAAAGCTGGTCGCTAGTGCGTCCCTTCAAAATTCGACAGAATCCCTGGAAGCAGAGGAGGCGGCAATTGCTTTAGCCATTGTTCACTCCTCCGCTGAGTATATTTTTTCTGTTTCAAAAACTGCAATTCGTAATTTCGCCACTTTCCGAATTCATTCTCCGGCTGCTAAAATTCTTGAATTATCTCTTCCGCCTGATCGCCTCATCACCCTCCTCTGGATCCCTGCGCACTGTGGACACCCAGACAACACGGCCGCTCACACCCAAGCCCGAGCACTCGCCAACCGGGCTCACAGCGACCTGCCTTCGCTTCGAAGTGCCAGGGATCGACTCCTCAGCTATCACGATATCACGCTATTCTACCGAAATTCCCGCCTAACGTATCCCCCGCCACATCAATCTCTATCCAGAACTGACCAGGCTTTGTGGCGCAGACTTCAAACGGCCACAGTAACGACTCCTTTTCTTCTCTCTCTTTTTACACATGGTGAAACCTCGCCTCATTGCAACTTATGTCCTAGCACCAGAGCCGACTTCCAGCACATATTTATGAATTGTCCAAACAAACCCAAGCCTCCGTGGCAAGGGTCAGACCACCAGGAGCGATGGGAAGCTGCTCTGCGCAGCTCGCAACCGGGTTTACAGCTCCGGACAGTGAGCTGGGCCAGAAGGGTCGCCGAAGCACAGCAGTGTCCGGCCACCTAGAGCGGCCCGAGGGCTCGTCGTCATCCTGATTCCACTTCCCCTACCACACCTCCCCTCAAATGATTCCTTCGTGAATCAATAAAGTTGATTACCTACCTACCTGGGAATTTGGAGAGAAGAAAAGATTTCATCCATAGATACTTTTTCATTTTAAATACACCGAGTCCTTAGAAAATGACGATGTTTTCAAGAAAGATTGCACGGTCGACAACCTGTCATAATATATAAAAATGAAGCTATTCTTCAAAAGAAAAATAACGTAACAGAGTTGTTGAACTTAAGCCGCCTGATGTGCAGCACTGATACTTTCTGCTTGCGCAGGACAATATAAAAGACTGAGCATTCACACTTAGTCTTAAAAAATAATCCCCAAAAAATTGCATCAGGTCAGCTAGACAATTTTATTAGGTAGCAATACGTATCAGCCTAGCTCTTTAAAAACAAAACTTGCATAAAACAGACAAACAGACACAGAACTTTATTGAGGTCCTGAGGAACAGTACCTCAAGGAGGTAGAGCAGTGGGCCACTCACACGTCGGAACGAGTAGGCTAAGCCTCACCGCCGCGTCGTGGGCCCTCTGGACAGCCCGGCTGAATTTAATCCGCTGAGCACATACACGGTCCCTCTACTCAAAAAATAAAGTGTGAGAAAAGTTGTCTGACAGATTAGCATACAATGCTTTCATGCTTATCGGGCGTTTCCATCAACGCACACAAAGAACTGTTCTTCTTTCCTCCGTCTTGCGCAGGTTCACAGGAATACCTCTGCCAATGTAAGTTCACTTTATTATGCCTATTTCCAGATGCAATAGACTGTGTCTTATAATTTGTCCAACAGAATGTACTGTTAAAGACAAATTTTCGTGGGCCACTTGCCATTTGAAAGCTCACTCTGTGAGGCAATGATGCGCTGTGCGCACGTCGAGGCTACGCAGCCTTCTTGACCAGCCGTTTTAGGGCGATGACATCTGAAGATGTTCTTTCAAGAAACTGAGCGAAAACCAGTGCGCAACAGGTCATACTGTTTTCTTGTTCTACCAAATTGAGATAATTGTATGTGCGCCACCACTTGGTCACAACAGCCACTCACCTAAACTCCGCGAAGCGCGATTCCGCCCACAAATGCTACAGAAGCTCGACTTACTCATACTGTGAATGTTTCGCAGTGACTTGCTGAGTACCTAATGTCACAGGCCGCAGCCAAACTCTTGCGACATAATTGTAAGGGTCACTGGTGTGAGTTCACCCAGAGATGGCAGGAGCTCTTGATGGTCGCGCTGATGCATCCGGTATGTTGCTTCCTACTCGAAATTATGCAGGGACGACAACATCGGTCGTATATGCATTCGCAAAGGCTGTGAAACATATATAGCGTAACCTCAAGCAAAAAAATAACTGTCAACGAAATACGCAGTACTCACACAGCAATTACAAAACGCACTCATGCAAGAACTCTCAGTTGTCACGCTTTACTAGAGCCAATGAATGTATTCGTCCTGAGCTCGACGAGAAGCATCTTTTCTGCCGTGGTTAACGCGCAGCATTCAGATATTACAAACGTTTAGTCGGGGCAGACGCAGAAATCGCTTACGCTGTCTGCAGCCCGCTGCATACGCTGCAAGCGCAGCAACATGCTTCTACGCTTTTAGTTTATCGTACAGCGATGTGTTTCGGTCTACTAGATAGGGCGTATTTGAGATGCGAATCTCTTGACTTGCTTTTCAGGGCAGCCAACGACGAAAGTATACGTTTCAGTTACGTTTACGTAAATGAAACGTATACGTTTCAGTATAATGAATGTATAAACGAAAGTATACGTTTCAGTATAAGTTTCAGTTTTTCCAGTACTACTATGGCTGCTGTGATGTGCACACGGGATCAGCTATCAGTCTGGTTAACGGGCACTAACATAAAAGTCAGGCCGTGGCGTTCACAGTGTGCATTTTAGCGTCGATCCTGGGGGCATTGGTGGCGTGGGTTCGTAGGCATGGTTGTGGTGGATCGTACACAGCATTGTAAACAGAGCGGCTAGGTTCTTAGCTTGCCCAGTAGAACATGGTCAAATTTCGGGTAGTCTTAACTTTGCGACCAGCAAGCAGCACTTTCAAGGAATCAAAGCTCACACAAAACTTGACGGGTTTGATGTTGCAGCATGCGACCAAGCTAACGTTTTTATGGGGTTATTCGCCGGGAGGCCTAACAGAAAGAGACGAACCCGTTCCCAGACACAGCCTGTCGAAGACGATTCCTTCAGTAATTCTGTGAGACGCGAGGTTATGTTATCTCATTACAGTTTCTTTGGTTCTATCACCGCGTAGAAAATTGTAACAAAGAAGCTGACTGGAAAGAGGCGCTCTGGTCAACTTTTTTTTGTAAAGAGCGCCTCTCTTCTGTAAACCTATTTCTTACTATTTACAAATCGGTAATGAAAAACCACCTAGTGTGCACAGAGACCCTTGTTCTGTATCTATGTCATCTCACTCAGGAATACGCTGGAATGTACTGTTTCTTGGTACCTTGTCCCGAAAAATTCTGCACATACCACCTAATCTTGGGAATCAATGTTGTGTTATGCATGCGCATGAAAGAACCCTGTGTTGTAATTTTTCATTGAGTGAAACGTTGCAAAGTGGCGATTTGGATATGTACAAGTTTACGCACAGTCATACGTTACACAGCCGCATATATTACATAATTAGTTTGGGAAAGCGCAGCATGTTGTGAAACATCTATATCTGGCTCAAAATTTTACGGAATTTAAGTAGCGTCATGTATCGCTATATATAAGCGCCTAATAAACGCATTCTATTCCCGTAAACCTGACTGAAAACGTTAGTACAACTGGCAACGAGATTCCTACGTGCCCGCGGGGGCAGCAGGCGGGATGCTCCGTACGTGCTCTTGTATGCAGCACCACCCACTGCCTATTGCATACCCCGCAGATGCCATAACTGGAGCAACGGTCATGTGATGTCGAGCTCACAACGAGGAATGTCGAGCAGATCATTAGCAAACAGCTACTCTTATTACGATAGCATTTATATAGACACCACTCGCTCGATCTGGCCACCGGCGTCAACGTCGCTATCATTCGCCGTATATGTATACGTATCTATATATAAGAAAACACAAAAAAAATCAGGAAAAGACTCTGGCACACCGAATCGAACGTCTGACCTATGAATTGTGAATGCGAAGCGTTAGCCACTGATCGACGAAGGAGCACTTCCTTTAACATTAAACGGCAAGATATTTTTATATACCGTTTACAGATGGCAAAGGGAATCTCGCGAAAAGTATCTTGCTTTTAGCATTACCAGTGAGATGGCGCATTGAGCGTGCGTCGCTAGATCATCAAGACGTGGCAGCGCGCGCTTTCATCTGACACTCGCACTTTGACCTGCGTAGAGAGGTAGGGTGCAACGAGGGGGGGGGGGTAGACGCTCACGCATGCGCGCCTTATCTCACGGTGGCGCGAGTCTTCCGCCTTGTGCTTGTGTCGTATTTACCGTTTGTTGTTTGTGTCATATTTACCGGGCGCACAGTCTCTGCGAAAAGAGTGCGATTTTCAGACACCGCAAAGGAACAACTCCCACGCCTATTCGCGTTCACCTATACCTGTGAGTGTGTTTCGTGCCTCATTTGTGCACAAGAAACGTGGAGCAAGTTTATATGCTTGCGATTTGTTGCTTCCGATTTGTTGCTAAAGCAAAGATGCGACTTTTTTCGAAATGCCAACACTTGGTAAGGTAGCGGAGTTGAAACTAAAGACTCAAAACATCGAGTAGTACGTACAGCGTTTTCAGCATTTTCTAACAGCCAGCGATGTAGCTGAGGTGAAGCGCCTCTATGTCTCTTTGACAGTAATAGGTTAAGAAGCTTATGTTGTACTAAAAAAACTTTGTTGTGCCAAATGGACAGAAGTCATATGAAGACGCAGAACGACTTTTCAGGAGCACTACAGCCCCAGAAGTTCCGTCGTAGCGGAACGATGCAAGTTCAGCCGGCACGCACAACAGAAAAAAAGTGTCTAAAGATTCATTGCGGAACTTAAACACTTAGTGAGGAGGTGGAACTACAGCACTGTCTAGCGATCCCAATCAAAGCTATATGGTTGCGGCAATCTGGACTGGATGCCTTATAGAGCTTCAGCAATCTCTTTGGCTACTAGCAATTTGGTGCGGGCTGTGGTTTTTAGACGGCAGTGTTAAACGAATCTGAAAACCCAGGCCGGGACCATAAGTAGCCTTTCAATTTTCTGTAGCTTATAATGTCCAGGACTGGTGCCGACTTTGTATCACTGGATATCGCATCATGCATAGCAAACATTTCAGAAGAAATCCAGTCGTTGGTGCTAATAGCTTCCCACGGTTGTACATTCCCATCGGTTAATCGCCAATCAGGCGACGAGCTACAGCAGTAGTGTAGCCTCTAGCATGAAACTGGAACGCCCATTAGATTTGGGACTATAGAGGTGCCCCGCAGGGGCGCCTGCGCAAGTAGGCGTTTGGTGTGTAGCGACACCACGGACCCGACCTAACGGTGTAGTTTTGACTCTCTCCCATGCCTAGCCGTGCGTGGCTTTGTCGTGTCCGGGGAAAAGGGGATCCTGGGGGTTGAGTCAATGCTGGGTGATTGGACCTTTAAGGCCCCCCGGCAGAGGCAACACACCCCTTTGGCCCCGGCTTCACGTAGACGGCACCCCTGGGCTGACCCACCCAGGAGAAATCGGCAGTCGCCCTTTTCTATCTCTCTTTGCCTACATATTCGTCTTTATCTCTCACTATATATCTGTCCTGTCTTCTACTCTCTTCTGTTTACTTCCAATTTTCCTGGCGGCAAGGGTTAACCCTGTGCAAATAGCCTACCTTGGTCTAGGCGCATTGGGTTATGGCAGTGTTGTACTGCTGACGTCTGCCAGCTTTCAGCACCTGCAAACTTGCAGCGTCCCCTTGTTGGGCTCCTTAGTGGGTGGCCGCCAACGCTGCTGAACAAAAATAAGACCGGCATGCATGAAGCAATCCCTCTACTATCTGATCGCACCGGCCTAAAGCGGGTACGCACCGACGACATCAATTTCTTCAACCAGCCAATAGAAACTTTTCCCCACTTCCATGTAATTCACTGTGAAAAAACCGGAAAGCAAGCCAGGACCGTATCTCCTTTCGTAGTTGCCAGGTGTCTTACTGAAACTTTTGGGGCTGGATACAAAGTAACCAAAATGGCTAGCGGAGACCTTCTTCTCGAAATTCGGGACAAAGCACAATTTGTAAAACTAGACAGCCTCTCAACGTTTGGTGACGTACTGATAACCGTAATACCACACTGATCTATGAAAATCACTCGCGGAGTGGTATCTGACGCAGACCTACTTGACCTGACCGAAACTGAACTTTTGGAAGGGTGGAAGAGCCAAAATGTCAATAATGTACAGAGAATTATCATCAGAAGAGATAAGGAAATACCGACGAAACACCTAATACTCACGTTTGCACCCAGTAAACTACCAGATTCCATTCAAACAGGGTACACGAAGACATCTATCAGGCCGTATATACCAAACCCCCTTCGTTGCTTCCAATGCCAGAGGTATGGCCATGGCTCTAAAACCTGTCGTGGTCGCCAGACTTGTGCACAATGTGGAGTCCTAGGCCACGTGTCTGAGAACTGCAAACAACCGCCACACTGTGTAAACTGCGAAGGAAATCATGCCGCATATCACGCTCCTGCACATACTGGAAAAAAGAAAAAGAAATAATTACATTAAGGTGAAATAGAACATATTACCGCAGGGGTGCCTGCTCAAGTAGGCGTTTGGTGTGTAGCGACACCACGAACCCGAGCTAACGGGGGAGTTTCGACTCCCTCCCACGCCTAGCCGTGCGTGGCTTTGCCGTGTCTGAGGAAAAGGGGATCCTGGGGGTTGAGCTGACGCTGGGTGATTGGACCGTTAAGGCCCCCCGGCAGAGGCAACACACCCCTTTGGCCCCGGCTTCACGTAGACGGCACCCCTGAGCTGACCCACCCAGGGGAATCGGCAGTCGCCTTTTCCTATCTCTCTCTCCCTACATCTTCGTCTTTATCTCTTACTATTTATCTGTCCTGTCTTCTACTCTCTTCAGTTTACTTCCAAACTTCCTGGCGGCTAGGGTTAACCCTGTGCAAATAGCCTACCTTGGTCTAGGCGCATTCGGTTATAGTGGCGTTGTACGGCTGGCGTCTACAGGTTTCTGCATTTGTAAACTTGTAGCGTCCCCTCGTTGGGATCCATGGTGGGTGGCCGCCAACGCTGCTGAACAACAATAAGGAAGACATGCATGGAGCATTCCCACTACTCTCTGATCGTACCGGCTTAAAGCCCGCACGCACCGATGATCTCACCAGAGAAGGATTGGCCACCCTGGTGCAGTATCTGGCCACCCCTCCCGTAGGCATTCGTAAATTAACTCACGGCCCTCAGTCCCCACCAGCTGCGGAGCAACTGACCACGGCGCAAAGCAGCAGAGGGTGCTAGGAATCTCTGGATACGGACAGGCCACCATTGGAACTTGAACTTAGCAACGTTTAACGTTCGGACCTTATCTAGTGAGGGAAGTCTAGCTGTATTATTCGAGGAGCTAGAAGGCATTAAATGGGATATAATAGGGCTGAGTGAGGTTAGGAGAACAGATGAGGCCTATACTGTGCTACAGAATGGGCACGTCATTTGCTATCGGGGCTTGGCAGACAGAAGAGAACTGGGAGTAGGGTTCCTGATTCACAGAAACATAGCTGGCAACATAGAGGATTACTATAGCATTAATGAAAGGGTGGTAGGCATTGTAATTAAACTGAATAAAAGATACAAAATGAAGGTAGTACAGGCTTACGCGCCTACATCCAGCCATGATGACGCTTCAGTTGAAAGCTTCTATGAAGACGTGGAATCGGCAATGAGTAAGGTGAAAACACAGTATACTATAGTAATGGGCGACTTTAATGCAAAGGTAGGGAAGAAGCAGGCTAGAGACCAGGCAGTAGGAGATTATGGCATCGGCACTAGAAACGCCAGAGGGGAGCTACTAGTAGAATTCGCAGAACGCAATAATCTGCGTATTTTGAATACCTTCTACCGAAAACAAGAAAATCACAAGTGGACATGGAGGAGCCCTAATGGCGTAAATAAGAACGAAATAGACTTTATAATGACTGCACACCCAGGAGTCGCGCAGGATGTGGAAGTGGTTGGCAAGGTAAGATGCAGTGACCATAGAATGGTACGGGCTCGAATCCGCCTAGACTTGAAGAAGGAACGGCAGAAACTGATACGCAAGAAGCCAATCAATGAGCTAGCACTGAGAGGGAAAGTACAGGAATTCAGAGTGTCTCTGCAGAACAGGTACTCTGCTCTTAGCGAGGAAACCAACCTTAGCGTAGATACAATGAATGATAATCTGACGAGTATCATCACGGAGTGTGCAGTGGAAGTTGGAGGCAGGGTAGCTAGACAGGACACCGGCAAGCTTTCCCTGGAAACGAAGAACCTAATTAAGAAGCGTCAAATCATGAAAGTGTCAAGTACAACAGACAAAATAGAACTGGCCGAGCTTTCGAAGTTGATTAATAGACGTAAAGTATGCGATGTAAGAAGGTATAACATGGAGAGAATTGAGCACGCTCTGAAAAACGGAGGAAGCGTCAAAACAGCGAAGAGGAAACTTGGGATAGGCAAGAGGCGTATGTATGCACTAAGGGACACAGAAGGCAAAATAACTACCAATATGGATAAAATAGTTAAAATAGCGGAGGAGTTTTACAGAGATCTATACAGTAGCCGAGACGACTACGACCTTAATACTATAAGAACTAGCAGTAACCCAGACGACACCCACCGGTGATAATAGAAAAGTCAGAAAAGCTTTGGAGAGCATGCACAGAGGCAAAGCTGCTGGTGAGGATCGGGTAACATCAGATCTGCTGAAAGATGGAGGACAGATTGTGTTAGAAAAACTAGCCACTCTATTTACGAGGTGTCTCCTGACGGGAAAAGTACCAGAGTCTTGGAAGAACGCTAACTTCATCTTAATACATAAGAAAGGAGATGACAAGGACTTGAAGAATTACAGGCCGATCAGCTTGCTCTCTGTAGTATACAAGCTATTTACAAAGGTAATTGCCAGCAGAGTAAAGGAAACATTAGAATTCAATCAACCAAAGGAACAAGCAGGATTTAGAACAGGCTACTCAACAATTGACCACATTCATACTATCAATCAGGTAATAGAGAAATGCTCAGAGTATAATCAACCACTATACATAGCCTTCATAGATTACGAGAAGGCGTTTGATTCAGTAGAAATATCAGCCGTCATGCAGACACTGCGGAATCAGGGCGTAGATGAAATATATATAAACATTCTGGAAAAAATCTACAGGGGATCAACTGCAACCATAGTGCTTCATAAAGAAAGCAACAGAATACCAATAAAGAAGGGTGTAAGGCAGGGGGACACAATCTCCCCAATGCTATTCACTGCGTGCTTACAGGACGTTTTCAGAAGCCTAGAATGGGAACAGTTAGGGATAAGAGTTAATGGAGAGTACCTCAGTAACCTGCGCTTCGCCGATGACATTGCATTGCTGAGTAACTCAGGGGACGAATTGCAACTCATGATTACGGAGTTAGACAAGGAGAGCAGAAAGGTGGGTCTTAAAATTAATCTGCAAAAAACGAAAGTAATGTACAACAACCTCGGAAAGGGGCAGCGCTTTGCGATAGGTAATAGTGCACTTGAAGTTGTAAAAGACTATGTCTACTTAGGGCAGGTAATAACCGCAGAGCCTAACCACGAGATTGAAGTAACTAGAAGAATAAGAATGGGGTGGAGCACATTTGGCAGGCACTCTCAAATTATGACAAGTAGATTGCCACTGTCCCTCAAGAGGAAGGTATATAACAGCTGTATCTTGCCGGTACTTAGCTACGGAGCAGAAACCTGGAGACTCACAAAGAGGGTTCAACCTAAATTGAGGACGACGCAGCGAGCAATGGAAAGAAAAATGGTAGGTGTAACCTTAAGAGACAAGAAGAGAGCAGAGTGGATTAGGGGACAAACGGGAGTTAAGGATATCATAGCTGCAATAAAGAAGAGGAAATGGACATGGGCCGGGCATGTAGCACGTAGACAGGATAACCGCTGGTCATTAAGGGTCACCAACTGGATTCCCAGAGAAGGGAAGCGGGGTAGGGGGAGACAGAAGGTTAGGTGGGCAGATGAGATTAAGAAGTTTGCGGGTATAAATTGGCAACAGCAAGCACAGGACCGGGTTAACTGGCAGAACATGGGAGAGGCCTTTGTCCTGCAGTGGACGTAGACAGGCTGATGATGATGATGATGAACATATTGTTACGGGAAGGAGACTGACTCAGAGGGGTAGTCACCGATCACCGATGTATTTACAGCCGGTTAGGCGAGCAGCGCCAGCCACACAGATTAGCTCGTGCCAGTCTATCTGCTTCGTCTTCTTCAGCTCCATGCACTGGCACGTAGCATGACTCCTGGCGGTGGAGGCACCGTCCCGGTGCTTTAAAGGTCGTTATCTGACGCATTATTGTAGGGCTTGATCCGCGAGACGTGTACGATATCACTGGGCTGCATAGTAGATGATGATGGTCAGATGGGGCTGATCTCGTAGGTAACAGGTGTTACTTGACGCAAAATACGGTAGGGTCCCGTGTAATGAGACAGAAGTTTTTCGGATAGGCCCAGCCGACGATGAGGGGACCAGAGTAAAACGAGGGTACCGGGAGCGAAATGTACGTCTCTATGTTCCGCATCATACCGACGGCATTGGTTGGTTTGCGACGCCATCAGCCGAGCGCGAGCGAGCTGACGGCCATGATCGGCTTGCGCAATCGCGTCGCGGGCATACTCGCTGGTGGACGAGGTGTGAGCTGAGATGACTCTGTCCAGTGGTAAGGTCGGGTCTCTTCCGTACAATAAGTAGAACGGCGAAAAGCCCGCTGTGTCGTGGCGGGATGAATTATACGCGAAAGTTGCGTAGAGTAAGGCAAGGTCCCAGTCTTGGTGGTCGGGCGACACGTACATAGCGAGCATATTTGTTAAAGTGCGGTTAAATCGTTCCGTGAGGCCGTTTGTTTGAGGGTGGTAAGCGGTTGTCAGCGTGTGCTGCGTGGAACAAGAACGCAGAATGTCGGCGATGACTTGGGATAGAAATGTACGGCCACGGTCTGTGAGAAGCTGTCTCGAGGCACCGTGAATCAATATAACGTCCCGTAACAAGAAGTCATCGACGTCGGTTGCACAGCTGGTCGGTAGATCTCGCGTAATAGCGTAGCGTGTAGCGTAGTCTGTCATAACGGCTATCCATTTGTTTCCCAATGTTGATGTGGGAAAAGGACCAAGCAGGTTTAACCCAACACGGTAAAATGGTTCCGCGGGTATGTCAATTGGTTGAAGATGGCCAGCGGGTTGCAGCGACGGTGTCTTACGACGTTGGCATAGGTCACATGTGGCGACGTATCGGCGTACCGAGCGAGCAAGACCTGGCCAGAAAAAACGGCGCCGGACGCGCTCGTACGTGCGGGATACGCCAAGGTGTCCAGCCGTGGGAGTGTCGTGAAGTTCGGTGAGAACACAGCGGCGCAAATGCTTAGGCACAACAATGAGAAGGTAGGGCCCGTCCGGTCGGAAATTGTGACGGTATAGCACACCGTTTTGAATGACAAAGTAGCGGACGGAAGCATCATTTGTGGAGGATTCTATACGGCTGATGATGTCAAGCAGCTCTGGATCACGCTTGTGTTCTTCCCCAATATTAAGGAAGTTGGACACTGACAAGATAGAGTTCTTCGTGGGCTCGTCAGTGTCCTCGGGATCGTCGACAGGGTACCTAGAGAGGCAATCGGCATCACGGTGTAGGTGGCCAGATTTGTAGACCACCGAATAGGAAAACTCTTGCAGGCGCAAAGCCCAGCGACCAAGGCGGCCTGATGGATCTTTCAGAGAGTTCAGCCTGCAGAGTGCCTTGTGGTCGGTAACTTTCGAAAATGGGCGTCCGTATAGATAAGGTCGAAATTTCGCCACCACCCATACAAGAGCCAAGCACTCACGCTCTGTTATCGAATTGTTACGTTCAGGGGCGGATAGGAGACGGCTGGCATATGCAATATCGCAATCATGGCCATGTTGTTTCTGAGCCAGCACTGCACCAATGCCATGCCCACTTGCATCTGTACGGATTTCCGTAGGGGCAGCAGGGTTGAAGTGTGCCAGAATCGGAGGGGCAGTGAGAAGAGCGACGAGAGTCGAGAAAGCAAAAGCCTCTTCGGAGCCCCATGAAAACGGTCTTCTTTCTTGAGGAGCTGCGTAAGTGGCCTCGCTATGTGCGCGAAATTTTTCACGAAGCGTCGGAAGTACGAGCATAGTCCAATAAAGCTGCGTACATCCTTCGCAGATCGTGGTACAGGAAAGTTTTTCACGGCGCTGATTTTTGCCGGGTCTGGTTGTACTCCGTTGGCGTCTACTAAATGGCCAAGCACTGTGATTTGATGGCGTCCAAAGTGACATTTGGACGAGTTGAGCTGCAGGCCAGCGCGACGGAAGATTCCCAGGATGGCTGAGAGGCGCTCTAAGTGAGTTTCAAATGTTGGTGAAAAGACAATGACGTCGTCCAAGTAGCAAAACAGGTGGACCATTTGAATCCCCTGAGCAGGGAGTCCATCATTCGTTCGAAGGTGGCTGGAGCGTTACAAAGGCCGAAGGGCATCACCTTGAACTGATATAGGCCATCGCGGGTGATGAATGCCGTTTTTTCACGGTCCATTTCATCTACCTATATCTGCCAGTAGCCGGAACGAAGGTCTATGGAGGAAAAATAGTGGGACCCATAGAGGCAATCAAGCGCATCATCTATTCGTGGCAGAGGGTACACGTCTTTTTTGGTAATTTTGTTTAAGTGTCGATAATCCACACAGAAACGCCATGCACCGTCTTTCTTGCGGACTAGCACTACAGGAGAAGCCCAAGGACTGCAGGATGGCTCAATGATGTCCTTGGCGAGCATTTTGTCGACCTCACTTTGGATGATGTGACGCTCGGCTGCCGACACCCGATATGGACGCCTATGAATAGGATGCTCATTATCAGTGTTTATGCGGTGGCTCATACCGGTAGCTTTCCCCAACGGACGGCCGCTGATGTCAAAAACGTCGATGTAGGACAGCGGAACCCGGTGGAGCTCATCAGTCTGCTGCGGCGTTAAGTTGGAAGCGATCATCGAAGTAATAGCGCTGTCGGAGCAAGTGGCAGACTTATGTTGAGCGTGGGGGTCAGAAGGGGCGGCCATCACGAAAACATCTACCGCATTGTCTTCTAAGGTGCAGAGCAACGCCAAAGAGATCCCTTGTGGTAAAACTTGAGGTGTCAAGCTAAAGTTGACAACTGGGAGGCATGTAGAATTTCCTGCGACGGAGAGAATGGTGTGCGGTAATGTAATGCCACGGCTTATGAGAACATCGGTGATAGGGGTCAGAACAAAGTCACCGTCGGGAACTGGTGGCATTGAGACGAGCTCTATGTAGGTCAGTGTCTGTGGAGAGAGGCGCGCGTGTCCCGTTGTGCAGAGGCGACTCGGCCGTTGTGTAAGAGGTTCTGTTGCGGAAAAGTGTAGACGGAGCTTACTGGTCGAACTCTCTATGAGGGCAGATTGCGCGGACAGGAAGTCGAGGCCTAAGATTACGTCGTGGGGGCATTTGTCAAGGACAGTGAAGAGAACAACTGTGTGTCGATCCGCAATGCTCACACGAGCGGAGCTCATTCCAACGATAGATGCTATTCCACCATCCGCAACACGGACGAACTGAGTGGTCGCAGGTGTGAGAACCTTCTTGAGCTTGCGGCGAAAATCACTCGTCATCACGGAAAGTTGGGCGCCGGTGTCGACAAGAGCAGTGACATGTACGCCGTCTACATGCACGTCTATGAGGTTCCGTTTTGTCGGTAGCGTCAAAAGAGGATTTTCGGTCAGTCCAAGCGATGCAGCGCCACCTCCGGGGGCTGCAACGCTTAGTTTTCCGTCGGAGAACCTCGTGGGAAGGCGGGGGAAGATGGTCGGCGGGGCTGTGGAGAACGAGACTGGCGACGTTGGGGGGATGGAGAGCGGGAGTAGCGGTGTTCAGAAGCAGGTTCCTGGGCAAAATGGTTGCGGCTTGTCTCAAGGCGATAGGCAGGACGGGCATAGAAGGGACGAGAGGACGGTTGTGCAGGAGGACCCCAGCGACTTCTGCAATAACGAGAAATGTGCCCGATTCTGTGACACGAGAAGCATATCGGCTTGTCATCGTGTGTTCACCATGCGGACGGATTACGGAACGTTGAGGGAGAGCTGGTCTGGAAGGGACGTGCAGGCGTGTATCGGAGCTGGTAGTTGGTGCGGGGAGGCGGTGAGATAGAGTGAATTCTCAAGCTGGCGATTTCCTGCCGGACGACTGCTTGAATGAGAGGCAACGTAATTGGCGGAGAGGGGTCAGGGGACGTTGGTCCCACCTTAGCTGGAGCAGCCGCTTCAAGCTCCCGCCTGACGATTCGCGTCAAGTTGTCACAGGTGTCTGGTGAATGATATGTGTCGATACACGAGGACGTCGCAGTGGTGTTCGGGAGGCGCTGGAACTGATGGGAGATGCGTCTGCTTTTAGTTTGTTGGAACCGGCGGCATTCTTGAATGATCGCATCAACAGAAGACACATTGTTGAATACCAACAAGTTGAACGCATCGTCGGCGATACCTTTTAGGATATGGGCAACTTTTTCAGGTTCAGACATATTTTCGTCAGCTTGGCGGCATAGTGAAAGGACGGCCTGAATATAACCGATGTAGGGCTCCGTGGAAGATTGTGCGTGAATCGACAACTTATTTTTCGCAGCTTCACGGCGACCAGAGATGTTGCCAAAAAGCTCACGGATCTTTGCCTTGAAGCTGTCCCAGCTTGTTATGTCATGCTCGTGGTTATCAAACCAAATACGAGGGGTTCCGTCGAGATAAAAGATGACCTTTGCGAGTATAAGGGTGGGATCCCACCTGTAAGTGGCGCTGACGCGTTCGTAGAGGCGTAGCCACTGGTCGACGTCGAAACCCTCGCTGCCCGAGAACACGCCGGGGTCTTTGAGCGCGGGAAGCGTCACGAAAGTTGTTGCGGGCGCTGGGTTGACAGGTCGGGCAGAAGGGGGAACGACCGGAGAGGATGTAGCCGAGTCTTGAGTGGTCATGTGTTTAGCCGCGAGGGAGCGTCCGCTTCGGAGTTCCGTGGCGAGGACGGGGATCGCACAACTCCACCAAATATGTTACGGGAAGGAGACTGACTCTGAGGGGTAGTCACCGATCACCGATGTATTTACAGCCGGCTAGGCGAGCAGCGCCAGCCACACAGATTAACTCGTGCCATTCTATCTGCTTCGTCTTCTTCAGCTCCATGCACTGGCATGTAGCAATATCATTTAAGGAAGCACGGCGCAGAGTCGCTTCGTTCTATGGACCTACATACGCTGATGCGGCGCGGGCGCATCAGGGGGCACCGCCGCACCAGCCTTCGCCACTCCTTCGGCCCGCGCATACCAAGCCGGCGGTTGTGGCACCTGCCCCCAAGGGTGCTGTAGCCCAGGCTACACCGCCTACTCCCAAACAGAGACCGGAGACTCCAGAGTCCTCGTGTCTCAAGGTCTCCCCTCACCAGGCGAGGCCCGAAATCTGAACTAACAGCCCGCATGTGCGGGAATCCAGTGACTCCGAGGAGGCAATGGATACGTCGGTACCCTTGGTGCCGAAAGAGCGGCGTGGCTCTTTGGAGCGCGCCAAGAAAACAAAAAAGCAAATAACAGGGCCTGGTGACGGCCCTGCTAAGTGAACTCAAATTCCCCGTCTAAACAGCCACTCGCTTTTCGTACACACAGCACTATTTTACATTCACTATGAACACTCAAATTATACAATAGAACGTAAGGGGCCTTCTCAGAAACCTTGACGACATCCAGGAACTCTTACACGCTCACCAAAAGTGCTGTGTGTACAAGAAACACACCTTAATTCAAAACACACAAATTTTCTTCGTAAATACGTTATTTTTTGAAAGGACCGTGATGATGCCATGACATCATCCGGAGGTGTTGCAATCATTGTGAATCAGGGAATTGCATGCACACACTTACAACTCCGAACATCCCTTGAGGCAGTGGCTGTTCGAGCGGTTCTTTTTGATAAACTAATCACAATCTGCACTATTTACATTCCTCCTAGCTATCAGCTGCAAAAACGTGAATTACACTTTTTAATTGATGAACTTCCGGAGCCTTATGTTCTCCTTGGAGACTTCAATGCGCATAGCAGGCTATGGGGAGACTCTCGTTGCGACGCGCAAGGTCGACTGATTGAAGAGTTCCTTCTCTCGTCGAGCGCATGTCTCCTAAATAGAAAAGAACCAACCTGTTATAATCTTGCACATAACACCTACTCCTTCAAAGACCTAAGCATAGTTTCTCCATCTCTTGTGCCTCTACTCCAGTGGAAAGTCGTCAGTAATCTGTACGGAAGTGACCGTTTACCCGTAGTTTAGAGCACAACTACAGTAACTGAGTGTCCACCCCGTGTTCCCGAATGGCTCATAAACAGAGCCGACTGGGAACAGTTTTACACTATCGCTCGTATAGATTGGAGTGACATATTTACTTTAAGCATTGATGTTGGTGTCGACTACTTCAAAGCTTTTTTAATTGATGCTGCAACAAAATGCATCCCACAAACAAATGGACACCCAGGAAAATGGCATGGGCCTTGGTGGAACTCTGAATGCCAAAACGCGCGCAAACAGCAAAACAGAGCTTGGAGGCTGCTTCGGAACTCACCGACAGCCGAACATCTTGAGACCTTCAAGAAAATAAAGTCTCAAGGCAGGAGAACGCGCCGGCAGGCCAGAAGAGAAAGCTGGCAGAAGTTTTTGTCAGAGATCAATTTATACACACAGGACGCTAAAGCCTGGAACATGGTCGGTAGGATAGCAGGAAAACAAGTACACACACTTCCACTCGTAAACACTCAGGGTGATACCTTGGAAGATCAGGCAAACTTCCTCGGTGCACAATTCGAACAGGTGTCCAGCTCATCCCACTATACTGACACTTTCCAAAAATAGCGAACAAGAATAGAAAAGCAAAAAACTCGAAAGCAAATGCACTTGATACGAGGCATACAACCAAGCTTTCAGTCTAGCGGAGCTCCAAACGTCTCTAAACTCCTGCAGTACTTCTGCCCCACGTTCTGACCGTGTGGTGTATGAAATGTTTAAAAACCTACCAATCGAAACACAAAAAACCTTACTTTGTTTTTACAATGCTATCTGGTTTTCTGGCACTATTCCTACCTCCTGAAAAGAGGCTATTACTATTCCCATTTTGAAAGAGGGCAAGGACCCTTCCTTAGCTTCGAGTTATAGGCCTATTGCACTTACAAGGTGCTTGTGCAAAGTCTTCGAAAAAATGATAAACAGCCGACTTGTACATTTTCTTGAAACAAACAATTTGCTCGACCCATTTCAGTGCGGGTTTCGAGAAAGTAGATCCACCACAGACCACCTTGTTTGTATCGAGGCACAGATCAGAGACGCCTTCGTCCATAAACAATATTTTCTCTCTGTGTTCCTCGATATTCTAAAGGCTTATGATACAACATGGCGTTTTGGAATTCTAAGAGACCTGTCCCACCTTGGCGTGCGCGGAAGAATGTTTCATATAACCAAAAGTTACCTGTCCAACCACACATTCCGTGTCCGAGTGGGCACGGTTCTTTCCCAAACATTTGTCCAGGAAACAGGCGTGACACAAGGTGGTGTACTTAGCTGCACACTTTTTCTCACAAAAATCAATTCTTTGCGCTTGACCATCCCTCGCAATATGTTTTATTGTACATATGTCGATGACGTCCAGCTTGGTTTTAGATCTTGCAAACTGGCAATGTGTGAGCGGCAGGTTCAGTTAGGTTTAAACAAGGTCTCCAACTTGGCAGAGGAAAACGGATTCCGACTGAACCCACAAAAAATCACGTGTGTCTTGTTCTCCCGAAAGAGAGGCACTCTGTCAGGTTCTGAGATGCACTCAGAACCTGACATTGAATTGAACGGTCAACGTCTGTCTGTTAATACGGAGCATAAATTCTTAGGAATAATCTTGGACAACAAGTTGACCTTCGTACCACACATCAAGTATCTAAAAACAAAATGTTTAAAAGCCATGAAAGTTTTAAAAGTGTTGGCACGTACAATGTGGGGTAGTGACAGGCAATGTCTCATGAACCTGTATAGAAGTCTCATTCGCACCGGCTTAGAATATGGGGCCGTTGTTTATCAGTCTGCGACTCAAAGTGCTTTGAAGATGCTGGACCCCTTGCACCATTTGGGCATCCGCCTTTCTACGGGTGCTTTTCGCACCAGCCCCGTAGAAAGCTTTTAAGTAGAGTCAAATGAGTGGTCGCTTCATCTGCAGAGAACTTGCATGCCATTTGTTTATTTTCTTAAGGTGAAAGCAGATAAAAAGCACCCCTCATACTCTACTATTAATGATTTGTCGATCTCAATTATGTTTCAAAATAGGCCTTCCATGAGGCAGCCCTTCTCACTTCGCCTGAAAAGTCTAGCTGAGGAAACTGGAGTCTCACTTGAACACAGCTTAATGGCTCCTGTAGCATATCCGCCACCGTGGCAATGGCAGGCTATAGACTGCGATGTGTCCTTTCTAAAAGTTACAAAACATGCGCCCATTGCCTATATCCGAACATACTTCCTGGAACTTCAACACAAATACAAATATCCTGAGTTCTTTACAGATGCTTCAAAGTCCAACTCCTCTCTGTCCTACGCTGCTGTCGGCCCATCCTTTTCGGATGCTGGCCCTCTACATCCAGGCACAAGTATCTTCACAGCGGAAGCTTACGCGATACTTGTGGCAGCTAAATACATCAAACAATTACAAATACAAAAAGCAGTAATTTGTACAGACTCCCTCAGTGTCGTAACGGCTCTACATGGTCTTAAAAAAACCCGGTTCTTGTCTCACTTTACTCCATTTTGCGCACACTCTACACAGTCAAACAACATGTTGTAGTGTGCTGGATGCCAGGGCACCGTGAGATCCAAGGCAACGTGAGGGCGGATCAGCTCGCTGCATCCGTCCACAAATGCACTGCCCCTACACCTATATTAATTCTGGCTTTTGATCTTAAGCCGTCTCTCAAACGAAACCTCAGGGACTACTGGCATAGCAAGTGGGATACACACACACAAAACAAACTACACATTATTAAGCCACACGTTTGTCATTGGCTGCCAGTATCATAATCGCGTCATACAGAGGTAATACTAACGAGACTCATTATAGGACACACATACTCGACACACACATATCTTTTGTCCGGTGGCGATCCACCATTGTGTGATAGATGTGGTGAAGCATTAACAGTCCTTCACATGTTAATTCAGTGCAAACAATGGGACACTCTAAGAAAACAGCATTTTCCATTACCCTACCGACAACATATACCTTTACACCCTGCAATGTTCTTTGGTAGGGAACCGCTTTTTAGTTATAAATTATTGTTAGCGTTTTTAAAAGAAATTCATAATTTTCATATTATATACCCGGGCATTCTGTAGCACGGCCTCTCCTGAGAGGTTTTCGCTGCGGTGGCTACACAACAAAGCACTTGCCTCACGGCCCTTGGACGCAAGGGTATGAACGAGTGAGGCACTTGTGCTAATGCCATACATGTCCACCATAGTTTTTAATATAACCAACTTTTGTCACCAATTCACACCACACACACCTTTCACGGCATGGTCAAGATTTTAATACTTGTATGTTTTTACCCGCCTTACTGCGAGGAATTTTATTGCCCTTATACAGCCGCTAATCACAATCATTGTCCACATTTTGTCGCATGAACTTGCGCTCTTTGGCCATCAAATGGCCCTTGCGCCAGAAACACCATATATCATCATCATCATCATCATCATCATCACTATTGAGGTGGAGAGCTTAGAGAAAGGTGAGTTCGCTAACCATCGTGGAAAACACAGTAGTAAAGAGAATGCGCAGAAGAAATAAAGCCAGTTTTGTAGCTCAAAACTCACGTTTTCAATTCTCCATAAAGCGCAGTGAGTACCTGAAAAGTGTGCGTTTTCCTAATCGACATTACATTACACAAAATAGTGCTCGCTGGATTTGCCGCTACAAGAAAAGAAGCGCTTTTTATTATGAGACATGATGTGCTTTCGATGCACGTTGAAAGGTCACAGGGTTTGTGATTGTAGGCGCACATTTACGTGTTTTTCCTGCCAAGGGCGTCATGCGACAAATGTGTGTGATCCGCAGAATTTGAGCCAGAAGACACGAGAAACCGGCTGGACAAACACCAGAATACAAAGCAAATAAGCCAAGCACCGATACGACAGCATCTTCAGCTCTGGAGAAGAATCAACATACTCTCGAAAATTTTCCATGAGTGTACTTCTTCAGACGTTTCGAGCTCCGGCCCTAACAGATGTTACATGGCGGTATGTCGGCGGTATCATAGACAGAAGAAGTCAGCGCGCATTTGTCGCAGAAAGGCTATCAAAGCAGCTGAAGTTGCCATGTGTGAGATCCACCATTGTTGCGTTCAACACTTTCGCAAGCAAGTGAAGTTGAGAAGGGCAAAGGTAATGCGTTATGCAGCTCCGTTTGAAGAGTCAGTTTTCACACACTGAAGGTGCCTTGAAAGCCCTAAAAATTCCACACATATGTCGGCAAATTGAAGTATGTACAACAAGTTCACCCTTGGTCGCGGAAACTTAGAGAGGTGCAGAAGATACCGCTGATCAATCGCTAAACGGATCTGTTGTCAAGTAAAAAGGCATAAGTGTTTTCATCGGTACCGACCAAATGTGGATGGTGTTGACAGGAGAGGTTACTTGACGACGCGACAGGAGAGGTTACTCGATGAATTAGACGCTTATTGCTATTATTTTAAAGCTAGGTTGGATGTTCTAAGAGAACACAGGCAAAGCATCGGATGATACACACTCTCGATTATGTTCTGGGTATTGAAAATAGGGAAAATAGGGTACAAAGAGCGACGAATTCTTTCGTTCGTTTTCGGAACTCAAGAGGATCGGAACAACAGATGCCATCAATAGTGAGAGTGGGCTCAGACCTGCACTCAAGAAATTTGAACAAACCATATGCCATAGGGGCGGAAGATACCAGGCGATGCTGCCTTAGAAGGAAGACTTGGAGCTCTCCGACAACAAGCAAGTGGCGTTGACCAGAATTTGGAAACTTCTTTCCCGACCCGCGAATAAGCAAGTATGCCTGGAGACGTATGACACCACCACGCGTGAGTACCTACAGGTGGGACATACAGAACTTGTCGAAGGGCCGCCGTTGGATTCATCAAAGTGTGTTATAAGCCGTATATGGAAATTCTCCGTGATCACGCTCTCACAACGAACGTCTGAACTCTTTTGACGCTTCTGCTCACGCAAAAGAGTGGTTTTCTTTGCATGAATGCCTGGAAAAGAGTGAATACCTGTACCTCGATTACGTAAACGTAACATTAGGCATCAGAATGCATCGTATAGCTCTTCTTGAGACATTGAAAAGGCATTCCGTCACGTTTCAATTGCTGAAAAAGACAGAATTGCGTTTAGATTCCTCTGGTTTCCAGAAAAGGAAGCACTGCTCTTTTAAGAGAAGCATATTCAGGAGTAGAGAATCACGCGAGTGTCATTCAGAGCGACGTGCCGTGCCTACCTACTGGGGCCAACTATGCTCTATTTGAGGAGCATGCATTCAAGCAAAGGCCCAACCGCAAGACTTCTCAGTGAACCACTCTATGGGGATAATTTTGCGGCTGGAGCAGAGTTAGGTGAAGAAGCACTTCGAATCTGGAGAAAAGCCAAAGATATTATGCAGCAAGCAGAATTGATACTGACGAAATGGACCACTAAGTCGGATGAATTGATTATAGCATTACAGCACTATGAACAGGCCACAGGCAAGGAATTGGCTATCCTTCATGAGATAAGTTTGAAAGTACTTGGAAATACAAGTGTAGAAAACAAGAAGGCTATGTGCCGCAAAGGGTCACGCCTATAGCGGGAGGAGCCAAGCACGAGCAGTTCTTCCACCTCACGCCGTTCTTTCACCTCACGAAGATACTTCCGGAATTGTCGTTTGTAATCCTAGCTCATGCCCTCTCACCTCAATAGCTCATAAAACACTGAGCTATGTTCCTTCTGCTTATGACAACGTTATTGTGCCCATTGAGTCTCACGACCATGGCCAGCAACTTTAACTGAACGCTGTTACTCCTCTTTTTATGTAGGATGACTACTCCCCGGATATCTTCAATCGTTTCATCGACAGCAAGCTTCCTCCGGATCAACGGGACAAGCTAATAACCCCTCTGCATGAATTCAAAGATTCATTTAACCTTCCTGAAAAGGCACCGAGTCAAACTAACCCAGTCGCTCACACAATATACCCTTTGCTGAACTTAAGTGCAGGTTACTGGCAGGTTACCATGGCAGGGTGCGACCGTCCCAAAACAGCGTTCGTTACGCCGGATGGCCTATACGAATTCATGATTATGCCATTCGATCTGTGCAATGTACTGGCAACGTTTGAACGAATGATGGACAGCATTTTACGCGGCCCTAAATGGCAGATATGCTTATGCTACCTTGATGATGTTATCGTATTCTCTCCTGATTTACCTGCCCACGTCAACCGTCTGCGCACATTTCTTCAGTGCCTTACTAAGGCAAACCTCCAGCTTAACCTAAATAAGTGCCGCTTTTGTCCTCGCCAACTTTTTATACTTGGTCATGTTGTGTCAAAGGATAGAATTTGCCCCAACCTGGACAAACTTCGAGCCGTAGCCGACTTTCCGAAGCCAACTTCTTTCAAAGAACGTAAAAGCATCATGGGGTGTTTCTCGTATTTTCGCCGTTTAGTCCACAGCTTTGCATCAATAATAGCCCCGCTTACGCGACTACTGAACGATCCAACTAATCTTTCTAACTGGAACCCGGAATGTGACGAAGCCTTCCTTGCATTGCGCCATCTGCTACGTTGACGCCCGTACTACGCCATTACGACCCAAGTGCCCCCACTGAAGTGCACACAGGCGCCGGTGGCGTTGGTCTGGGAGCAGTACTAGCGCAACGAAAGCCCGGTATTCCAGAGTACGTCGTCGCATATGCAAGCCGCGCACTCACGAAAGCGGAAATGTAGTACTTAGTACCTCAAAAACAATACCTCGCAATCGTTTGGGCGTTAAGCAAGTTTTGTCCTTACTTGTACGGACAGAGTTTCGACGTTGCGGCAGACACAACGCACTTTGTTGTTTGGCGCCGCTGAAAGATCCTTCAGGTCGCCTTGGACATTGGGCTCTTCACCTACAAAAATTTGACATTTTTGTCATCTACCGCTCAGAATGAAAAACACTCTAAGGCGGACGCCCTCTCACGATCACCAGTGAGATCCAGCGCAAACCTGCATTTGGACACCAAATTCCCCATCGCTCCCATTTCCGTCCCAAGCATGTCGTCTGAGCAGCGGAAAGACCCGTGAAAAAAATATTTCCTTAACGTTCTTTCCGACTCCTCAACGTCTGCGTACTCACGCGCTCTTCGCCTCCAAGCCATACAATTTGAGGTATGAGACGCGCAACTATACTACAGAAACTACCACGCGGATGGTCGTAAATGGCTCTTGGTCATACCAAGCCACATGTGATCTGATGTATGGGCGTATTTCCAGGCTGACCCACAACATGCTCACGCTGGTGTGTTAAAACATATCGCCGGATCCACCAGCGTTAATACTGGCGTGGTATGTACACCTCTGTACAAAAATGCCTTCGGCCCTGTTCATTATGCCAACGACGAAAGACAGCGGCCTATTCACCTGAACTATTTATTACAGCCTCTACCGTGTCCGGCGCGCCCTTTCGACCGCGTTGGAATTGATCTATATGGTTCCCTTCCGTACACTATCCCTGTAAATGAATCTATCATTGTCGCCGTCGACCATTTGACGAAATATGCTGAAACAGTCCACTACCTGCGGCTGGTGCACGTGACGTAGCCAATTTCATCTTGCGGTGCTTCGTACTGCATCATGGGACACCACGTGAACTACTAAGTGATAGAGGCCGTGTCTTTTTTCTGAAGTTGTACAACAACTCCACCGGGCATGCCGCACGGTGCACCACACCTCTACAGCCTACCACCCACAGACCATCGGTCTAACTGAGCGCTTCAGCCGAACGCTAGGAGTCATGCTCGCCGTGCATGTCGATTCCGACTAATCAAGCTGAGATATAATTCTCCCATTTATGACTTATGCGTACAACACCGTGACGCTACCAACCACAGGCTTCTCGCCTTTATTTCTTTTATATTGACATCATTTTGCCATATCGTCTCGACATCTTAACGTTCTACCCTCTTTTTGAAATTGTGCACCACGCTGAAGAGTGTCGTCAGTTGGCCCGATTATTCATCTCGGACAAGCAAGCACTCGAAAAAGACAGCCACGACCGTGAACACCAAGTCAGGACTTTTGCCGTGGGCTCACTTGTTAGCCTCCGACTGCCCTTCCACTCCCCATGTCTGTCCTCTAAGTTTGCCTCCGAGTTTCACGGTCAGTCCTTATCGCGTCGTCGACCGTCGATCTCATGCCACATACGTGATCGAGCCGGTGAACCCATATACAAACAGGCGATGCCTAGGTCGTGAGACTGTCCCCGTGATTTGTGTCAAGCCACATCACGACCCACTCCTACTCTCGTCACCTTGACTAGCCAGGATGGCTGGTCTTTGTCGCCAGTGTATTGTAGAGAAGAAGATGATGATGTGCCGCAGTGAGTCACGCCTTAACCGAGAGGAGCCGAGCAAGAGCTGTTGCCCGAGCACTGTGATTCCTGGGTGGGTTGCCGCCGACTGCTTTACGCATCAATAGACCTGCTTATCAAGTACTACTTACGCCAATAAACCACGTATCACAAGAAATGCACACACGCACCATTTCACATTTTTAGGGGCCTTTTCGAATTTATGAATAAAGTCATACCTAGGTGTTCGATCTTCAAGCTGCTTCAAGAATATTTCGTTCAATGGCATTTGTTGTGCTATTCACATTTGCTATAACGATCTTCTTTGATAAGGGTTGAATGCGTGGAATAGCATGGGATGAGCAGCCACCTCAGGATGTTCAGGATGACTGGCGTGAATGAACGCATCAACTACCAATTTTGCGAAATGTTTTCATGGCACGTTACCTTGGCAGCTGATACAAATCGCACACATCACTCTGAGAGCTACAAATGCGTCGATTTTGCGACGCCAGCCCTTCGGCATATGGTGCAGCGCTTTACGCCATACCGCGCTCTTCAGCGCTGATCGAAAAAGCCCGTGTGTCACCTAACAAGACGATGATACTAGAAGCTTTAGACGTGGTAGACAATGGCTATCACGGCTACGAGCCTTGACTGCAGTAAGACTACTTCACAATGTGTCATGTGCACTCACAGGCTTCGAGATCAACTGTGCAATGCGGTCGGATTGCACAATCACACTTCTGTGAATAAAATGCCACAGGACAAAGTGGAAGCAATTTGTGTCAAACAGATTGAAAGAGATAAGGGAAATGGAAATTTCTTTGTCGAGGTATTGCCTTGGTCGGGTAAGTTTGCTGACCTGCTCACACATGAAGTTTTTATGCAGAAATTATTGAGTAGTAGCACCTGTTGACATGAACCAGACTGCATATGCGAATAAGACTGATGAACTCTACAAGCGTGAGAAGCTATCAGCACTGACAATAGAATTTCTTCTTTACCGACTGCCGTGCACGCTGCGATATCCTGTGATAAACGTCGGCACCAGTCCTGAACACTAACAGTTACTGCAAAATTAAAATGCTACTCAGGGTCACAGTCGGAGTATTCAAATTTATTGAACGCTGCCATCCGAGAACCACAACATGCACTGGATTTATAGTAGCCGAAAAGATTTCTTAAGCTGAAAATTATTGGATCAGTCGTGAACAACAACAAGCCTTAAAAGAAAAAAATACGCTCGATTCTGAAAGGCACAATTGCGCAGGAGATATCTCGAATCGAAGACTTCACCTGTTCTTGGATGACAGCAGCATCTTTAGGGTCTGTGAGTGCCTGTATCACCTTGAAGCTTTGGAAACGGTAAAACACCTAATCATGCTCACGCACAATCATCAATTTTCTACATTACTGACAGTACAAGCACACTGCGAGACATCACATGGAGGCGTGAGAGATACTCTGTCACAGTTAAGAGAGCAATAATGGGTGTGCCGGGCACGAGCGCTGGTGAAGAAAAAACTACACAGTTGCTATACGTGCACGCGCTCCAGTATTGGCACAGGTGACGATCGGATTGCTTCTATTGGCCAGGGGAATTTACTTTCAACTGATTACATTGGCCCTAGCGGTATACCAACTCGTGTTTTCACCCTTTGCCAAAATGAACAAGAATTCACGTAGCGTAACACATCCTGCTTTATGCCTAGCCAAGTTATTATACGAAACAGCTTCTTGTAAGTTTTCCGCCCTGAATAGTGACAAGCTTAGGCACTGTCGTGGTAGTACGCTATGAAGGATTCCCGAAGTTGGCGAGCAATAAGAACTCCAAATGGCGATTTCACATTATCACTGTCAACCTGGGAAAATACAAAAACAAGAAGCCTTTTTCTCTAAGCATGTAGCAGCCGGTCTCCTAATCGCTTCCCGAGTCTTCTGCATCACAAGCCGAAAGCTTTTCTAGCCCTTTAAACAGAAGCCATCAATCTGCTTTGCGCAGGAGGCTCGTAGTAAGTCACCAAATGGCTCCAACGGGAAGGCTTAGCTTCAGGCGCAACGGCTGATGGTAGGGTGGTTGCATCGCTCCCACGTATTCCGTGCTTCGCGGTATCGGCATGGAGTCTTTTTGTTTGCAAAGGTGTCACCTGGGACTGTCCGTGTAAGGGGTAGCCTCTGGCCAAAAAGCCAAGCGTGAACTTCTAGTCTGCGAGAAAATCTCGACCGAGAAGCATTTGCACTGATTAACCTGGTGAACAAAAAAATCACTGGCGCTTCGCTTTCCCATTAAAGCTTATCCGTAAGCGAACACAAGATTTAGCGCTTTTTACGAGGTTTGATGCCAATCTCTAAAATTCGCATTACGAAGCTTGAGATATTAGCTTTACACTGTCCTATCGACACTCCACCGCTTAAAGAGATTTCCGAGCCAGTATCAAGAAGGGCAGATACAATAATTCCGAGTGTTTTCTCGTTCATTTTCGTTTTTGGTGACTGCGCCTGTGCTATGCGACAAACAAATGGAACTGTGACTCACTCACCAGCTTGTTCCTCTTCTGCAGGTACTGGGTGGCGTTCCACGCTTCTGGCATTCGTGGTCACTTGCCTGTCTTAGCAGTTTCCCGAACGACCTGCATTTGCGCTAAAGCACGTCAACCAGTGTCACCTCACGTGACCAGTTCGACCACACTGGTAGCATACGACCTTCACACGTCTGCGTTGACCAGTCAGCCTATCACTGAATTCAGGGCTTTCGGGGAAGTGGTCCTCGCAGTACCTTTTACAGGAGTGTCTGTCGCAGTCGGCTCGCGCAGGACTTGTGAACCCGACATATTAGGACTGGGGGTGCGGCTTATTATGCTCTTTCGCTTTAGTAAGGAACGAGTTCTGTGCTCTAAGACGCTGTTTTATGAACACTTGCTCCCAGGAACAGCTTACCCCAGAAGCCGTATTCGCAATGTTCATAGACTGTCGGGCAGCTCAGCGGAATGCAGGAGTGTCCTATCAAGGATGATCAGTAGGCAGACACTCCCATGTTCGGCTGCGCAAGCCAAAGTGTGAAAGTGTTAGCGAGAAACAAACACATACAACTTTGCATGTTGTGTGCATCAGTGAATGCACCGTACCGTCTGTGACGCGATAATTCTGCTTCGTTCTTCCGAAGTTTTTGTTATAATACGTGGCAACTCGCGCGTTCGACTATAGCCCGCCGAGAACACATATCAGCTGCATGAAATTATCTGCAGCCACGTTTGAGAGGCAAATGTTATCGTCCGACCTTCGAAGTTGAAACTCACCTTGTTTTACGCGAGTATAGCATTCGTGAGTGCTTCTGTGGGGGATGAATACCAAGCTATTTATTGTACAAGGAAAGTAGCGAAGACTCGCGACTTGCTCTTCCAAACCTTGTGGAACGCTCCGCCGCTTGATTTTTGCGTTCTTTGATAGATGGTAGCACACTGCAAGTGACTCACTTTTTTCCTGGTGTCAGTGCGAATAGTTCCCTCTGGCCAAATGAATATGTTGAAAGACGCTGTGTGCGTGTTGTGCGCGGCAAGAGACGCGTCGTTGGTGTAATTGAAGTCATTCGTCGCAGAAAATCTCTCTGATTACTTTCAGCAGTAGTGTTTCAGCAGTAGTGTTCAGCAGTCATTTGGACGTAGAAATCACCGATTGTGACAGCGACGATGGAAGATGAGCTGCTCAGTAACGGAGAGCGAGTGGCACTTCACGACGTCTCCTCGTGCGCTGGTGTTTTTCCACGCTCATAAGTCACTTTGATTGAATTTTTGTATATCTTTTAAGGAGCCCAAAATAAAAACACACTTTTTTTCTTGTGCATTGTATGTAGCCCAATTACAGTGGATATTAAGGAGTGCCGCATTCCGCAAAGACACTCGAGCCTCACCAGCAAAGAGTGATAGCTTGAGCAATCAAACATGCTGTTACGACTACAGTCAACGCATCTCTGCTAACTTCTTCACTTCACCGGTGCCATCCAAATGACGTTGTTCCTCATCCGACAAATTTTCAGAATTGCGACGTTGCGAAAAGCGTACGCGTGTATTCGTTTTGAATAATTTGTTCCAATCGTGCTACTGCAACCTGCAACATTAGAGTGCAGTGAATTGCGCACTGTTAGAGTCAGATCATGGCTCTGACACAAGCATTCCCTAATGGGAAGGTAAATGCTTGTGTTACGTAGAAGAAGCAACCCTATAGTGCATACAGCACAAGTAATGACGACGGCACAATGTGTTTACAAACCATAATGCTACAATAAACATTCACTGTCCTGCAGCCACGAAAGCGCTTTACTCGCTATAGCCCACTACTGCAGCAATTCTGTGAGGTAGACTCGGCACAAATTATCTCTGACTGTCCTTGAATTTATTTATTTTTTTATTTAACATACCTTACAGGCTCTCGTTAGAGCATAGGTTAAGGGGGTCTTACAGAAAAAAAGAAAGAAAAATAATAACATATACAGTTCAAATATACAAATAAATGCAACATAACAGCGACACTAATAACAGTAATAGAACAAGGAAAATACAATCACCAAGTATATGCACCTCCATACATATGTCTATGAAATGATGCTAGATGTAGTGAGAGAGTAGTTTCTCGCGGAACGCGTTGTTGTTAGTGACTGAAACTATCTCGTCGGGAAGATAATTCCACAGTGAGATTGCCTGTGGCAAAGCAGATAAGTTGAACACGCGTGTTCTGCCAAAAAATACGCTTAAAGCTGCGCTGATTTTGCATGCGTGCAGACATGCGATCCGGTGTGTGTAGAGGGAAAGCGCATAGATTTCTGCTATTAATGTACTTGTGAAAGAACACAAGGAGGGTTATGTTGCGGCGGATATCCAATGGTTGTAAACCAATCTCGCTTTTAATTTGAGATACACTGCGGTGACATTGGTAGTTCTGAGTGATGAAGCAGGCTGCTCTGTTTTGAATGGCTTCGATCATCTGTATTTAATAGTTTTGATAAGGTGACCAAACTGGTGAGGCATATTGTAACTGCGGACGTACGAATGTTAAATAGGCTATTTTGCGGACGCTTTATGTGGAATAATAGAGATTTCGGCGTAAATAACCTAGTGTTTTGGATGCCTTGAAACAAATGGAAGTTATGTGGGAAGACCATGAAAGTTTAGAGTCAATAATAACCCCTAGATATTTGTATGATGTGGTTCGTGATACTTCACTATTTTTAATTTTGTATGAAAAAGTGGAAATCTAGGTTTTTCGGGAAACCGACATTATTTTACATTTCGAAGTGTTCAAGCTCATTAACCACTTATTACACCAACTGCAAACGAGGTCTAGGTCACCTCGAAGGGCCTCATGATCAGAGCGAGATGTTATGGTTCGATGAATGACACAGTCGTCTGCAAACAGGTGCATACGGGATGAAATGTTAGTCGGCAGATCGTTGATGAAGATTAAAAACAGAAGAGGGCCAAGGACGCTACCCTGCGGCATTCCTGAAGTTACTTCTGCGAAATATGAATGAGAATCATTTGAAAATGTGAGCTGTTCACGAAATGAAAGAAAATTTCGAAGCCATGATAGCGTTAAGGAGTCCGATTTAAGAGAAGACAGTTTGGAAATCAGACTGCAATGGGCGACACGGTCAAAGGCCTTCGAAAAATCGAGGAAAGCGCAATCTGTCTGTGTGTTCATGTCCAAGTTAGTCTGTAGATCTGTCGTGAATTCAAGTAGTTGTGTATTGCAACAGAAACCTTTTGTAAAGCCATGTTGGGTATAACTAAAAAAATTGTTTGATTCAAGATGTATGTAAATGTGAGAAGCAATGATATGTTCAAGTAATTTACAACTGATAGAGGTTAACGAGATGGGACGACAATTTTCAACCTGATCTTACATCCTGCTTTATATATGGGAATACTTTTGCGACTTTTCAGTCCCTAGGAAGCTGACCGGTACACAAAGACTGTCTTAAAATGTGAAATAATATTTTAGAGGACGTGGGACTTGTATTTTTAGTATCTTTGAGTTGATATTATCTAGACCACTAGAAGTAAAAACTTTGAGGTTGTTGATTAGTTTAGTGATGCCCTCAATGTTAATATCTATGGGTGCCATGAAAGGGTAATCAAGTTCAGGAAACTCAGGAATGCTAGAATGATCTTCCCGTGTGAAAAAAGAAGAAAAAAAATGTGTTAAATGCAATTGCACACTGGTCTCTTGGGAGAGGTAATTGATTTTTGATTTTCCAAGTAATTTTTGTCACAGCAGAAGCAGGTGATTATTGTTGCCAAAATTTTCTTGGATTGCATTGTAATAATGATGGTAGGTCATGTTTAATGTACTTATCTTTAGCAGTGAATAACGCAGAAGTATATTTTTTAAGACATTCCTTATATGAATTCCAAGCAGAGGCACTACAAGCGTGCATCGTGGTCCTATACAGCCTTTTTTTCGATTTCTCAAAGTTCGCAAATATTTGTTAAACCATGGGTTTCTCTTAACATTAGATATGGCAATTTCAGGGACGTAATTGTCGACTAATAAAATAATCTCCTCTCTAAACAATGACCAATTTTCATCGATGGTACGACTTGACAATGAGGGCAAGAATGTGCTGTGATAGAATTCTTCCAAGTCAGAATTCATACAACTATAATTGGCCTTACTGTAGTCTCTAATCACTTTTGTAGTTTTACCCGCAACTTTAAAAGGAATGTTTATTGATAATCGAACGAGCTTGTGGTCACTAAACCTTTTAAGACAAGAGATTTCACCTACATTATCAGAATCTGAGGTAAGTAATAAATCCAAAATAATATTGCCCCATGTTGACTGGTTGATTATTTGAGCGAAATTGAAATCAAGGGCAAAATTCACAGCCGAGAGACATTTTTGAGGTGGATGAACTATTGATCCAGTCAATTTGTAGCAAATAGAAGTCACCAAACGGATAGACAATATCGGTGCGGTATTTCTCAATAGGTAATGTGGTGCTGCTGCGAAGGTGATTTATAAATGACGGTTCAGCATCGGGAGGGCGGTAACATACGCCTACTAGTATTTTAGTGGCACAAATCGTGCACGCGACCCAGACAATTTCTAAGTTTGAGTTTGTATCGATGACAAAAGTAGGTATAGATTTTTTTTATAGCTATAAGGACACCTCTCCCACGTTTGCTTTGACGACCACGTCGGAAGACGTTATAATCGGCATTCCCGTGAAGAATTTCACTGTCATCAATATCTTCAGTAAGCCACGTTTAAGTGCGCAGGAGGACATCAGTTAGGCTTTCTTCTAAGAATGAACAAATGAGATCACGCTTATGCTATAAACTGCGAATATTAGTAAAGTAAACACATACAGCCGGTGCAGATTTACTCCGAATTTCTCTAGAGACATGCGCACGCCTATGCCTAAGCTATCTAGCAGGAAGCTTGACTGCGTGAGTAGTAGTATCATATATGTACGTTTTATCGCCCATGTGCAGACGATCAACGACGAGCTTGCAGGGCTTGTTTTTATTTATGGCAAATGCGATTAGCTTTCTTCTGGCTTGTAGCGTGGGTAAAGGGAAATCTTCACGTACTGAAAATGTCAGTCCCTTTAGTTTATGAGCTGAAGCAAGAACGCTCTGCTTATCTTTGAAAAAAGCAAATTTTGCTATTATATGCCGGTGTTTGCCAACAGCAAAGCGACCAAGTCTGTGAACTCCTTCAAATTGCGCGGCACTTGTATTCTTCTGTAGTTTCTCCGAGGAAACTCCAATCACCTTCTGCTCAGATGCATTGGAGTCCTCGTTTTCATCATCTTCTATTTAAAAAAATAGCAAGTTACAGTGCCTGAGTCTGTTTTCCGCGTCATCACTTCTGCATGTGATTTCCACGAGTTTCTTAGAGATGGAGGATATAGCGGAACTCGAAGTGGTATCTGTGGTATATGAGGAGTGTAGACTACCTTCCAGCTTCGACACCCTCTATGAAACAAGCTTCACCTCAGAGTTCGCGTTTATATGGCCTTGTTTTATACCCCTGACCTTCTCAAGTAAAACAGTTTGAGTAGCTTTAATTCGACGCGCTGTTTCGAGTACCGCACTATCCGATTTGGGCTCAAATGTAGAAGAGCCGGTATTACCTTCGATTACTGACACTCTCTCCGATATGCTTCTCAAATCAGCTTCTATGCGCTGCACAGTCGACAAAACACTACTCAACGTATTTTTCATTTTGGCTCCAGGCCCGGGATTTAACTCGACGTCACCCGACAACACAAGCAACAACCCTAAGTACACTGAGTGCAGATTTGACAGGCACGATGACACTCGTTTCATAGTACTGCAAAGTTCAGGTGGGCACGACAACGCAACAAGACAGTAGTCATTGCTTTTGCAACATGAAGAATTTGCAAAATATCTAACCTGGAAAAGCAGCATAATTATTTGCGCCATTTTCGCTGCGCTACCATGCCCAAGGAAGGGTGGTCTCGGTGGGCGTATATATGTGTTCGCGGCGGTGCACATCCCAATGAACGCGTCATTGTACGACCAGGGTTGCTTGGCGAAGCTCGTGTTGTCAAATGAACTTGGCTGCACGGGTAGATCCGATGCTGCAGGCGCCAGTAGATCCATTCGGCTATTAATCCAAGCATTTGAAGTCGAAGCCAAGTTGAAGCAGGGCAGGACACAGGAGAGCATCGCCTGGAAAAGCAGCATATTTAAGTACGCCGTTTTCGCTGTGGTGCCGTGCCCAAGGAAGGTTGGTCTCGGTGGGCGTATATATGTGTTCGCTGCCGTTCACATCCTAATGGACGCGTCACTGTACGACCAGGGTTACTTGGCGAGGCTCGTTTTGTCAAATGAACTTGGCTGCACGGGTAGATCTAATGCTGCAGGCGCCAGTAGATCCATTCGGCTATTAATCCAAGCATTTGAAGTCGAAGCCATGTTGAAGCAGGGCAGGACACAGGAGAGCATCGCCTGGAAAAGCAGCATATTTAGGTGCGCCGTTTTCATAGTTAATATAAATAATCGAGTTCACACAGTTTCCTGCAGCACGAGCAGGGTTACGCAACGCGTCGTTGATGGTGGAAGAGCAGCTCACACCACAACCCTTTGCACTGCGGCAAGAAATGATGTATACATATAGCAAAAATTTAGAAGTTTCTATCGAATGCGGCGGTACTTTGGCCTGATATACATTCATTTGTCTATCACGAATTCATACACCGAAAGCGGGGTGGGGCGTACGTCCTATGTATTTATGTGAGTGCACGGGTTGATGATTCTCCCGCCGCCGTCTTAAATTGCATGACGTGCTTCCGATATTTCATGGGCATTACGAATCGAATGGGGCCCCGCGCCACCATTATACACAGACGCGAAAGGGCCCAGGGCACGAATTGAAACAGCCGTTACTGCACTTGGGCTCGTCAGGTCACATGACAAACTGGCAATAGGGGCACGACAAGCAAGTGACAGCTCAAGAATAGATATAGGTGATGGCAGTGGCATAAGTGCTCTCAGCTAACAGGGAGTCTTGTGCACCGCAGTCGTCCCGTATTAGATGCTCATGGGCTACGAATGTGCACCTGTAAAAGAATGGCCTGAATGCGAGATGACTCTGTCGAATAACCCTAGCGACCCTGTCCCTTTCGAAGGGAGCGGATGTTTCTCGGCGTTGTAATTCTCGCATCGTCCAGACGCACTCAAGCAAACTTTTGTCCAATTGCTAGCTTCTGAATTCAAGTTGACGCTGGACACGCTGCTCGTATCTAGAGGGCGAAAATTCTTCTCGTAAGGGCTTTTCAAAATCTGCTCATGTGGTGAACGGGGATTGAAGCCTCCACCAACGTCCAGCGGCATCTAGTAAAGCCAACGGCAAGATTCGAGCCATCACGTACGCTTCCGAGATGTCAGTAGCACTGGCTTAGCTGTGTACTTTCGCTGGGAAGTCAGCTACTGATTTCGGGTCGTTGTATCCCGTGTACTTGAGTAGCTTGACTTGCGGTCGACGCTGTTGCTCACCCTTTGTGACTCAACAGCAAGATTGCTCACTCGGTCAATGACCGCGTTGCTCAACTTAGCGTCACGCTAAAATGTGTACAGCTGCTGTGCCAGCAACTGTTCCGCTGGCTAGAGAATGAGTCCTCTTTGGCACCGTTGGTCACGATTCTCACACATTGAAGCTTCATTCTATCTGCCTGTGGCATGGAAATAATAAATATACCACGCAACAAAACACACCCACAATTCCTGTACTAGGCACAGAGAAACTCAGCAACGGAAACAAAAGGACCAGAACTTCGTCCTACAAGTCACTCCTGTGGGCGGGAGTAAAAGCCACGTTGGGTGCCAACTGTAGCTATCAGGCTTTCTGCACCCCGCCCGTAGGTAAAGCAAGGATGGTGGAAGCTTCATTTCAACAACAAACAACAAAGTTTATTAAACTAGACACGGTATACGGCAGAGTCGGCCCAGGGATGAGACAGCTAAGCAGTAACCATATATCTGGACAGCAGCAATTGGCCAGCACGGGTGATAGCCTCTATCCTTCATGACATCCAAGGCGCCTCTCCCTGGGGCAGCATGCAGGCTCGGCTTTTCGAAGAGTGCAGGTGGGCGACGGGCACAGCTACTCAGCTACGCGTGGCACTATCTCTCAATAGGCGGTGCGTGTGGTTCCTTGAAACTGTACAATTTGGTTATTGCAACCAAGTCATGTCACGAAGTGAGCCTAGAAGTGGAAGGGCACGTACTGAATTTGAAAATTGACAAGTAGGTGGCAGTAAATATCGTTATAAAACAAGAAAGCATCTGGTGTTGTGGGGACTACCAAATAAATGTAAATCCCTGTTGGATGACAGACCACTACCCACTTCTGACAACAGAGAACTTGTGCACAGCCTTAGCTGGCGGTAGTGTTTTCAGTGTGCTTGACCGGGCATCGGAACATCATGACGCGCGAGCGGGTCGGTCACGTGGTGTTTTTTGTATTTCGCAGGCAATTTTAATTAGGAGACAAAAACTAATACGTAGCAGATATAAAGTTTAAAACTATCTACTTATGCGTTTTGAAAACCAATATACAACTTTCCCATTGAAATTTTTATGCATCCTGGTTCCTTCAAAGTATAGTTAATTAAACAATTGTAAATATACAATATCTGAGAACACAAAAATTGTCGACACCAAGCAACGGTGAGCAATATGCATTTGGTCACGTCGTAAGTATGTGTTCTGGCTTATTTTTAAACTTGGCTAGAGTTACGTGGGACACACTGTGTAAGAGCAATGATGACAGAAATTTTAACCTACCAAGGAAGCGCTGCGTGCACCATACCGGATGAGGATGAAAAGATGAGCGCAGTGGCTCAACTGGGACAACGAGAGGGGGGAAAGGGCAGAAAATAGGGTTCCTAATAGGCAATCAACAGGACATGGTGGCATCCTAATTACGTTAATAAAGAAACTAGGACCAAACTCTACGCAAACAATAAGAGAGGCAGCGAGCAAAGCAATACTGGATAATGAAGCCCCCACCCCACTGGGTGGAAACTAAGCAGGATGAGCATGATCATTTAAGGAAAGGGGGACAGAGGTTATATAAACAACAACCGTCATAACACAGTGACATCAGTAGTTTACAGGCTGGTGACGCAGATAGTAATGGGAAGACTGCATACAAAGGTGGAGAATGAGGGTCTGCTTGGAGAACTACAAGATAGGTTTTGGCAAGCGAAGGAGGTTGGAGGACAGTCTGTTTTCATTGATACAGTGTGTCGAGATAGCAGGAAAAGAACATAGGCCCCCTGTGGCTGGCATTTTCAGATACCAATGTACCTTACCATGGTTCGATAGTGTGATTTAAGAAGACTTGGGGGGTAATACTGCGCACACTAGATGTAAGAGATTGAATAACTACTTTCTCAGAAGATATCTATAAAGGTAACAAGGTAGTTATAAAATGGGAGAAACAGGTATCCGAGCCAATAGATATACAACGCGGGCTTCAGCAGGGATGTCTTTTGTCACCTTTGTTATTTATGCTGTATTTACAAGGACTAGAAGCCGAATTAGAGTGAAGTCGACTCGGTTTCAGCCTCTTTTTCTATCAAGCCAGGAAAGCACGTTCAACAGTCATTACCAGCATTGATGTACGCAGATGATATAGTATTATTAGCCGACAACCTTGAAGATCTGCAGTGATTGATAGACATCTGCGGTAATGAGAAAGAACGGTCAAATTTGAAGTTCAGTAGGAAAAAATGGGCAATCAAGGTTTTTACTTATAACGATGGCATTGAGCTTAAGATACAGGAAATCATACTAGAAATATTAGATAACTACGAATCTTTGGACGTATGAATAGACAATGGGGATGTGTAGCTAAAGGAGCACAAAATTATTTAATCACTAAGGGCAACAGGAATGCAGCTGTAATGAGGAATAGTGCATTTTGAAACTATGGTAGGATAGGCTTCTTAGAGGGGTTTGGAAAGGTGACATGGTTAGGGGTTTGATGTTCGGCAATGCAGTCTTGTGCATGAAATCAGAGGTTCAAGCAAGATTAGAAGTTGAACCTTGTGGCATAGCTGGACTTGATTCAGGAGCTTACGGTAAAGCCCCAAATCAAGGTGTACAGGATGACGTGGGTATGAGTTTGTTCGAGTGCAGGGAAGCTAGCTGGAAGATGGAATTTGAGGAGCGACTGAGAAAGAATAGGAGATGACCGTTGGGACAGGAATGTTTTCAGCTACCTGTACATGAAGGATGTTGATAATGAATGAAAAAAAAAGGAAACTGAAAAATTTGTCTGGCAAGTATTTAGACAACACCAAAATACCAAGCCAAATAATATATCGGTTAAGAAGAAGCTGAACAAAACAGAGATGGACATGTGGAAGATAGGAATGTTTACAAATCATCACTGGAGACATACTGAGCTTTCAAGCAGGAAATTGCCAAAAAAAGATCTGCAATAATTCTAGGGGTGGTTCTCTGCTGTTCAAGGCCAGAACAGAAGTAATGCAGACCAAGACGAA
The DNA here is from genome assembly GCA_013436015.1 of Rhipicephalus annulatus. NCBI lineage: Eukaryota > Metazoa > Arthropoda > Arachnida > Ixodida > Ixodidae > Rhipicephalus > Rhipicephalus annulatus. The sequence continues at coordinate 333,442 of WOVY01004554.1, read as the reverse complement.
CGGAGACAAATGCGAAGGCACAGAAACGTAAGGTGGCGAGTGTGGAGAGTAGGAGGAAATGGCTGAACATTTGATAATGCTCCGTGAAGGATTCTACTCTATAGTGCAAGATAATGACGCAGAATATATATATCTGCACAGGTTTAGGGACAGTGACAGAAAAGCAAAATAGATTTTAAATGGGTAGGAATAACCAAAAGGAGTCTAACTGATTAGTGACTTCATTGAAGGAACGAGTGAAATTTTATTTTTCAACACATACTGAGAGTACTTAACTTTACGGCTAGGGGGCGTGAGCCGCCGCTCAATTCGAAGAGCACAGCTCGATACACCCATATATACATCCATCCTTCGTCTTGAGCGGTAAATGACACGAATGTCGAATTCTTGTAGGCGAAGAGCTCAATTGCCAAAATGACCTGAAGGGTCTTTTAGCGACACAATCCAATAATGTGTATGGTAGTCGTTCACAACGTCAGAACTCTGTTCATACAACCAAGGACGAAACTTGCTTAAAACCTAAACGATTGCAAGACAGTTTCTCAGTTACTGAATAGTTACTTCATACTTACTGAATAAATGGTTCATTTTCCGCTTTCGTGAGTGCGCGGTTAGCATATGAGACGACGTACTCTGGAATACCGGACAGGCGTTGTGCGAGTGCTGCTTGCAGACTAACGCCACTGGCTTCTGTTTGTACTTAAGTCGGTGCCTTAGGATCTTAATTATGCAGAATGGGTGGAGACGTAAGCAGGCTGCGCAGTGTAAGCAAAGCTTCGTCGAATGCCGGAGTTCAGTTAGAAAGATTTGCTGGACTTCTCAGTACTTGCGTAGGTGGGGCTCATATTGATGCAAATTCGTGGAAGAAACGGCGAAAATACGAGCACAACCGATGAACTTCCTAAGCTCTTTCAGTGAAGTCCACTTCGGAAAGTTGGCTACAGTTGGAATTTTGTCCAGGTCATGGCGTGACATGACAGAAGCGCACGACATGACCTGGATATCAGCATGCGTAGCAGATCGGGTGATTGTCAACTGCGTGCTAACGGTTTCAATTATGGCGCTGCTGTGTTGCTAGAAATGACGTTGTTGGTACTTATACAGTTGGGGAGTCAGCACAGGTGGAGGTCGCGGTGTAGTAGCAGCAATGGCCGCATAACTCAGTGGGGCGGTGACAGGTGTTAGTTCAGAGCCAGATGGTAGAGCCTCAGAGATATGCTCTTGTACTGCCTGCGTGGGCGTGAATTAATGAGAAGCGCGTTCTCCTGACGCTAAGTACGAAAGGCATGACAGTTATCGAACGACTTCCTCACGAACATACCGCTTTATTTCTGACAGCAGTGTGTTGTGCTCACCACCTAGGGTCAACATCGTGAGCGATTCGTCTGTTGCAGCCGCTCGCCATGCCAGGGCCCATCGTTTCAGCAGTTCGTCGAGACTCTGGCACACAGTGGCTAGTTCAGACGCGGTCCACGGGAGCTTGACCAGCATTATCTGAAAGGCGTCGTCAATAATACCCTTCGAGATGTGTTCAATACTGCGAAATTCAGCGCCACTGAGTACCAACGTCCAGCGCCATTCCTGATCATGGGCCCATATCGCGCTAGAAACTCTGGGACGCTGGAGTGGCATGTGTCTGGGAGGCGCTGGGTGCTGTGCGCAAAATGGCTTCACAGGGTTAAAACGGGGGTGCCTATTCACTACAAATAAAAAATATATGTTGTTACGGGTTTTATAAACTTTTGTACAAAATGCGTTTACATAGAAAAACTCACAGGTAAAAGTCACGATGGCTGATTGGCACCCTCGCGCGCCTATCAGCTGCTTCAGTTCTTCCTCTTCCTTTGCTTCATCTGTGTGACAGGACCCCCGGGCATTGGAGCACCGTCTTGGCGCGAGTCCGGTGAACTGCGAGAAAAAAAGGTTTCATGCGCGGAACATGGACAATGTCGACAAGTGACGAACTTGATGTATTGGAGTTCAGCGGCGCTATGTCGTAGGTGACGTCGCTAACTTGACGTAAGAGTAGGCAGGGTCCTGCGTATCATGACAAAAGTTTTTCGGAGAGACCAACACGACGACACGGTGACCAGAGGGGCACGTGGTTACCCGAGGTAAACGTTATAATGCGATGCTGGTGGTTGCAGCGGGCTTTTTGCATATCCTGTGAGCTGGTGAGACAAGACTGGGCGACTTGATGAGCCATGTGAGCCCGAACAATGGCTTCGCGAGCGTACTCTGAAGCAGACGGCTTGAGAGGCAAGGTTGTTTCAAATGGCAATATGGGGTCACGACCATACAAAAGATAAAAAGGCGAGAATCCCGTCGTGTCATGTCGAGAGAATATATATGCGAAATTCACATAGGCCAACGAGGTGTCCCAGTCACGATGATCTTCGGAGACGTACGTTGAAAGCATCTCTGTGAGCGTGTGGTTGAGGCGTTGAGTTAGGCTATTAGTTTGTGGACGGTAGGCGGTAGAAAGCTTATACGCTGTGGCACATGATCAAAGGAAGTCGTCGACAACTTTGGACAAGAAAGAGCAGCCGCAGTCCGTAAGAAGCTGTCGGGGTGCACCGTGGTGTATGATGACTTCATGAAGAAAATCCGCGACGTCAGTGGCGCAGCCGGTTGACATGGCCTTTGTTATCGCGTAACGGGTCGCATAATCTGTGGCGACGGTGATCCATTTATTTCCCAGTGTCGTCGTCGGAAAATGTCCAAGAAGGTTGCGTCCCACGCGATGAAATGGTTCAGAGGGGACTTGAATCGGGTGAAGATATCCAGCTGGCAGCAAAGAAGGTTTTTTCCGGCACTGGCAGAGGTCGTAAGTGGCGACATATCGACGCACACTGCTGTATAGTCCTGGCCAGAAGAACCGACGTAGCACGCGGTCGTATGTGTGGGAAACACCGATTGGTCGCGCTCTTGGTGCGTCGTGAAGTTGTTCAAGTATGGCAGGCCGTCGATAACGAGAAATGACGAGCAGAAGCTCAGGGCGTTCAGTGCTGACGCCAAAACGGTAGAGGATGCCGTCCTGCAGTATGAACATAAGGGTTTCAGTGTCACGGCCGTCAGACTTAATTGTGTCGATGATAGTGCGCACTGACTCAACCCGTCGTTGTTCAATGTGCATATCGCTGATGTCAGTAAACGCCATTAGGCTGCCCTCCAGGTCACGCGCAACGGGTTCAGGGGGATCCACTGGATGACGAGAAAGACAGTCTGCATCATTGTGCAAACGGGCAGATTTGCAGCTGATGCTTAACGAAATTGCTGGAGCCTCAGGGCCCAGTTACCCAGACGTCCAGTCGGATCTTTGAGAGAAGTCAGCCAGCAGAGGGCGTGGTGACCAGTAACGACGGAGAATATGCGACCATATAAATATGGCCGGAAGTTTGTGACCCAACGGCCCAAACTTAAGATAAACACTCTCTCTGTGTGATGGAATAATTTCTCTCAGGGTAAAAAAGCAGGCGACTGGCGTAAACTATCACGCACTGTCTCCCGCGGTGCCGGTGAGCGAGAACTGCACCGATACCGTGGCCACTGGCGTCGGTGGGAACATCTGTGGCAGCAGAAAAATTAAAGTGGGCAAGTGTTGGGAGTGTAGTTAAGTAGCCGATGAGAGCGGTGAATGACTGAGCTGCTCAGGGCCCCATGAGAATGTGGTATCTTTCTTCTGCAAATCTGTGAGAGGCCTGGCAACGTCGGCGAAGTTTTTCACGAAAAGACGAAAGTACCAACATAAGCCGATGAAGCTCTGGACATCGGATGTAGAACGGAACACGGGAAAGTTACAGACGGCGCGGATTTTTTTTGGGACCTCGTTGGACACCATCGGCGTTTACAAGATGGCCCAGAATGCCAATCTGATGGCGGCCAAGTTGACATTTCTCGGAATTGAGTTGTAGCCGAGCTGTTCTGAAGACTGCGAGAATTGCAGCGAGACGGGTCAGGTGGCTATCAAAAGTAGATGCAAAGACTATCACATCGTGTAGGCAACAAAGATATGTAGGCCACCTATAACCACGCAGGAGAGAGTCCATCGTTCGTTCGGATGTGGCAGGGGCGTTCTATAATCCAAAAGGCATGACCTTAAACTGGTTTAAACGATCCGGTGTAGTGAAGGCCGTCTTCTCGCGGTCCATTTCATCGACAGAAATCTGCCAGTAGCCGGACCGAAGATCAATAGACAAGAAGTATGTAGCGCTGTGCAGGCAGTCCAACGCGTCATCGATGTGTGGTAGCGGGTATACGTCTTTTCGCGTGCTCTTGTTGAGGTGGCGACAGACAACGCAGAAACGCCAGGTACCGCTCTTTTTCTTCACAAGGACGACAGGGGAGGCCCAAGGACTACTTGATGGTTATATGACACCTTTGTTCAGCATTTTGTCAACTTCCGCACGGATAACTTTGCGCTCTGTGTGGGAGACACGATAGGGGCGTAGGCGAATAGGACTGGCGTCACCAGTGTTTACACGATGCTGAAAGGTGGATGTTTGCCCTAGAGGTCTGTCATCGAAATAAAAAATGTCGGTGTATGACGCGAGAAGGCAATGGATGTCGTTGCCCTTCGCAGAATTGAGTTCGGGTGCAGCCATATTCGAGAAATGATTTGCAAATAATTGGTGCTGTTAGCTACAGAACACTGAAGTAAATCCATCTTGGTTGTGAGAGCCGCTATTTCAAATTCTTCAGTGTTAGATACGCTGGCAAAGAACATGCCACGAGGAAGCGCTTGAGGGCAGAAGCTGAAATTGAGAAGTGGGAGCAAGTTACAGTTGTCGGTGACAGTCACAAGCGTATGAGGAATGGCGATTTTGCGGCTCAAAAAGATGTCGGCGGGAGGAAGGAGGACATATCGACCATCGGGAATCTGTGGCTGTGCGGTCAAAACGACGTAGGTGGCTACCTGAGGTGACAGCCGCACATCCTGAAGAGATCACAGGCGTGGCGGGGCAGTGTGGGGTTTAGCGACTATCTGAGGTAGCTCTAGCTGAAGGACGCCGGTAGCGAAATCGATAAGAGCAGAATGATTCGACAAGAAGTCCAGACCTAGGATAACGTCATTAGGGCCGTGGTCAATCACGGCGAACTTGACAGAAGTCGTGTGATGCTTTATACTTAAGCGGGCAGTGCACAAACCGAGAACAACTGGCGTGGCCCCATCGGCTACATGGAGCTTTGTGCAGCCGCTGTTCTCAGAACTTTCTTTAAACGTCTGCGTATGCTTGAACTCATGACCGAAATGATTGCGCCGGTACCTACAAGTGCTTGTACAGGTACGCCATCTACTTCAACGTCTATTGTATTTCGCCTTGTGGCAACGGAGATAGGGTTTGCTGCGGAAGTCGTCAATGCAGCACCACCTCCAGGGACTGCATTTTTCAGTTTTCCGGGACGATGCAGCCGGAAGCCACGAGGGACGTCGAGGAGCACCGTGGCTGCGGCGAACGGGACTTTTGGCGATGTATTTGCGGCAAACGAGACTGGTGCCCACGTGGTGAAGGAGAGCGGCTGTACCAAGTGTTCCGAAAATGGTCAGGGGCATTGGACATTAGATATCTGCAGTCCTTGCGAATTTTGGTATTGTCTTACCCGAGATGGAACCTTGCACACCGATCAGTTTACGCTAAAGTGAGAATTTTGAGCTCTTTTTACTCGGATCCTACAAGATCACAACTAATAGATCTGGAAAAGCTACACTTTTCTAATGCATCTAAACTATTTAGAGTAACTGTGAGTATGTTGTTTCAGACAACGTTGCTTCAGATTTAATTACTTCATTTAGAATATTTAACCTCAGCAACGGCAGTTGCCACCATTCTTTTAACATAAACTAAGATAGACTTCCCACTTCCTCCAAACACGGCTATAGTATTCATACAATGCGGTATCAGATGCAAGAGCCACGAAATACACTTAGCATGTGTGCTATCTCATAACATTGCACTTGAGCCTTTTTGAAATTCCAGTGACTGTAATATAAATGCTGGCAATTGAGCGAGTAGTTATGAAGTGAATAATATGAAAACATTGAGACGACAAGAGCGATGAAATGCTGCAAATTGTAAACACAACTGCTTGTGTTCCTGCGCTTTTAGGTGTTTTCGTTAATTTACGTCCCGACGTTCTTATGCTAATTCAACTAACCCAACCATGAACACATATTCGGAACAAGGTGTGTGAAATTATTTGATTTATTCTCAATTTAGGGCTGATCCTGGTACATTTATTTATTTTTCTTCTTTACACTTTTTGGGCGGTCATGACAGTTCACTTGATACTTGACGACTGAGCTTCGTGAGACGCGGGTGACTCATCTTTTGGTCGTGGATGTCCCGTTGGCCTGGCTAACTCGCAGAGAATCGTCAGGTGGAGTAGCTGGCAGGTTACGCACCTAAAATTGACTCATTTCCTCCACATTTCGGCGACGTAGTTTCGTGTTTCACAGCGGAAGCAGCAATTGGTAGCCTTGCCTGCCGCTTCTTTTCAGTGGACAAGTTAGCGTTTCAGGCACAAGGGTTGACAGGCGCGCTAGTTGGTACAAATTCATAATGAAATAATTGTAAGCGCAAACCAACGGGACACAAAAGAAAAGACAAACTAGCACAGCACTTCTGCGCTTGTTTGTCTCTTCTCTTGTGTCCCGTTGTTTTGCGCTTTCAATTATTTCATTATGAGCGTTGAAGGCAGCGATAATGTGATCATTGCTGTGTCAGAGTGGGCACACCCATCTAACAGGCAAGGTAGATCCTGTTAGGTTAGACGCTGTAGGTATATTTTTCTGCCATAAATTTCTTCGGATATGTGAGTCTTTGGTTCGTCTTGCGACACACGACAAAACAATAACCGGCCCTCCTCCCGGATTTCTACTTTAATGCGGACAAACGTTAGTAGATCTGCGGCCAGCCGCAATCGGTATTCTGGTGCTCGGGCAATGATAGAGGCGCAGTTCAATTTTTAAATTTTTGCCTCTACATAGTGGCGAGATCTTCTGCAGACATTGAATCAGGACACGGGTTAGGCCACAGTGTACTGGTCGGGCGCAGCTCCTTGGCCTTCCAAGGTACTAACGTGGAACTGCAGAGTATCGTGCATTAGACGAAGCCTTGGGACATCGGACGAGCTTATCATGGGGCTTAGCGCAAGGAGATGGTCAAAATGCTAGTTCACAAGCAAGTCCTGGCACCCAAAGCGATCCGTGAGAGCCTTGATTGCAAGGGCGTATTTGTGCTCTGCTAGACTCAAGCCTTCGACAGCTCGTTTCGCGCTCCCGGTTAAGTAGATGAGAAGGTATTTGAAATGTTTGGTTCGGTATTCTTGTAAACGGTAGCATCAAAATGGTCCCAAAAAATTGCTATTCATGATGACTGCCATCAAAAGTTGGTATCTGGAAGTCGGTCAGTTGAACCGCAAGCGGACGGGGCGCTCTTACCTGCCCTGCTGCTTCGCCGAAGGGCAGAAGCTCATTGTTGTTTGGCCCAGATCCAGTGGCTCGTGCCTGCACTCTCGTTGCCTTCTCACGTTTTTGTAGCCAGAACTTGGCTCGTGACACAGGGTAAAGAATCTTTTCGTTGAACTTATTTGCTGCTTCCACTTCATGATCCATGTCTTCTTCGTCCGTTGCCGTCAGGATGACGTCGTCTAGCCTTGCAAATGCTGCTTATTTATACTTCAGGAAATTCATGCGGCCGTTAATCGGGGAGGCATCATGATCCGGTTGCTACAGCATGTTCGATAACAGTGCTAAGGCTCGGGTGACATCCGTTCTGATCGAGCCAAGCTACGTCCGAAAATGGTCAGTGGTCGCCATGGTCATGTCTTGCAGGGACGTCTATGAAGGGGCAGCTCCCGAGTTTCGTGCACCAAATGTAAAAAAAAAAAAACCGGTCCGCAGACATTAATCGGAGACGACCCGTACATTCATTATGGAGCCCAAACTGTTGTTTTCTAGAGCGTGCTCTGTCCCTACTTCGTCCTCTTAGATAGTTTGGCCCGCTCCAAGAGAATATTTTGCAACAGCTGTCATGCCGCATCGCCTACATGATGGCTTGTCATCAAATGCGTCATCGTATTCTGTATATACGGTGTACAGGGACTGGTTGTATTCTGCAAAATTTTATATCAGCATATTGATAATCTAAATGTGTTTTATTGTTGAGTAGCCTGTACAGGATACTGTTTGCTCTTTTGGTTGATTGAACTCTAATGTCGTCTTGAAGTTATTAGCTACTATTTTTGTGAACAGCTTGCAGACAAGATACCGTAAGCTCATCAACCTATTCTTTTTTAAGCCCTTGACATATGATATCTTATAAATGAAAAATCACATCTCAAGTACCCCGTACAACTGATGGACCATTGAAAGTTCAAATGTGCGACACTGTGTTTAGCAGGGACTTCAACCCGATACCACACCGAAGCCTTTCATAATAACTGGCTGCATGCTCAGCTTCTTTATGAGGCTAGCCACCCATTTAGCTAGTGTTTACCGCAGTGTTTATTCCACAAAGCCGCACAATGTGCCTCGCTGGGTCACGATCATGGAGAAGTGTAATGAGGGAACGAATGCGCTTCGCGAGCGTTAATGACAGTACTTCTTCTTGAATAATTGGTGGTCGCACACGCTGGAGCCATTGAACAAGTGCCGTTGGAGAAATTTTTGCTGAAAGCAGGCGTTAGTCCCGGGGCAATCGTCCAGTTGACGCTGTTATGCCGCAGTGGCGCCTATTCACTTCACATTGCGAGGTAACCGGGCGGCGTGGCTTGCAGGATCTACTCGCCACCAAGCTTTGCATTATCGTTTGCAATATTGCGTGACTTTCAAGGCTGCCAGATTATCGGTATGCAGTTGCTGAAGACACTCGGCTTCCCAGGGTAGCATTTGAGCGCGGACTTCAACACTAGCCTGGCGACATCTTAGCTATCATGTTTCTACTGTCAGCGCTCTACTAAAGTTGTTCTTCGCATATTCACGGGAAAGGTTTCAGCAGAAACATCGGAGGAAAGAAATACCGAGGAGACGCCTTATTGTATGCCAGTGCATTGCGAGAAGTGTGGTGAAAGTGACGCCAAATTTAAGGAGCAAACAAGCTGGTATGGGGCAGTCCAAACAGCAGATGCCCCGCGGTCTGCTTGCCGCGCTGATTTCCTTCAGCTTGAACTTGTAGACTTGGTGTAAACTTAACGTATATTGTGTGGTTTGCATGCGGTAAAATGTTGCGAGCTGATGTTTCCCAGACTGTTAGTACGTGGCAGGTCCGAGCGCAGCGTGTTGAAATACTTCGCGAAGTGTTTTTGTGCAAACAGCACAGAAATCACGGGTACGCGCCATTATCAATATCATTTAGCCTCTGCATCATCATTTTGGAACACACCCGGCAATAACTTATGCGTTCTGCTCACCTAAGGCCGGTTTTTTTTCTCTCGTAGCCAGATTTCGTGATTTGCGGGCTGATTAGCAGTTTTTTGCTCGTATATGGTATCAGAGGGGAACTGCACGACTTTAAAAGCTTGCTTCGTCACTATTCCGTGCATTGCCAACCTAGTACCTAACTTCATGTTAAAAAGAACACACAACTGCATTGTACAGGAAATCATGTACGTAAAATATGTAATGAAAGTGCGCACAGAAATAAACCGCAGCAAGCGCACAAAACAGAAGCCATACACACTTAGTCCGATAAAAAGAAAAGTTTCTTGTTCTTCCTTATAAACGGCCTAACTTCTATGAACGCGATATGATGTCTATGATGTCTACAACAGCGAAAACAAAAGTTGGCGTGTGATCTCAGTAGACACAATGGGTATGAACTAATGGAGCGTACAGCGGAGAGCTCCGATTGCAACTATCATGCATTATTGACCAGCCATGAAGGGAACCTACGGGTGCGAGCAAAATTGTGCAGACCACAGCATTGCGTGGAAGAATGCATCGACGCACCAGCCAGCGACAAGGCATGACGATACACCTGCTCTAAGGGCGCATGCGCTTCCCTTCTTATCACTTGGCTTCTCATGTCACTCTTTTGGACGCGGTTACTGCGCTCGTACCCAAAACAACAACTGGGTGTCGCTTTCTTTGCTTCATCGACTCTGTGCCATTCTTTTACGTAGCGGCTGTAACAGGGCCAGTTCAAGCACCGGCTCGAGTTGTTATTGACACCAATTGATGAGGATAAGTAAGCACAGTAAGCATCGCACAACCTATGACCTAAATAAGTGAGGCGTAAGTATGTTTAGTTAAGCCCAGAGCAGCTTGGTGGTTCCATGTTAAGCGAAGTTAAGTTTAGATGAGGTCAGATGAATGAAAATAGGTATCGCCAAATCTAATTAGGCAAAAATGTTCATGCGCATCCTTAACCTAGCCGTGCAAATTTAGCCTATATAAGTCAAACCTTATCGTGGCCAAGTAATTTAGGACAACTTCTCTGTGAGCCCACAATAGTCAAAGCCAGGAAGATACTCTTTACCGGCTCCATATGAATGACGATGATTTACGCTTAATCACTGTCAAGTATTATGAATACTAATTGTGACTAAATATTTGTCTGAAATCCAACTAAAGTACCCTCTATACTGAAATTTCGCGATCCATCATTAGGGCTATTATGCATACCTAATCTAATTACGCAAATACCGAGGTAATTATAGAAACTATGATTAAGCTTGGTTGGTCATAGCATCATCAAACTAACTGGATTATGAGTTGCTTCAATTAGCAACTGAATAATAAACACACATAATTAGCGTAATTGTACTTGGATTCTCATGAGCTCTGAGAATCCCAGCATAGCAGTATGCTGATTACTCCTGAGTTAGTCGAGTCTCATTTACCTAAATATATATCTAATAAGCGTTAACAATATTTATGAATATTACTGAATAATGTGCGTAACATCAAAACCCACATGAAGTATTCAAGTTTGATGTCACACAATTATGCAAATTACGTCTAGTTACGCATAATTGAGGTCGAGCTAAAGTCGGACTTGCTACGAAAGCATTACCTTGCGCTTCTAGTACAAAGAGCCCACGTTTTTTTTTTCGTTTATCGAGTGGCTTGTTGCTGTCTGTGGCACTTAGCTGCTTTTTAGGAGTTTCAGTATTCGGCAGTGTAAACGCAATGGCCAGTTATATGGTCTTTTGACAGAGAAAGATACAGTATTTTTGAAACAATACAAAAATAATAAATGTTAGATTACTTGGCTGCTAATAAAATAATTCTTTTATGCAGCTGCAGTCTAGTTCCAAATGATCAAAACATAATAACAATTTTCAAAAAAGCCGTCTCAACAATAAAAATGTGGTCCTCAAACTAACCTTAGCATCACCTCTAAAATATGTGGCTGTTACATTTATATACAAGCTCGACAGTAGGGTTTTCCTTTGTGATTAAAAACGTGCTACGGCGAGAAAAGTCACCATAAAAGAACAATGGAAGATTGAGGAAAGCTACACATAAATGGCACAAGCAGGAACTGCGTGACCTAACTGATATACTCAGGTTATTTTGAGCTTTTATATTTTTTATCTTTTTCAGATTTGCCCTCAGGGTTCAATGAAATTCTGCTGGTCAGTTTCAGAGAGATACATGGGACCCCATTGAATGAGTGAATGAATGAAATAATGAATAGACTTCATTTAAATACCGGCAGTTTGACCGGGCGAGGTAGGGAAGAGGGAATTAAGCCCTGTCCTTTCCCTATTTCTGTTGATTATGATGACGGTGCCTCAGGCAACCGCTCGAAGTCCTAGCACCCGGGCGGCATCTTCAACGTGCCGGACAGCCCAAACCTTGTCGGCCAGCTCTTCGCTTGTGAGTGCCGCCTCCCAGCGGCAGCACAGCTGACGCCGTCGATCGGCAACAGTGACCGCAGCCACGATGGAGGCCGGCCCCTGCCCACGCGTGGTGGTGGCAGCAGCAATTGGCCTCGGACTTCGTCCCTGCCTCACATACGTTGTGAAGGGAGCAGTGGCAGTGACCTTAACTTTTTCACCACACTCCCAAAGCTTGTGCTGCAGTGTGGCCCCTTTCCCGCACGCTTTACTCGCGTCCGTTGGGTACAGGTGAGGATATCACAGGAGTCGAATCAACGGGCTAGGGTACGTACTTGTTTGTACTAGCCTCAGAGCTATGGCCTGTTTTTGTCCAATTAGTTGGGTGGCAGTGGGTATTTGCGTCTGTTTAGTCTTTAATGTTGTGTAATGTCGTTGAATGTGGTCAGGCAATCACCCCATGACCATTGCAGTTGTTGTTGTGTGGATAGTGCCATCACCTTGCTCTCAGAGGTGAAGGTGGCCACTGAATCGGCCGCGGCTTCGTAAATGGGATCTAGCGCCGTGGTGTGGGCTGCGTGGTTACTTGTGAGCGGAAAGCTGGTGTGAGCCGGGGTTCACAGAATGAAGACATTCACATTGTTAGGGCGTTTATTAGCCGGCACACAGCGAACATACACAATGGTGACAGTAACGGTTAAGCACGGACACTCAGCGCTAGCGGCGTCCTTTTTGGGTAGAGCCATTAGAAAGCACTTGAGAGTTCGAACCATTTCAGTGTTCGGAAGCTTCTCTACATTTAGTCCGGGGTCGAAGTGGAAGCCGCCTGGTGACCTAATAGCTTGTTACTATGGGCGCGTCATAGTAAGCCTTCAGGCGCTCCACGATGATCGCGCCCGTGACGGCGCATCTCCGAAGATTGTTCAATTGGTTCGATCAGATAGTTGACAAGAGATGTGCGCTTGATGACACGGTAGGGGGCTTCGTATTTCAGGAGTATTTTGGAAGAAAGGCCAGCCACAAAGGTCGGAATTGAGAGCCATGCGAGGGAATCAGGGAGGAACGTGGGCTCAGAAGTGGCGGAGTAATTACGAATACTCATCTGCTGCTCTTTCTCATGTGTCGTAAAAGTCTCGGCAAGCTCGCGACACTCTTCACCAAGCCTGGCTGTCTCAGATATAGGTGCATATTCCGATGAATCCGGCGTGTACGGGCATATCCCGACGATGGTGTGCGACGGGTGCCTTCTGTACCGCAACAAAAAAGGTGAAAAACCGGTCGTGCTCTGACGAGTTGTGTTGTAGGCTTAGGTGACGAAGGGCAGTATAGTATCCCAATTCGTGTGGTTGTTGGCGACGTACATTGAAGGTAATACGCCGAGGGTGCGGTTAAAGCGTTTGGTGAGACCATTCGTCTGTGGGTGGTAAGCAGTAGTTTTGCGGTGGACAGAATGGCACTCCGTGAGAATGGCTTCGATGACTTCTGACAAGAAGACAGAGCCTCGATCGCTGAGAAGCTCCTGAAGTGGACCGTGGGGCAGTATGAATCGATGCAGTAGGAGGAACGCATTATCACGCTCTGTAGCCGCAGGTAGAGCGCCGGTTTCGGCGCATTGTGTTAAAGGATCTACGGTGACAATGGCCCAGTGGTTACCAGCCTACGCCAAAGCAAGTGGTTTATACAAATCGATACCTATCTGTCCAAAGAGACAACCAGGGCAAGGTAAAGGTTGCATACCGGCTGGAGACATGCGGGCTGATGGTTTGCGGCATTGGCAAGTGAGGCAGGAGCGAACAAACTGCTTCACGTAACGGTACAACCCGCACAACAAGTAGCGTTGTCGAATGCGATGGTAGGTTTGGATAACCCAAAGTGCGCGCATTATGGGTCAGAATGGAAGGATTCACACATTTCCGACCGCATACTGAGGGGTATCACGAGTAACCACTGCCGGCCATCAGCTTCATAATTGCGTCGGTGTAGGAGGCCGTCACGAATGGCGAAATGGTGAGCTCGACGATGCAAGGCACACGTGTATGGCGTTGCGGACGAATCACAGAGTGAGTCGATCAGCGGGGCGATCCAATTATCTTTTCGCTGTTCAGTAGCGATGATATCAACATCAATGGAGGAAACAGCAACCGAGGATACTGAGCAGAGCACGTCCTCTTTAGGCAGAGGGGAGCGCGAGAGAGCGTTGGCGTAAGAATGCTGGCGTCCGTTGCAGTACAGCACGCAGATGTCGTAGTCTTGTAAGCAAAGAGCACAACGGATGAGACGTCCTGAGGGATCCTTCGATGATGAGAGCCAGCGTAGTGCATGATGGTTGGTGACGAGATCGAATGGGCGGCTATACACATAAGGTCGAAACTTTGTAAGGGCCAAGACGATCACCAGGCACTCTTTTTCTGCGATGGTGTAGTTTGTTTCAGCTCTCGTGAGCGTACGGCTTGAATATGACACGACATATTCAGGGAACCCGAATTTGCGCTGCGCCAGGATTGCGCCGTGGCCTGCACCGCTGGCATCCGTGTGCACCTCTGTTGGGGCGGTAGGGTTGGAGTGGCGTAGAGTGAAAGGGAAGGTCAACAAATGGCGCAGCTTTTCGAACGCGTCATCGCCCTCGGACGACTAAGAATAGAGGGGCCCGTTACTTCCGAAGAGCATCGTCAGCAGTGACATGATCGTGGCTAAGTTTCGTATGAAGCATCGGAAGTATGAGCACGGCCCACAAATCTACGCAGTTTTTTGACAGACTGAGGTTTGGGGAATTTTGCCACGGCCCGAAAGTTGGCTGACTCGGGATGAATGCCATCCTTGTACAGGACGTACCCTAGGATGGTGAGTTGCTGTGCTGTAAAGCAGCACTTCTTCAGATTCAGTTGCAAGCTGGCATTTCCCACACGTGCTAAAACTTTCTTCAGACGTTGGAGATGCGTGGAGAAATCTGGAGCGAAGGCAACAACGTGATCGAGGTAACACAAGCACGTGTGCCATTTCAAGTGGCGCAGAACGGTGTCAACAAGCGGTCAAATGTCGCAGGTGCTACGCAGACCAAACGGCGTGACGTTGAATTCGTACAAGCTGTCGAGTGTGATAAAATCAGTCTTCGGTTGAGCGTCATCAGCCATGGGTACTTGACAGTACTCCGAGCTCAGATCGAGAGAAGAAAAAAATTCGGCTTCGTGAAGGCAGTCGGTTGCGTCATCGATGCGCGGCAGTGAGTAAACATCCTTGCAAGTGATCACATTGAGCCGTCTGCAGTCCATACATAACCGCACAGGACCATCTTTCTTCGCAACAAGAACAACAGGAGACGCCCATGGACTGTCCGAGGACCGAATAACGTCACGTTGGAGCATATCGTCAACCTGCTGGTCAATTTCCCGACATTCAGCAGGCAACACGCGGTATTGACGTTGTCGTAATGGTGGATGGGCACCAGTGTCGATACGATGCGTAATAGTGAACGCGCGATCGAGATAACTTCGCCCGACATCGAAAGAAGAACGATATTCTTGCAACAGGTCTAGAAGCTTGGAACGCTGTACCGACGTAAGGTTGTCATCAATGTAGGGGCCAAATACATCAGGAGATGGCAAGTCAGAAGTGGAAAGAGCCTTGATAGTACGCGAATTACACTACGTGAGTCATCGGGTACGTCCAAGTCTTTTGCGTCGTCGACTTGTTCCACTTTGCTAAGATACTCTCCTCGAACCAAGGTAACAATGTACGCGGTTGGGTTGGTCACACAAATAGCGGCGTTGCCCTGGGTGATTTACACGGTTGCGAAAGGTACTAGCAACCCTTTCTTTCTGCAAGCACGGTCGGATGGCGAAACTAGTGCAATTGTGTTGGAGAGACCGGCGCAGTAGACCGATACACCCGTCGTCGAGCTTGGAGGCACTATGGTATCGTCTTTCACGAGAATCTTGCTCAGTGCCGAGCGACTGTCTTCTGGCGTTAAATACAAAAAGGGTTAGAGTTCAGTTCCGGCGGTCGCACAATGAATGACGGCATTGTTGCATTGTTGCGGGAGAGAAAATGCTATCCCAGGCTGACTTCACGAGAGCATGCAGGAATGATGATGAATTGGGCGGCATACAGAATTTCCTGAACGACAATGCGAGCTGTACACCCTGCTGTAGGGTGAATACGATGCGGTCTAGTGCTATGAAGGGACAACCAAGAAATTGGCGTCGTCGTTATTCGAAGCAAGCGGCAAAGGTTTTCGTCCATAACTGATACGGCAGTTCCAGTGTAAATAAGAGCAGGTGCATGAACACCATCCATAAGCACGTCAATGACATTATATGGGCGGCTCTAAGGGCTTTCACAATGCGACAGCCTCGCAGGCCTTCCCTCGGAGATGGCGACGAATTGTTTTCTCGCTCGTGAGCAGCTCAACTTGGCTGCATGGGGGACGAAAAGGTCGTCGTGGAGACGGTGACCTTCGAGGAGATGTAGATAGGCGAGATGGCCAGCCATAGTAGAGATAGCATAGACGGCAGTTCTTCGTGATAAGGACGTCTTATCCAGCCAGCAACAGGCGATGAGATAGGGGGCGTCTGTACGTGAGGGCATTTACACACTACGTGCCCGGCGAAACCGCTTGAAAAGCAGATGGGCTGGTTGTCGGGTGTGCGCCATTGGTACTCTGGGGTAGGTCTTGTCCATGTCGCAATGGTAGCTGGAAAGGCTGCAGGGAGGGCTGGAGCTGAGTCTGAGTGGTCGCGTCTGAGTGGGCGCAAAGGGCGGAGGTCCTGCGGCAGCTTCGGCGTATGTCAGTGGAGCGGGCACTTGAACAACTGGAGGTGGCCTGGCCACCACTTGGGCGTAACTTGGGGGCGCAGGGGCCGGAAGTTGTTGTGGGTAGTACGCAAGAATGGCCACCGCTATTTCCTGCTCAATCACCCGGCGGATCGGTGGAAGAATGGTAGTGGCCGATTGTTGAACAGCCGGTGGGGGGGGGGGCAAAGGGCAGGAGTGAGAACTGGCACCCGATTTTCTCACGTGTGAACGAATTGAGGTTTTCCAGCAGCGCCACCTGATCACAGCTTGCCTCCAAGCCAGCAAGCACTGCATCTCGTGGTGTGGAGTGACGGGTCGTCGAACGCTGCCGGCGGAGCTTCTCGTAGCTCTGGTACAGCATGATGACCTCAGCCACTGTGCCTGGGTTTTTGGCAAGCAGCATCGTGAAGGCATAATCGAATCGTCCATGCCTTCTATGACGTTACGTATCTTGTCGTAGTCGGACATGATGTCCAAGACATCTTTGGCGTTACTGCTGAATGCTTAACTGGCCTGCTGAGTGCGCTCGCGCAAGTGCTGCTCGGCTAGCAGCCTACGAACGGCAGGGCGGCCAAACACGTGCGCGATAGCGTTCTTAAAATTGGACCAGGTTGAGAAAACGGACGTCAGGTTGTTGTACCACAAACTAGCAACGCCCGCAAGGTAGAACAACATGTTTGTCCACTTGCTGTCCTCGTCCCAATTGTTGGGGACGCTCACGCACTCGTAAATGGTGAGCCAGTCCTCAACGTCAGTGCCATCGGCACCCGTGAAGATGGGTGGAACGCAGATCCTAGGGACACCGGGACAAGGGGGCGACACGGGAGGAGGCGTTTGCTGACAGGCGTCGTGAGACATGGTAGATGGCAGGGTACGTTATCGTAATTCCAAGGGCATTGAAGGGGATCGCAGCACTCTCCACCTATTTGTTATGGCGTTTATTAGCCGGCACACAGCGAGCATACACAATGGCGACAGTAACGGCCAAGCACGGACTTTCAGTGCGAGTGGCGTCTTTTTGGGTAGACCCCCTAAGAAGTACTTGAGACTTTGACCCATTTCATGGTTCGGAGGTTTCTCTACAGCATGTTCAGTTTTGAGATGCGAAGACGACGCCGAGGCCATCGCTCCTCGAAGCTAGCTGCCGTCCTTGTTGTCATTACTCGATAATAGTGTTCGGACCAGCAGACACGAGATGTGACCACACGCGAAGCCAAGGATGGCTGTTTGCGAGTCGCTGATCACAACAGCAGCCTCCGGTGCTGCGACCAGTACAAGAACAATCGCCGCCTCTTCGGCCACCTCAGTGTGTTCCGTACACACCGTGGCGCTCGGGAGGCATTTGTCTGTGCGATTCACAACGACGTTAACGTGAGCACACCTTCCCTCTGGGTATCGTGCGGCATCCACGTACACCGCTTCGTCGCTTTTGGTAAACATTCTTTGCAGGTCACTCTCTCTTTTGTTGTGGCGTCCAGCGTGGTGTGTCGGGTGCATGTTCTTGGAGAGCGGTGGCACGATGAGACGGTTGCTTACCGCGATGGGAACCATAGTCTTCTCCCCTCATTGCCTGTGGTATGTTATACCTAGAGATTAGAGGATACGCCTGCCCGTCTGGTATTTGGACAATAGCTCGTGTTGTGCAATGTTGTGCACCTCGATCAGTTCGCGTAGGGTGCTGTGCAGGCCCAGCTCGAAGAACATGTCGGTGCTCGTGTTGACAGGTATGCCAACTGCCCTTTTGAAGGTCTCGCGAATCATGCAGTTTACCATAAATAAACTAAACTCTAACTCTCTAACCTTGTTCTGTTCGGACGCCAGCCAATTTAGGTAAGGAGCAACAATCTTTATGCGGCTGATTGCGTACGCCTGTAGGAATGCCCTATTGAGCCAATGTTTTTAAATTTTTACCATTTGCAAAATAATAAAGTATTTGTGCTCCTCACAAAGTAGAAACTGCATATCCGAGGATCCTTCGGTCTATAACAGCTTTTACTTTCGGTGAGCCATCAGCATGTGTATGACGACGACGATGAAGCTGCATCTGAGCACTTCCGTGCGTCAGAGCCGAGGGCGACGAGAATTGAATATTTCGGCAAAAGAGAACGCGTGACTGGTCGCCAAGGTCCGAAAGATGACGAATTATAATTGTGTGAGTTTTTAAACACCAGGCGTCTTGCCACACGTTTCCTTAGTAACGTGTCAAGTTTCCGTTGGTGGCAATGACTGCTAGGATGCGTCGCGGCATCGACTCGTACAGCCTCATGACCACCTCAGGGGTAAAGCGCAGGCACTCCCACTCCTCGCTTACTGCCTGCTAAAGCGCTTGGAAATTCACGCTTGAAAGCCGTCGCGCAGATAAGCGGTTCTTCACGATGCCCCACACATTTTGAATCGAGGTCAGGTCAGCAGTGACGAGGGGCCAAGGCTGAGTGCGAATGGCAAAGTTCTCGAGTACCGTGGCCACCATGCGAGCTGTGTGGATTGGACTTTGGTCGCGCTGCAGCTGTAAGCAGCCATCCTCGAATGGTCCCTGCAGGGCATAAGGCACTAGCACCTCCTGCTGCAATCTGCAATAAGCGGATGCCGAGAAGAATCCATTGATTCGGGCAAGTGAACTGATGTCCTCCTTCCTGTTGGCTCTCCATGTGCTCACGGTGCAGCAGCCACTTGACAAAACGTTGTGGAAGTATTCTGGAAGGGCTCGGGGGAATATAGTCTCAAAAATCGGTGTTTCGTTGGAGTACGGGGCGCATGAATTACTCATAATAATATATCTGTCATCTCGTGTGCCATAACAATGGTAGGATTATAGGGCATGCATGCGATCGTGGAGGGCTACGGAATATTTGACTGTCAGGTTCTCTTTTACCATGCAATGATATCGCACAATACACTGGAATTCAGCACTTCAACTCCATAAAAATACGCTCGCGACTGCCGAGATTGAATCCGCGACTATCGGGTGAGCTGCCGAGTGTCCTGTATATAATTCAGACACTACGTAGTAGTCGAGACAGGTAACCTAGCGATGCTTCAAGGCCTGCGTGATATTATATATGTTGAAATACTTTGTTTTATGGGAGAAAAGATAATCAGTGTTGCCTCGTACGGAGACAAGCAATGACATTTGTAGTATTGTGAGAAGCTGACAAATGGCATTACTAATGCAATGGTCAATTTGTTAACTGCCACAAATCAAACCAGCACGTGAATCTCACCTGCAGTTTAGAGGGCACCATACATGACGCTGCTGGTTCTATCTTGAAGAGAAGGTAGATTTGTCGGTGAAAACTACTTCGTCCTATTCTTCCGCCATCAAGCCCTCCACAGAACGCGCAAACACGAGCCTTAGCTTCTTTTGTCGCTCCATCAACTGAGGTTTCCAATCAGCCACGCAGCCCCACGGCCCCACTTATCGCACCCACCGTCAAATAGTGCTGAGGAAGACGTCCAGTTGAAGCTCACGGTGGATGTCCTTGGCATAAATGAATGGGTCTACTACCACACAGGCCACGATAAGCGAATCAGTCTGAGTGTTCGTCGCTCTTGGACGTCCACTGCGCTCTCTGTCCGCAAGACTTACTCTATGGTCACGATAGGTCCTGATAATTCTACTAATAGCGGCCCTCGACCTATTCACCAAGCGGCAGATTGCGCGCTAGGACGATCCTTGCAACGAAAGCTCCACAACACGTTGTCGCTGCTTCAGTGGCGCATATGGCGGCATTGCAAGTACAATATGAAGCATTACCACTTCGATGCTGCTTTCACAGTTTGCTACCTACGAGCCGTTTGCATCATTCCTCAACGTGGCCGTCGGCTCTCATCGCTCGCAGGGATAATGGAGGCAGGGCATCGGACTAGCGTGCTAAGGATGACCATACAGAATCGCTGCAGCATATGTGGCCGAACGCTTCAACCAATGCCTCTTTTTGCCGCTCTGCACAACTATCGTTCAGCGGTTCAATTATCAAGCGAAATCATCTGAAATATAAAACGCGACCTTACACACTAGCGACGAACTGACGCTTTTTTAGTCGATGTAAGCTGGTGCCAAAACCGAAGGCGCATTCTCGCTTCTTACTGGCATTTATCTATGTTGCATTAATTACCACAATCGCCAATAACTTAATTTAAATAATTTGTTGCACAATCCAGAAAAAAGAGAACTAGCATTTACAGCCTGCTAGCACTAAACACACTGACGTGAATATTGACACTGAATTAAGCACCTTGACTCTCAAAAGCGTCCTATGCAGCAACAGATGTCTATATTAGGAGGATCGAGCATTGATTTGCATATTTCTGCAACATCAAACTTGAGTACTTCGAGTGGGTTTTGATGTCGCGCACAATATTCGGTAATATATATACAAATGTTCTTAAGGCTAATTACATTTATGTTTAAGTAAATGAGACTCGTCTCGGTCAGGAGTTAACAGCATCTTGCTGAGCTTGGGTTCTCTGAACTCATGAGAATTTGACTTCCATTACGTCATGTGAGTTTTAATAAGATGTTGCTTAATTGAAGCTGATCATGATCTAATTGGTTTGATGCTATGACGAACCAAGCTTAATCAGTTTTTACGATTACCTTGGTGCTTGCAAATTATAATTGTTATACAAATTTAGCCTAAATATGCCACGAGAACTTTTAATACAGAGGGTACTTCAGATTGACTTCAGACTAATGTTTAGTCATAATTAGTATTCTCAATTAAAGCAATTATGAGACATAAGTTATCATATTAGTGTGGCGTCAGTAAAGAGTAATTAGTATATTCCAAGCCTTGACTTCTGTGGGCGCGTGGCAGAGTCGACGAAGAATAATTGGCCGCATAATGGTTACCCTTCTATAGGCTAAATTTGCATGGCTAGGTTAGGAATGAGCATGATCCACTTTGCCTAATTAGACTTAGCTATACTTATTTCGACTCTCCTGGGCTCATCCAAGCATAACTTCGTTTAACATGAAACGCACCTGATCTGTTTAGGTCATAAAGTGCTCGACTACATTTGAATATTTTCGTCTAAATTAAATTTGACCTAACTAACCTCATTCAAGTGCAGCTTAGATTAGCCCGACAAAGGCAACTGAGTCCGAGAAAATTTATTTTGCTGCTTTTGGCTTCGTCAGGTTCTGCGATGCTCACTATGCTAACGTATCTTAATCAGCCGTTGTCAATACCCACGTGAGCCACCGCTTGAACCAGCCACGTCGCAAGCGCTACGAAAAAGAACGGCACATATTCGATAGAGCAATGAAAGCGACACCCAGTTGTCGTTTTCGGTACGAGCGCGATAACCGCGTCCAACAGAGCGACATGAAAAGCCAAGTGATAAGGCGGGGTGTGCACGCGCCCTTGCTGCAGGTGTCTCGTCGTATCTCATCGCTAGCTGGCGCGTCGATGCATTCTGCCACGCGATCCCGTGGTCTGCCACTTTTGACCGCACCTGTACGTAAAAAGTGACACCAAATAAGGCAGTGCATACAATTCGCACCGAGTATACACAACAACTGGGCATTACGCAGCCTTCCTAAAAACACTCGAAATAGAATGTATTCGTGAATCGACTCGCCGCAGGCGCCGCTTCCAAGGCGGCTGCACAACGAAAATTGCGATGTGTTTATTTGCTTTTATTTCATCAGGCGGTACGGGTGTTTGCGATGTGGCGGCTTCACGAATTAATGTGATGTCGTGGCCTCTCCTCAGTTTTTCCTTACTCCATGCTACAAACTGACGCATGCATGCTTAATGCCCCGGCTACGACGGCATGAACGGCGTCACACACCAAGCAGCTAATGGTGCGCGTAATTGGGTACAATGCTGAGGATGACGTAACAGATAGTACAGCCAATGCAGACCGCTCATGCTTCACCAATTTAATCTCTGAGCGCTTACGAATGGTTTGATTGGAAGAGGGACGCGAGTTGGCGGTAACATGGTGAACACATTATAATACTTACAAAAATGGCAAAAACATTTGATTCTCAGAATGCACTCTCAAAAATACACAAGTACGCAATAACCAGCTATACAAAGAAGCTGTAACAAACTTCGGTTCAAGGCAAGTTCGGTCCTGAGCCGTCTACCATCTCTAGCCAAAACGGCTTCTCGGTGGCCCCTCTCATGAGCTCTCGCAATATAAGAACATTCTTACTGTTTCGATGCCCCTTTGGAGGTATGACGAAGTGATACCGTCATCGCAGTTGTCCTTGAAACCGTCGCCGTACGAGCTGCTCGACCTTATTGCCGGCTGGGTCCGGTCTAAGTCGTATCATCCAGCTCTGCAATGCTACGCCTAACTCGTCAATGCCACATTGTCTGAGGTGCGGGCCACATACGTTCTGTCTCGATGCGGAGGAGCTATGTTCCACCCAGGAACTGCTGTAGCAGGTTGCCGCAAGTCCGGACAGTCTCGTTCAATTCTTCCGATATCACTAGCTGCTCCCTGAACTATTTCTCTGACATCCTCAGATATGGGAAGCACTTTGATTTCGTCGTTGTAGCGACACTGAACTTACACCTTCGAAGCTTGGGATCCGAATGCGCAGGGCCAGCTTATCCTCTGCACGTTTTCTCCTCGGCTTGCGTCCCATGCCACGAGCCTTTCTTAAAGCGCGATCACTCTGGCGCCTCTTCTCTCCTCGATTACCGCTGCCACGCTTCGCGCCAATGCTTGACTCATGAGAACATAATACCGATGCCGAGAAGTTTCTCATTTCTTCTAGCCATATACAGCTTTCGATGTAATATGGTGGTAACATTCTTTATATGAAATTTGTTGCTTTTTGCATAATTACTTCACACTTATTGCCAAACAATGTGCAATAAGCGCTTAACTAGCTGTGTCAGGACACCTTTCACTTCAGTGTTATACCAATTCCTATGACGCAGCAACAAGTCATGTTTTTGTAGAACTGTGCTACATTAAGGTGTGGATGCAGAGGTTGAAAAATATAACACTTATTACTATCTCCCAGCCGAAAAAAATTACCAAGCTGTGTCTCGTGTGTTTTTCCCGTTCACACCATAGGGGGAATTCAGGCATGGTTTCTGGCGTATGCGGCCATTTACTGCTGTGATATAGACTGATGTGTTTTGGCAAGACCTTGGGTGGCGCGTTTGGGAAAACCCGGACTGGTGTGGTTTGGTAACAACCGGGTTGGTGTGTTTTTGCATGATGGGTCCCCGTGTATTCCTTCGATCTACGTAATAAATACCTTGTGGATGAAAACATGCTCTTTTACATGCCAATGTGCAAAAATAGCAAGCTTACACAGTACTGTAGGACTAAAAATGACTTCTCTGTTTATTTTTCTTTCTCTCCCCGTCTCAGCTTGATCGTTAGGTTGACCTGCGTCGCAATTCCTTTTCAACAAGGCTTCAGGCAGCACTGAATGGCATAGAAAAGGCGAACAATTGACCATGTTAGTGCACCTTAGCAGTGAACTGAAGACACGTTTATTGGGGGAAACACAGAGGTAAAGCCGACAAGCTGTCAAGTGGGGCCAGCGCGAACAGCAACAGTACTCTTCCTTTTCTTCTTTTACTGGCGCTCTTGCCTGTGCCATATATCAATGCTACAAATCATTTACCCACCCACCCTAGAAAAGGAGCCATCTTTGTGACCTATGGAACGGGTAGGACGGGTCGGTCGTAGTGTAATTCAATCGATCGACATGAACAGTCTCGTGGCCGTGATGGCATCGATCTGTTGATGGTTTAACCGGCTCAGCGAAATAGTTAACTAGTGAGGACTGACATAGAACTGCGTAGGGGCCTTGGTACTTCGGTAGTAGCTTGATGGAAAGACCAGGAGCAGATGAGGGAACGCGAAGCCATACCAACGTGCCAGGCGAATATTACTGGGAATGCAGGTTTTCATAGTGATGGTCCTTCAGGTGCGCTTGAATTTGTGTGGTTAAGAACCGTGCGAGTTGCCTGCAATCTTCCGCATAGGTGGCGACTTCGGACAGAGTTGTGGGTTCTAAAATGTCCGGGTGGTACAAGAAATTGGTGTCATTAATGAGGATGGTACGCGCCCGTGGATGAGAAGAACGGAGAGAATCCTGTCGTAGACTGAATGGCGCAATTGTAAGCGTAAGTAACAAAGGGGAGTATGTGGTCCCAGTTGATGTGGTCAGCGGACACATACACAGAGAGCATGTCACCCAGTGTGTGGTTAAACCGTTCGGTCATTCCACTTGTTTGCGGATGGTACGCGGTGGTTGTCCGATGCACAACGTTGCGTTCAGAAAAAAAGGCTTGTACGGCTTCGGAAAGAAACTTACGTCCGCGGTCACTGAGTAGACCAAGAGGCGCGCCATGGTGAAGAAGAAGTTTGTGAAGGACAAAACAAGCCAACTTTACGGGATGTGGCCTCTGGATGCGCAGCTGTTTCAGCATATCGTGTCAAGTGATCGATAGCGACAACCACCCAGTGGTTCCCGTCTGGAGTGTAGGGAAGGGGACCATACAAGTCAATTCTGATGCAGTCAAAAGGTCGGGATAGGTAAGGCAACGGCTCCAGTTGTACATTGGCTATATTCGGTGGGCTTTTTCGGCGTTGACACTTGGAACACGATCGTACGTACTGTTGGACAAATCGGTATATTTCGCGCCAATAGTACCGCAGCCGGAGGCGTGCATATATTTTTATCACACTGGCGTGGCCACATTGAGGATCCGTGTGAGAGGAGTCGCAAATAGCAGTGCGTAGGTGGCGAGGAATCACAAGAAACCGCTTGCGGGTGTCAGAAAGGTAGTTGCGATGGTACAATAGTCCATCGTGGATGGCGAAATGTCGAGCTGTACGTCATAGAGAACGATTGGTGGTACCTTGGGGTGGCTGAGACAGTCCCTCCAAATAGAGACCACCCAAGCGTCTTGGCACTGCTTGGGGGGCATGTCAGTGAGCAAAATAGTCACAGCATCAAGACTGGAAACAGACGCACTTCCGTGTTCATGGGAAAGTGGAGAGCTAGAAAGAGCGTCGGCATCTGAATGTTTCCGGCCCGACCTGTAGCCGACATGGATATTATAGCCTGGGAGACGGAATGCCGGACGAGCCAGAGGGCCAGACGGGTCTTTTAAAGACGACAACCAGCAAAGGGCATGGTGATCAATGATGACGTCAAATGGACAGCCATAGACGTAGGATCTAAAGTTTGTGAATGCCCAAATGATGGCCAGACATTCATTTTCTGTGACCGAATAATTCTCTTCAGCCCGAGTAAGAGCGCGCTTCTCATAATGAACAACGTACTCGTTGAAGCTAGACTTGCCTTGAGCAAGGATAGCGCCAAGGCCGACTCCACTAGCGTCGGTGTGAATTTCCGTAGGGACATCTGAATCAAAGTGACGGAGAATCGGTGGAGATGTCAGCAAACGACGTAGTTTCGCAAATGCGTCATCGCAAGCGGAACACCACGTCCAAATTCTTTCACTGTCAGAAAAAAGCCGCATTGAAGGGGCCGTTACGGGTGCATGATGATATATGGTGTTTTTTGGCGCAAGGGCCATTTGATGGCCAAAGAGCGCCAGTTCAGGAGACAGGAATGTGGACAATGATTGTGATTAGCGGCTGTATAAGGGCCATAAAATTCCTCGCGGTAATGCGGGTAAAAACATACAAGTTATAAAATCATGACCATGTCGTGAAAGGTGTGTGTGGTGCGAATAGATGAACAAAGTTGGTGATAATAAAAGACGATGGTGGATATGTATGGCATTAGCACAAGTGCCTCACTCGTTCATACCCTTGCGTCCTAGGGCCGTGAGGCACGTGCTTTCTTGTGTAGCCACCGCAGCAAAAACCTCTCAGGAGAGGTCGTGCTACGGAATGCCGGGGTATATGATATGAAAACTATGAGTTTCTTTTAAAAACGCTAGCAATGATTTATAACTAAAAAACGGTTCCCTACCGACGAACATTGCAGGGTGTAAAGGTATATCTTGTCGGTAGGGTAATGGAAAGTGTTGTTTTCTTATGGTGTCCAATTGTTCGCACTGAATTAAAATGTGAAGAACTGTTAGTGCTTCACCACATCTGTCACACAATGGTGGGTCGCCACCGGACAAAAGATATGAGTGTGTCGTGTATGTGTGTCCTATCCTGAGTCTCGTTGGTATTACCTCCGTATGACGTGATTTTGATACTGGTGGCCAGTGGCCAAGGTGTGGCTTGATAACGTGTAGTTTGTTTTGTGTGTGTGTATCCCATTTGCTCTGCCAGTAGTCCCTGAGGTTTCGTTTCAGAGACAGCTTAAGATCAAGGGCCGGGATTGATATGGATGTAATGGCGGTGCTCTCATGGACGGATGCAGCGAGCTGATCTGCCCTCTCGTTGCCTTGGATCTCACGGTGCCCTGGCACCCAGCACACTACAACATGTTGGTTGAGTGTGTAGAGTGTGCATAAAATGGAGTAAAGTGAAACGAGGACAGGGTTTTTTTGTTTTTTAAGACTGTGCAGAGCCGTTACCACACTGAGGGAGTCTGTATAAATTACTGCTTTTTGTATTTGTAATTGTTTGATGTGTTTAGCTGCCACAAGTATCGCGTAAGCTTCCGCTGTGAAGATACTTGTGCGTGGATGTAGAGGGCCAGCATCCGAAAAGGATGGGCCGACAGCAGTGCAGGACACAGAGGAGTTAGTCTTGGAGGCATCTGTAAAGAACTCAGGACGTGTGTATTTGTGTTGAAGTTCCAGGAAGTATGTTCGAATATGGGCAATAGGTGCATGTTTTGTTACTTCTAGGAAAGACACATCGCAGTTTATAGTCTGCAATTGCCACGGTGGCGGGTATGCTACAGGAGCCATTAAACTGTGTTCAAGTGACACTCCAGTTTCTTCAGCTAGACCCTTCAGGCGAACTGAAAGGGGCTGCCTCATCGAAGGCCTGTTTTGAAACAGAATGTAGCTCGAGAGATCATTAATAGTAGAGTTTGAGGGGTGCTTCTTGTCTGCTTTCACCTTAAGGAAATAAACAAAGGACATGTAAGTTCTTTGCAGATGAAGCGACCACTCATTTGACTTAACGTAAAGGCTTTCTACGGGGCTGGTGCGAAAAGCACCCGTAGAAAGGCAGATGCCCAAATGGTGTACGGGGTCAAGCATCTTCAAGGCACTTTGAGTAGCAGACTGATAGACAACGGCCCCATAATCTAAGCGGGTGCGAATGAGACTTCTATAGAGGTTCATGAGGCATTGCCTATCACTACCCCACATAGTACGTGACAACACTTTTATAACATTCATGGCTTTTAAACATTTTGTTTTTAAATACTTGATGTACGGTACGAAAGTCAACTTGTTGTCCAAGATTAAGCCTAGGAATTTATGCTCGGCTTTGACGGACAGACGTTGTCCGTTCAGTCGAATGTCAGGTTCCGAGTGCATGCCTCTCTTTCGAGAGAACAAGACACACGTGCTTTTTTGGGGGTTAAGTCGAAATCCGTTTTCATCTGCCCATTTGGAGACCTTATTTAAACCCAGCTGAACCTGCCGCTCACACATGGCCAAGTTGCATGACTTGAAGCCAAGCTGAACGTCGTCGACATATGTACAATAGAACATATTGCGGGGAATGGACAAGTGCAAAGAATTCATTTTGGTAAAAAAAAGTGTGCAACTAAGCACGCCACCTTGTGGCACGCATGTTTCCTGGACAAATGTTTGGGAGAGCACACTGCCCAGACAGACACGGAATGTCCGGTTTGACAGGTAACTTTCGATTATATGAAACATTCTTCCTCCCACACCAAGGTGGGACAGGTCTCTTAGAATTCCGAAACGCCATGTTGTATCATACGCCTTTTCGATATCAAGGAACACAGAGAGAAAATATTGTTTATGGACGAAGGCGTCTCTGATCTGTGCCTCGATACGAACAAGGTGGTCTGTGGTGGATCTACTTTCTCGGAACCCGCCCTGAAATGGGTCGAGCAAATTGTTTGTTTCAAGGATATGTACAAGTCGGCAGTTTATCATTTTTTCGAATACTTTGCACAAGCAGCTTGTAAGTGCAATAGGCCTATATCTTGAAGCTAAAGAAGGGTCCTTGCCCTCTTTCAATATGGGAATAATAATAGCCTCTTTCCAGGAGGTAGGGATAGCGCCAGAAAACCAGATAGCATTGTACAAACAAAGTAGGGTTTTTCGTGTTTCGGCTGGGAGGTTTTTTAACATTTCATACACTACACGGTCAGAACCTGGGGCAGAAGTACTGCAGGAGTTTAGGGATGTTCGGAGCTCCGCTAGACTGAAAGCTTGGTTATATGCCTTGTATCTAGTGGATTTGTGTTCGAGTTTTGGCTTTTCTATTCTTCTTCTGTATTTTTGGAAAGTGTCAGTATAGTGGGACGAGCTAGATACCCGTTCAAAATGTGCCCCGAGGAAGTTTGCTTGATCTTCCAAGGTATCACCTTGAGTGTTTACAAGTGGAAGTGTGTGTACTTGTTTCCCTGCTATCCTACCGACCATGTTCCAGACTTTAGCCTCCTGTGTGTATGAATTGACCCCTGATAAAAACTTCTGCCAGCTTTCTCTCCTGGCCTGCCGACGCGTTCTCCTGCCACGAGATTTTATTTTCCTAAAGCTCTCAAGGTTTTCCGCTGTCGGCGAGTTGCGCAGCAACCTCCATGCCCTGTTTTGTTCCTTTCGCGCATTCTGACACTTAGTGTTCCACCACGGGACGTGTCGTTTGCCGGGCAGTCCAGATGTTTGTGGAATGCACTTGGCTACTGCGTCAGTAAGAAAAGCCGTGAAGTACTGCACAGCTTCATCTATGCCTAATCCGCATATGTCGGTCCAACTTAGGTGTGTAATCTTTTGAAATTGTTCCCAATCGGCTTTGTTCACCAGCCATTTGGGAACATGTGGAGGATATTCATATGTTATTGGTGTACTCAAAACTAAGGAAAATGTTCACTTCCGTATGAATTATTTATGGCTTTCCACTGAAGTAATGGTACAAGTGAAGGAGATGCCATACTGAGATCTATAAAGGAGTAAGTATTAATTGTTTGCAAGGTTATAATATGTTGCCTCTTTTCTATTCAACAGACAAGCACCTGATGAAAAGAGGAACTGTTCAATGAGACGACCTCGTGCATCACATCGACAGTCACCCCATAAACCGCTGTGCGCATTCAGGTCCCCTAGAACCAAATAAGGTTCTGGTAACTCATCTATTAAAGACTGGAAATCATGTTTTTCCAGGCGGTGTTGCGGCGGTATGTATAGAGAGCAGATGGTGACGAGCTTATTCAATAGAACTGCTCGAACAGCCACTGCCTTTAGGGGTGTTAGTAGTGGTAGATGGCTGCATGCTACTCCTCGATTAAGTATAATGGCTACACCACCAGATGACGCCACAACATCATCTCTGTCCTTTCGGAAGACAACATATTGACGCAAGAAACTTGTATTCTTGGATTTTAAGTGTGTTTCCTGTACACACAGCACTTTTGGAGAATGTTTGTGTAGAAGTTCTTGGACATCGTCGAGGTTTTGAAGTAGTCCTCTGACGTTCCATTGTATAATTTGTGTATCCATTATGGGAGTAAAGAAGTGCTGTGTGTACGAAATGAGTGTGGCTGGTGTCTAAAGAGAGAAGTGACTTATCTTACAGAGCCTTTAGAAGGCCCTGTAATTACCGTTTTGTCTTTTTTAGAGCGGTCGAGGGAACCCCGCCGCTCCTTTGGCGCAGTCTGCGCCGGTGCAGTTGAAGTGTCCATCGCCTCAGGAGAGGCGACAGATAATGTTTTCGTTGTAGGCTTTGTCGTGACAGACGGAGCCTTAAACCCCACCGGGCTGGAGGTCGAGGAGACCTCTTTAGTTTGTGTGGTGCCCTGGCTGCTGCTAAGGTTCACAGGAGCCTTCGGTGGGGCTGTATTCAAAGAGGGTGGGGCAGCCGAGGCTGCTCCCCCCATGGGGGCTTGTGGCGTTTGCCGAAAACCGAAGTGGTGCTGACCCCCCTCGCACCACTTCGGCATACGATGTGTTCCCAGCAAAATGCGGGGAAACGCGCTGCTGCGCTTCACGGAAGCTTATGTTCAATTTAAACTTTGTACTGATAATTTCTTTTTCCATTTTCCAAGCCACGCATGACCTGGAATATGCAGGATGGTCACCCTCACAGTTTGCGCAGTGCACTTGTAGCTAACAGTCATCGTCAGCGGTATGACCTTTGGTGCCGCATTTCGCGCAAGTAATCTGTCCTCGGCAGCTCTGGGAGCGGTGCCCGAACCTCTGACACTTAAAGCAGCGCCTCGGGTTGGGTATGTATGGTCTAACTGGCAGTTTAAGATATCCTGTTGCTATTTCAGATGGGAGGGTGCTAGATGCGAACGTTAGTATGATGTGCTTCGTTGGGATTTCCTTATTTTCTCTTCTTATTTTGATACGCTGCACCTGAATCACGTTTTCCTCTTTCAAGCCTGTTAGAAGTTCATCATCAGAGAGGTCCATCAGGTCTCCATCTGATACAACACCCTTCACTGTGTTCAAGGTTCGATGCGGTGTGATTGTGATAGGCTGATCCCCAAATGCTGTGAGTTTATGTAGTCTTTGGTACTGTGCGTTGTCTTTTACTTCAAGTAACAGGTCACCACTGGCGATCTTTGTGGCCTTGTAGCCTGCGCCCAGTGTTTCTATAAGGCATTTCGATACAAGGAAAGGTGAAATGTTTCTAGCTTTCTTTTCTGTGCCTTCACAGTGGACAATGTGGTATTTTTGGAAGTTATCTTTTTTGTTCGGGAGAAATTCAAGAATTGCATCGGTGCGCCACCTCTTGGAGGGGCGATTAGTTGTGACAGGGCTAGGGGTTCCCATAAATTTGATAGCTTTTTCGGCGGCCATGCCAGCCACCCACCACCGAGCCCAACAAGGGGACGCTGCGAGACGCGAAGGAGGCGCAAGCGCCAGCCGTACATGGCCGCTATAACCTAATATATCTATCCAAGGTTGGATATTTACACTAGATTAACCCTTGCCGTCAGGAAAAATTGGAAGTAAAATGAAGTGAGGAGAAGACAGGAAAGATGTAAAATGAGAACAAAAGACGAAGATATAGGGAGAGAGAGATAGGAAAAGGCGACTGCCGATTTACCCTGGGTGGGTCAGCCCAGAGGTGCCGTCTACGTGAAGCTGGGGACAAAGGGGTGTGTTGCTTCTGCCGGGGGGCCTTAAAGGTCCAATCACCCAGCGTCAGCTCTACCCCCAGGATCCCCTTTTTTCTCCGGACACGGCAAAGCCACGCACGGCTAGGCGTGGGAGGGAGTAGAAAACTCCCCCGTTAGCTCGGGTCCGTGGTGTCGCTACTCACCAAACGCCTACTTGCGCAGGCGCCCCTGCGGGGGCCATTACGGGTGCAAAATTACGGACGAACTGACATGAATATAAACATAACCCGATAAAGCTCCGGAGTTCCTTCAGTGTCTATGGCTTAGGAAACGGCACGGAGTGTCGCAGTGCCAGGTAGAACACCATTCTTGCTGACGATATGCCATGAATTGGTGAGCTTCCGGGCGGCAAAACGGCACTTTCTGAAATTTAGTTGTGGGCCAGCATGTGTGAGGCATTCTAGGACACTATCGAGGCCATAGACGATGGGTATCAAAGTCTTTTGAAAAAACGACGACGTCATCCTGATAGCAAAGACACATCTGCCGTTTCCGGCCTCGAAGTATGATGTTCATCAGATGCTCGAAAGTGGCAGGGTCGTTGCAAAGATCGAACATCATCACTTTTAACTCGTACAAACCGTCCGGAGTTACAAACGCAGTCTTGGTGTGGTTAGATTGATCCATGGGTACTTGTCAGTATCCTGATCGACAATTCAGCGAGGAAAAGAACTCTGCTCCTTGCAAACAGTCGAGAGCGCCGTCGATTCTGGGGAGCGCATAAACATCTTTGCGCGTGATCTTGTTAAGGTGCCTCTAATCAAAACAGAATCGGATGCTCCTTCTTTTCGTTTTCACCAGTACTACAGGGGAGGCCCACGAACTGTTTACGGCTGTATAACATCACGATTGAGCTTATAAGACACTTGATTGTCAATACCTTGGCGTTCAGCGTAAGAGACCCGGTATGAACGCTGACCCAATGGTGCGTGGGTGCCGATGCCTATACGAGGAACAATTGCAGATATGCGGCCCGAATTGGTTTGCTTGAAATCGAAAGACGTGCTGAACTGATCGAGAAGTGTTAAGAGTTGGGTCCGTTGGAGAACAAGAAGGTCCGAATCAGTCGACTGAAGGAAGGCGTCTAGGGAAGAAGTGGCGGACGTGGGAGCGGGAGTAACACTAGCGATCTGAGGGCTTGTTGTGCGATCTAGCCGATGACTGGCGCAAACACAATCAATGTCCTCAAAACGGCCGATGCATTCGCTGCTGAATTATCTGGCTGGCACTGAAAGAATATTCGGGGCGTAAATAGTTGCGGAAGTATTTTTGACCATCAGAAGAGCAAAAGGTAGAAGAATGTTTTTTTTTGAGAAGTGAAGTCTTCAGACGGCGTGAACATGACGTTCGAAAAAGCAGCTTGGTCACAGGGGATCAGCACAATAACTGAAGATATAGGTGGGATATCCGTGCCTGCGGCGACGACAACACGAGAAATTGAAGGCTTGTTAGAATCGTCGTCGGCGAGCAATGATAATTGTAGTTAGGCCCGGGCACAATCAACAACAGCATGACGTGTGGTAAGGAAGTCCACGCCTAATATCATGTCGTGTGAGCAGTATGAAAAAACGATGAATTCGACCACGTACACAACGTCCTGGATGAGTACCCTTTGGATTTGGGTGCACGGTATAGAACCCAGGTGGACAAAATTTCCGGAGCCCTCCACTATGGCGTCTCTCATAATCATATGGTGGTTTTGGAACGTTAAACCCCACATATCAATCAAATCAATCTGGATGAGTAGGTGAGCCGTGCACGTCATAGAAGGGTTTACTTGATGCATGGTTGCCGTACGCAGGGGGAGGCCAGAAAGCGGAATCGTAACTTTCATTCACTCGCGACACATTCTTCCCTCAATACAGACACGGCAGCTGCAGTATCGATTAATGCTTGAACGGCAACACCTTCATTAAAAACAGTTATTAAATTAGTGGGTATAGAACGAGGCCTTGTAGAGTTCGATGGTGGCGCAGTTCTCGCCTTCGGAACTGGGATGGTCAGTTTTCTGTTTGGGCTTGTGGTGCACGCCGAAGAATCGGTGAAGGCAAACGTCGGCGTGGGGAGGGCATTTGGTGCTGGTTCAAGGCGTGGCGGCTCGGTGGAGGGGTATCCGAAGTAGCATCGAGAGGCAGCATCTGTGGTGGCTCTTTGTCGGCGTCGCAATGGGTTTCATCGATGGTACCTGGACGAGGGACGCGCCGGCGACAGAACCGCTGAACATGGCCAGGCAGACGATAGTGGTAGCAGATGGGTCTGTTATCCGGTGTGCACCAATGATTGTTGGGAAGCGTTGAAGGACGATGGCAAAGGGGAACTTCCAAACCTGCCGGTACGCGTGTTGCGAGAAGGCGTTCGTTTGGTGGGTAGAGTCGACGACGTTTGACGGCGCATGTGCTTTGACGTTTGACGTTTGACGGCGCAGCGTAAGTCAGGGAGCTGACACAGGTGATGGCTGGTACGTGGATAGGAGTGCCTCGCAGACTTGCTCTTCAATGGTTTGGTGCAGCGACGAGGTCAGCCCGTGAGTATTGCTGAGAAGGAAGGGCACAAGAGACAACTGGCGAGCCACTTCCTATCGAATGAACTGTTAGATTTGCGGCGTCAATACCGTCTCTTCCGGTGAAATCGCACCAACGGTCAATGATGACGTGGTCGTCATGTCGAAGTAGGGCGTGGTGTTGAAATGCGCTGTGTTCGCTACTCATCGTATTTTCGGCAGTGCTGAATACCTTCCGCAACTGCTCGCCATCAGCATGTGGAAGGCATCGTCTTGGATGCCCTTCATAATATGTTTGACTTTGGCTGTTATGAACATGTCGGGCTTGAAGCGACAGCAGAGGCCAACAACGCTCCCGCTGTAGGACGTGAAACCCTCTCCAGACAGTCGGGAGCCATCTAGCAAGCGCTGTTCTGTGCGGAGCTTGCGTACTGTTGTTTGGCGAAACACGTCCACGAAAGTGGTCTTGAAATTGGCCTAGTCAGTAAGCTCAGCTTCATGGTTGTTAAACCACAGCTCCGCTATTCCTCTGAGGTAAAAGTGGACGTGGCAAAATTTGTAGTTTTCGTCCGACTGATTATTGACGCTTACTCTCGTACAAGGAGAGCGAGTCCTCGATGCCCTGCTCACCGGTGCCGCTAAAGATGATTGGATCTCACTCTCTTGAACGCCAGCACTGAGGGCAGGTGGGGATGTAGGAATGGTCTGCTGTGCAACGTCGGTGGATATCGTTGACGGCGAAGGTAGAGTTCAGTTGCAGAGTTCCATGGTGGAAAATGAATCCAGCACTCTCCACCACTTGTTAGTGTGCCTTTAGCATTGAGCCGAAGAAACGTTTATTGGGGGAGACGCAGAGTCAAAGCCAACCAGCTGTCAAGTGGAGCAAGCGCAAGCAGCAACAATACTCTTCATTCTCTTATTTCATTGGCGCTCCTGCCAGTGTCTTATGTCAATGCTACAATTACAACATTGCCCTATATGTTAAATGAAGTTAAATATGCTTGTTCCAGATTTGTGCTATTACTTTTAGAAAAAAACTTAACAGTGTGCTAACGTTCACACTTTCAAATATTTTCGAATATCACATGCTTATCCATTATTTTCTACTGAAAGTATTAATATTAAAACTTCCTGAAGGCACCAGTCACTTCCCAATTGATTGCGGCCCCTTCAGTTTTTTAAATGCAGTACCTCATTACAAGGTGTTGCTGCGACAAAGCTATCTTTCAGGCAATGGTAGCAATTGCATTGGCTCAAGAAAATTTTGGTTTCAACATGGAGATGCACTGTGTCGTTACAGTCACCTTTTCATTTTTTATTATGCTTGACCACTTCATAGGCCATGGTACGGGCATAGGTTAATGACTCACGAAAGTGCTGGTTCAAACCTGCTTGGCAGGGGTGGAAGCTTTATTTATTGTTTTAGACCAAAAGGTGCAAAAAATTGTGCGAAACTTCTTCTTATCTGAAATTTCAGGTGTTTTTACACGTAGACGTATGCAGGTCAAATCAGCAGCTCCAAATTCGAAAGGAGCACGCACTTGTACACCAAATCAGAAGGGCCTCTACAGAAGTTGATGGGGGGGGGAGTAACCATTCATGTCTAAAAGCTGTCGACACCATATTAGTTGCACTAAATATAATAAATAAATACAATCTGGTTGTAATAAATACAAGCTGCTAAAAATTATAATACATTAGAAAACCAAGAACACGCGAATTCATAGCGCTTGTAAATATTCCACAATAAATAAATCTGAAATGTGGTAGTAAGCAGTTGATCTTCTATACGATTTTCTATACTTCGTTCAAGCAGCAACTGCCATTTCGAAAACAAACGGTGTGTTAGCTGTCACACACAATGGTTCATTTCAGGGATCAGCATATGACAAGTTTGATGGGGGTGCGTGGAGCATAGCCATAAGCACAACATGGCAAAAGTGGACTTGTCAAGTGAGTGCATCAAACCCACTGGTCAGACAGACATGAACTAAAACTTTACTATACAAATCAACCCCCGCTCCATATATACTCTGAAGTGCAGCAAACATGCAGAGCCCAACACTTGCCAGCACTGGCATCAGCCAAAGCAGGTTAGGGAGCTGCATCGAAGGATTCAAGTTAAGTGTGCCGATGGCTGGAACGTCTGTGGCCGGAAATATAACTTGCGGCTGTGCTCATAAACAGGGCATTGTAGTCGGCAACGTGGAAGCAGGTTATAAAACGCATGCACGGCAAAACATACACACCAATGAAATGAGCAAGCTTCCTCACTAACCTCTCTATGCTTCCTCTTCTTGTGGAGGCCATTGCTGCTGTGCAGGCCACCTTCTGGCGCAAACCAACTTCAACAGTTTTTGTGAAGCTCTTATGCGTGCCGTACTGGCCTCTGTCTACCTAATTGTGATGATATACCACTTGACTAAATGGAAGTCCTTTGAACTCCCATCAGCCAACCCTAGGCAGCCCTCGAAAGCATCACACCATCAGATAGGTTAACCTGCGCACACACAAACCCAAAATAATTTCATAATAAAAAATGCAAAACAACGCTACTTATCACTAATTACTCCCTCCAAATGACTAAATCGATATGCGGAGTTTAATAGGCTCTGAATTACACTGTGAGCATAAACATATGCAGTAGAACTGCACTGATTTATCATATAGAGGACACTAAAGATGAGCTTAAGAGCTGCGAAATAGGCAAAACAAAAGAATCGGAGTGCTGAACCACACAAAATTTATTTTCAATTCAAAAACCTGAAAACAAAATGTTCAACGTTTCCTAGAGAGGTTACTTATTTCATCATAATCATCATCAGCCTGACTACGTCCCCTGCAGGACAAAGGCCTCTCCCATGTTTCGCCAGTTAACCCGGTCCTGTGCTTGCTGCTGCCAATTTATACCCGCAAACTTCTTAATCTCATCTGCCCACCTGACCTTCTGTCTCCCCCTAGCCCGCTTCCCATCTCTGGGAATCCAGTTAGTTACCCTTAATGACCAGCGATTATCCTGTCTACGCGCTAAATGCCCGGCCCATGCCCATTTCTTCTTCTTTATTTGAACTATGATATCCTTAACCCCCGTTTGTCCCCTAATCCACTCTGCTCTCTTCTTGTCTCTTAAGGTTACACCTATCATTTTTTTTTCCATTGCTCGCTGCGTCGTCCTCAATTTAGGCTGAACCCTCTTTGTAAGTCTCCAGGTTTCTGCTCCGTATCTAAGTATCGGCAAGATACAGCTGTTATATACCTTCCTCTTGAGGGATAGTGGCAATTTACCTGTCATAATTTGAGAGTGCTTGCCGAATGTGCTCCACCCCATTCTTATTCTTCTATTTACTTCAATCTCGTGGTTCGGCTCTGCGGTTATTACCTGCCCTAAGTAGACATAGTTTTTTTACAACTTCAAGTGCACTATTACCTATCTCGAAGCGCTGCTCCGTTCCGAGATTGTTGTACAATACTTTCGTTTTCTGCAGATTAATTTTAAGACCCACCTTTCTGCTCTCCTTGTCTAACTCCGTAATCATGAGTAGCAATTCGTCCCCTGAGTTACTCAGCAATGCAATGTCATCGGCGAAGCGCAGGTCACTAAGGTATTCTCCATTAACTTTTATCCCTAACTGTTCCCATTCTAGGCTTCTGAAAACCTCCTGTAAGCATGCGATAAATAGCATTGGGGATATTGGCTCCCCTGCCTTACATCCTTCTTGATTGATATTCTGTTGCTTTCTTTATGAAGCACTATGGTAGCAGTTGACCCCCTGAATTTCTTCCAGAATGTTTATATATACTTCATCTACACCCTGATTCCGCATTGTCTTCATGACGGCTGATATTTCTACTGAATCAAACGCCTTCTCGTAATCTGTGAAGGCTATGTATAGTGGTTGGTTATACTCTGAGCATTTCTCTATTACCTGATTGATACTATGAATGTGGTCAATTGTTGAGTAGCCTGTTCGAAATCCTGCTTGTTCCTTTGGTTGATTGAATTCTAATGTTTTCTTTACTCTGTTAGCAGTTACCTTTGTAAATAGCTTGTGTACTACAGAGAGCAAGCTGATCGGCCTGTAATTCTTCAAGTCCTTGTCATCTCCTTTCTTAGGTATTAAGATGATGTTAGCGTTATTACAAGGCTCCGGTACACTTCCCGTCAGGAGACACCTCGTAAACAGGGTTGCTAGTTTTTCTAACACAATCTGTCCTCCATCTTTCAGCAGATCTGATGTTACCTGATCCTCAACAGCAGCTTTGCCTCTTTGCATGCTCTCCAAAGCTTTTCTGACTTCTATCATTACTGGCGGGGCGTCATCTGGGTTACTGCTAGTTCTTATAGTATTAAGGTCTTGGTTGTCTCGGCTACTGTACAGATCTCCGTGAAACTCTTCCGCTATTTTAACTATTCTATCCGTATTGGTAGTTATTTTGCCTTCTTTGTCCCTTAGTGCATACATCCGACTTTTGCCTATCCTAAGTTTTCTCTTTAGTGCCTTGACGCTTCCTCCTTTTTGCAGAGCGTGTTCAATTCTCTCCATGTTATACCTTCTTACATCGCATACCTTACGTCTATTAATCAAATTCGAAAGCTCTGCCAGTTCCATTTTGTCTGTTGTACTTGACACTTTCATGATTTGACGCTTCTTAATTAGGTTCTTCGTTTCCTGGGAAAGCTTGCCGGTGACCTGTCTAACTACCCTGCCTCCAACTTCCACTGCACACTCCGTGATGATACTCGTCAGATTATCATTCATTGTATCTACGCTAAGGTTGGTTTCCTCACTAAGAGCCGAGTACCTGTGCTGCAGCGACACTCTGAATTCCTGTACTTTCCCTCTCAGTGCTAGCTCATTGATTGGCTTCTTGCGCATCAGTTTCTGTCGTTCCTTCTTCAAGTGTAGACGAATTCGAGACCGTACCATTCTATGGTCACTGCATCGTACCTTGACAACCACTTCCACTTGCTGCACGACTCCTGGGTGTGCACTCATTATAAAAGTCTATTTCGTTCTTATTTTCGCCATTGGGGCTCCTCCATGTCCACTTGCGGTTTTCTCGTTTTCGGTAGAAGGTATTCAAAATCCGTAAATTATGCGTTCAACGAATTCTACCAGTAGCTCTCCTCTGGCGTTTCTAGTACCGATGCCATAACCTCCTACTGCCTGTTCTCCAACCTGCTTCTTTCCTACCTTTGCATTAAAGTAACCCATCACTATAGTATACTGTGTTTTTACCTTACTCATTGCCGATTCCACGTCTTCAGAGAAGCTTTCAACTGAAGCGTCATCATGGCTGAATGTAGGCGCGTAAGCCTGTACCACCTTCATTTTGTATCTCTTATTCAGTTTAATTGCAATACCTACCACCCTTTCATTATTGCTATATTATTCCTCTATGTTGCCAACTATGTTTCTGTAAATTAGGAACCCCACTCCCAGTTCTCTTCTGTTTGCCAAGCCCCGATAGCAAAGGACGTGCCCGTTCTGTAGCACCGTATAGGCCTCATCCGTCCTCCTAACCTCACTGAGCCCTATTATATCCTATTTAACACCTTCTAGCTCCTCGAATAGTACAGCTAGACTTCCCTCACTAGATAAGGTTCTAGCTTTAAACGTTGCCAAGTTCAGGTTCCAATGGCGGCCTGTCCGGATCCAGAGATTTTTAGCACCCTCTGCTGCGTTGCAGATCTGACCGCCGCCGTGCTCAGTTGCTTCGCAGCTGCTGGGGACTGAGGGCCGCGAGTTATTTGACGTATGCATGTGGGAGGTAGTGGCCAGATACTGCACCAGGGTGGCCAATCCTTCTCTGGTCAGGGAGTGTGTTCCCGGCGGTGGTTACCGGTGAGGCCGCACCTCAGGCCTCTTAATGCAGTTCCATCAACACGCGGATTTTTTTTAAGCCGGTTGGGAACTGCGCGGCACCGGGATTTGAATGAACCACGGACCTCTTGCATGCGAGGTCCGTGGTTATTTGAGATAAGCAGCAAATCCTCTAGAGCACCTGTAGTGTCACATCCAATTGGCAAAAAAGGCCTCACGTATAGCGTTTCCAGGTGAGCCAGTGTCAATGCGCAATAGCGGAGTTGTGTAGGCAAGCAGGACGAGTTTCAAACTTTAAGAAAGCTGTGGGAATTTTTTTTCGGCCATAATAACGATGGTCTAAAAACGGTGGTGAATTGTGTCACTTAAAAAAGTAGACGGGACTTAGTTCAGTTATGACTGGGTGGGTGTGGCGAGAGGTACATTTATTCCTATAGGACAAATTTAGCTAGTATCCGCAGCAGCTTTGCAAACGCAGCTTGCCATAGGAAATGGCTGGCATGCTGTATCCACAGAGCTGCTGCGTATGCCCACTAACTCTATGTAATTATTTTAGATTGGTTCTCGGCAGGCTACACTTTTCGATGCATGTTGTTTATTCTTCCTCTGTGTCCTTAGCTTGCTGCCTCTTTTTGGTTTCATTTCAACGCCCATGGCTCCGACTAACTTTTCATATCTGCTGAAGATTCCGACAAAGCCACCACTTCTATATTTATGATGCAATGCCAGCTCTTCCTCTGTTAAACGTTAACAGCACAATAGTGTTGAACACGCACGTGCAATGTTGACTTTCAATTGCAAATGCAGTTACAATGGGGTTTGTTTCTCTGTCGCATGCCAGATGACGCGGTGAGTGGTGCAACTACCGAATGCAGCAAAACACCGATAATGTAGCCAATGTTGCTCCCGCTACAAACTTTTGAAATTGACATGCATAGTCAACTGGGAGTGCTTTAAGGTCCCACTAAGCATGTCATTTATATAGACTCAAAGCAGCATGGCAGTGACGGTGAGTCCTGATATCTTTTTTCTTAACTGGCATGCGCTGATCATATTGTTTGGGAAGATGAAGCAATAGTGATATCATTTATAATTGAGGCGTCCATGATCAGAGGCACAAGGAGCGCATAAAAAGAGGTGGTGTTGACACACAGGGCACTTCACTAGCAGACACTTACAGCTAATGAACAAACCCCTGAAGTAATGTTCATATTCACACAGAGAAAAATAACGTATGAGTGATACTAATAAACCTGAAAGCTGGTAAGCTTCGGACTTTGCAGGTCGCATGCTTGATTCGAGCTATTCCTGTTTTGAGCTATTCCACTGTTTTGCAGTGAACTGAAGAACATATATCGGCAATCTAATGATAATCACCTTGCGTATGCTAATGCTCTCTCTATTAGACGTAGAAACTATATTAAGGCCATTTTAGCATGTACTATTATTTTCAAATACAGCTTTTTTCTGTTCCTAATTGTTGACTATAATGACTTATTCGGTTTATTTCTTTTCTTTTGTACTTAGTTATGCTTAGGATATGACGATATTTGTGTTGTTTAAGAAGTGTGATGTCATCGTTATTTTTGTACTCTGTTTATCTACCCAAGTTCAGTTATAGCCCTCCATAATGCTGCTGTGCTTGAAAATTATTCAATAATAATAATTAGTCGCTCGCACCTGTCGCGTTCACTCGACGACAAGTCGCCTGCATTCTATCGTAGCTTCACTCTGATAAAAAAAATCTTCGCAAATCATGGTTTCATAAATTTGCACACTGTTTAAAGCATAATTCTCTCGCGTCGACAACAGCTCGGCGTGAGCACATACTATTGTATATGCAGCTTTAGAACAGCGCACGCGAAGCTTCGCGTTTGTGTTGCGCGGGTGTTCTGAGGCAACGCCTCGTAGGTTGTCTTTACATGACACTCGCAAAGCTAAACCTGCAAGCTTTGCATACGGTATTTTATAGGCAGGTTACATGTAGCTGGCGGACAGTAAGTGCTCTGGGACAAGACCTAGTTGGTTAAGCATGGCGTGGTTGAGCACATCGCAAGTACGTGGTGGGGGGATTTTGTTCTTGGACGTGGCTAGCGAGAAAAGGCACAATAGGCAGACCATGTAGTGAGGAATAAGAAATTTTACTTTACCTGTCGTATGCAGAAGCATGGTGTCACAGCGGCAGCCTTTGGTCTTCTCATCAGTGCTCCCTGTAAGCATTGTTGGCCTCCCCAGGGGTGAAGTCGTCAACGTCCTTGTGGCTCAATAATCGCCGCACTAAGGTGGCTACCACAACCATACGCTCTTCACACTTATACCCTTTTTGCTTTTGTCAAACTGGTATTTTATGCATAAGAACAGCGTCTTAGCAGCAGTTGATGATAATGATGACGACGACGACGACGACGACGACGACGATGATGATGATGATAATGATGATGATGATGATGATGATGATCATTTAGCTTTGCTGGCACTCGCGCACAAAGGGGGATCGGCTAAAAACGGGGCGGCATGATCATCATGTCAGTTAGTTATGAGTGAGACATTCAGGTAGTCTCGTAACCAGAAATAATATTAACAATATACTAAGAAGGTAATAATTTTGTTTCCATTATGTACGCACACATGGCAGAGCAAGCCTGCCTGTTGCTATAACCTTATGTAATCCCTCCGAAGGATAAAAGTACTGCAACGTTTGTTCTTAAACCTAGCTTCTCAATTGGGTCGACCAGTATCTTTTCTTTTGATCAGAATATCTTTGACAGGATAAAAAAATGATCTGGTGATTCCGATTCCTTGCAAAAGAGACATAACGGAGATGCTGTGAGTAAAGCTTTATGTAGGTAGTAATTCAAGTGCGGAATTCTGCATCGTAATCTAGTGATCGTAATTTCTAACTGCCGAGATACACACCATTGTTTGTTCCAGCAAAATCATAGATGTACGAAATGTCTGACTTTATGGAATGATAATTTTTTTATTTCCTTGTGCAAACAAGCATTTCTATATCTGAGTGCTGTTACATAGACAAAATCAGGTAAAATAAGTATGAGTGGTCCGCTTAGAGATGCTTTGGCTTACGAGTCTGCCATCTCATTTGGATAAACCCCGCAGTGGCCACGAACCCATAGCAAGTGGAAGTTTTTTAGGTTTGCTGGTAATGAACAGCTAATCATACTCAATGTTGCCAATATTTTTGCTGTAGATGGTGCAGCGCATACTGCACTATTAGCATCAGTTGACATGGGAGCGATTATTCCTGCGCACGAGGTCTTCCATGAAAGCCATTGAAAAAAATACACGTCAGTGTTGCTAACAGAGCCATAAAAGTGAACGTTTCAACCCTAAGAAAAGTTACACTAACTTTAAATATTCTTGGCCTATCTTTTTTGCTGTTTTAGTTGAAAAAACCGGAACTATAAACTATAAATATCGCAGTGGCAAAGCTGAAAACACTATAAAAAGTTTATTATGTTGTCACAATATTTTGAATAACCAG
The DNA here is from genome assembly GCA_013436015.1 of Rhipicephalus annulatus. Classification (NCBI taxonomy): domain Eukaryota; kingdom Metazoa; phylum Arthropoda; class Arachnida; order Ixodida; family Ixodidae; genus Rhipicephalus; species Rhipicephalus annulatus. The sequence goes on along the minus strand of WOVY01004554.1, from coordinate 289,847 downwards.
TTTCGGTTTCAAACGACACCAAAGCTAGTTAGTTTTTTTACTAGAGCCCTAAGGATTGCCATCATTTATTTCTCGGCTCAGGACAACTTCTTGTAATAGATTGAGTCGGCAAGATCTGCTAGTGCCTCATTCAAATGAGGCACCAGCAGAAAAAGCAATAATGACGTACGTGTCGAACCTTCTAAATACTGCTCCAACCTTCCACCTAATTTTCCAAAAAGAAAAACAACGAACTATTCGAAGCACTCAGGTTGTTTCTCCCGTAATGTGACATAATAAAAAGTCTTTTCTCACCTAGGATTCGAAGTTGCGACATGCGGAGTCGCGTACCTTGCAGCAGCGTGCTAACAAACTCGGCTGTCACAAGCTAGCATTTCTGTGCAATAACAGCACATGTACATTAGTACGGCAAAATACTGATACTTTTTATAGCATGGTGTGTGTGTGTGTGCACGTGTGGTTACACGTGCGTCCGGGCGTGGGTGGTATTTGTTGTTGCGTCTGTACCGAGCAGCTTTTGAAATTACGGGCCTTTGGAGGTATCGTCCAGGCACAACAGTCGGTCCGTAGTGATTCATCGAAATTCCTCTGCAGAATTTTTGGGGCCAGAAAGGGGATCGTATGCTACACTAGATGCCCCTTAGGTGAGTTCTATTTTGAAGTAACTATTGTCATCTGTCAATGCCGATTCGCACATGGCGCCGTTGCGTTCGCGCTTATGGGAGGCAACCGCTATTTTTGCCGTAAACTACAGCTTTTCTCCACGGGGCGACGCAGTCAACTGCTTCGCATCTATGCATCAGCTGGGCACCCAGCGCGAGGAGCTGAGGGGTGGGTGCAGTAGTGTAATAATAAAAATAACCCGTAATTCTGCAGCGCTAATAGGGAGCCTTTATGCAATAAAATTTAAAATAATGAAACAAATGAAGTAATGTTGCTCAGTAGCGTGAGCTGAGATAGAATTTGTGGCGTGGAAAGTTTCAGTTAAACTAGTGTGATTTTCATGTAGAAAAACTAACCTTTTAAGAAACCCCTTTAAAGAAAAATAAATGAGCTGTGGTGTGATGTTATCCTTTTCATTCTGTGTAGCTAGTTATTGAAAATGTTTAGCATCTGGCGAAAAGTCAGTGATAGAGTAAATTGTGTGAATAAGACTAACTAACACTCTTTTCTTGACAGAACCATAAATAGTACGTTTTCATGACTTGTCCAGTATTACAGCTTGTGCGATCTCTTTAGGATCGTATCAATTTGCTGTCCTCGTTTTCAGTTTGACATCTGTTGTCTTGCTGTGAGCGCTATTGCAGCCCAAACATCAAGAGAGCTATTTTGGATGCACAACCGGTATGCAACGAAAAGGACTGTCACAAGACCTGCTCCCTAGCTCGTTATCCCTGCTAGATTGCTTAGTCGCAGAAATCAAGAATACAATGCTTGTTCTTCAGAAATGCTAAAATAGACCAATCAGTAGCACGAAGTAAAGTATATACTTTTAATAACATGGTATACTGGTGGTCACAAGAAGGATAAAAAAACAATTATGGTTAACTTGTTAGAGCATGTGTCATGCCAGCTTCATTGTGCACTGCTGCCTTCGTACCGACCACCTATGCTGGTGGTCACATGAAAGGTAAAAAAACTAACTAAATAGGGCACCTTGTTAGAGGTTGTGTCATGCCAGCTTCAGTGTGTACTGCTGCCTTCATACCGGCTACATTTGACAGCTGCCGTTGTCGTGGGTTTCAGCTTCAAGGTGACAGCTAACTGACTGATTGGTTGATTGATATGTTGAGTTTTACGTCCCAAAACCACCATGTGATCATGAGAGACGCTGTAGAGGAGGGCTCCGGAAATTTCGACCACCTGGGGTTCTTTAACTTGCATCCAGATCTGAGCACACGGGCCTACAACATTTCCACCTCCATCGGAAGTGCAGCCGCCGCAGCCGGGATTCAATCCCGCGAAGTGCGGGTCAGCAGCCGAGTACCTCAGCCACTAGACCACCGCGGCGGGGCGTAAAAGCTAACTGTGTCATGTCGCTCTCGTATCGTTTCTTGCTCTGTCTACAAATTCGCTTATGTGCTTACACTCCATGATCTCACATTTGAGTGGATAAATCCTTATTATTGTCTTACTGCCGTGTTGTTTCTCTTTTTTGCTTTGCGGGCAAGTTCAAATGAGCTAGCTGAGGGTATTTTTGGGCTCGAAGATGAACCAAGTCTATGGGATGATTTTTCTTTTTAACTGTCAGCGAAGTTCACGGTGATTCAGGATGTAGTCAAAAAGCTCCTGAATATGCTTGTGTCATCGATGGGGATGCTAATCTTGGATTTTATATATAAAAATTCAGCAGTAACGCGTTCTGACCCCTCTGTAAGCAGATTGAATGCTGTGAGCTCATTGTTGTTTTTGTTTTAACAACTACACTGCACTGGACACAGGTGGACGGCTTGCCGAAGCTGCTAATGAAATCTCTTGCAAAAAATGGCGTTATTGAAAGGAGTACAAAACACCAAGTTCAAAACCTCACTTAACTCGTCCGTACGAATATTCTTTATACGAAGATGACTATGAGGTAGTGTGAAACCTGAGAAAGGCGGAGAATATTAACTTAGCTTGATGCACCTTGAGATGCTGACACTATAGTGTTGTTCTGGTGGCTTTGTGCACCAGTATGGGCAGTGTTGATTATTTCAGGGACAAATCAAACATAATGGCTGATTGTATGAAATCAACAGAGCCATCCGTGAAAATGTGTCAATACGCTGAGCTTGGGTAAGGATGTGATGAAAAGCTTGTATCACGCCGTGGTGTCAGGGTACAGTCGGAACTGATACTAAAATATACTTAATTTTTAAAGGTGCACTGATACTCACTACTGCACTATTTAGGGCTCTTGAAGGCTTTTCCTTACATTTGATGATAAAAAAGCAACTGGTAAATTTTGCATTATTATAACTTTGAATACTCATGAATTTTAAGCCATCTCATTGGTGCTGCTTCTAAAGTTTTGGCGAGCCTGCGAAACCCTGTATAGTAGATGAAACTTATAAAATCATTCTATTTGTAATCTGCATCACCTCTCAACATTGCAGTCAGTAGGACCTTGTGGTCATAAAAATCAAATCTTCACTTACAAAATGAAACTAATAAATTTTTACAACTGTGTGGCTCTTCGCAATGTGGAATGTGTTGCACTGGTGAACACCATATAAAATACTGTCATGTGACCTAGAATGACATGTGACATTGTCCCTCACGCATATATACAGATATGTGTTTGCCGTACACAAGACATACACAAGAGCTTGGTACTAATGACCGCTTTAACTCTAGTTTTGTATTTGTTTCTATGTGAAGGCTATGAAACATTACAATACCATTCAGGATTTCGTTTCTCCCTCAGTGAAGTACATAATTTGCACAGTTTTCTGCTGAATTTTTTCATTATTTGATTACTATTAGTCTCTGTTGGGCAAGTATATCCTGACAGATTATGTAGTGTCTTGTACATAACGGCTGCTGTATAAAAGCTTCGCGTTCGTCTAAATAACTATGTATTCTGAAATAAAGAATACACACAACTGCATGGCTTCGGTTTTTGTGCCTTTTGTCCGTCATCAGTTCCAGAATGTGTACAGATTTTGTGTTCACAGTAAATTGTAGGACTGTCTTGTGTTCTTGGATGATCTGGAAATCACCTGGCCTGGCTAGCTGTGTTGTAATACACGAAAATGTGGTTTGTGCAAAAGAATATGACATACGAGAGAGGGATATACACAGGTATGCAGACTTACTCATGAGTCAGCTAACTCAATATCAAATCAAGCAGCAAGTGTGAGTTGGAGTAAGTTTGGGTGAGTAACATTTCAGGAAGATTCAGTTCAGGAGTCCGGTTCAGAAAAAATTGGAGAATGAGTTCAAGTCAGCTATAAGAACAAAATTTATTTCTTCAGTGAGCGTGCACGAGCTTCACCTTTCTGTCGACTTATGGTCCTATCTACTCAACTTCATTTGATCAGTTTTATGTCGGCTTATGTTCATGCTTATTCCTACCCACATGCTTCAGTGTATGACAGTTTATACACAATCTAGATACTCGTTGATAAGAAGCATAGGTTACGGTAGTTGATCGCTTTGGTTTCACCCCACGATCTCTTTCTCAGCACAATATTTTGATCAAAATTACCCGTGTCATTTGCCTTTCAACGAAAATATGCTTACTGAATTGCCACTAGTTGTTCATATTTAAAGTACGAGGTGAAAAGGGACTAAAGAGGGCACTAATTACGGTACCTAAGAGCATTGAAGGAGTACTACAAATTTCCACAGCTTTTGTATTGTTGTTTCTGAAAAAAGTTTAGGTGCCAAAAACAATACTAGTTTGGTGTGCAGGTATATTATTTTTATTACAAATTAAAAAGTATGTTTCATTTTGATATTGAGGTGGTGGGGCTATTGTAATGTTACGAAAACAGTGTGACATATGTTTAGGTCACAAGAGGATAGTAAGAAGCACTGAGTAGATCACTGTAGATTGTACGTGTTGCATGTAAACAGTGAAGGGTGAATGTACTTACAGATGCTCCAAGAGCAATTTTGTTGCACGCACACACAATGTTTGCAAACAAAGTGAGCTGTTCCATCTCGATGTGTTAAGCTCTATTACAGCGGTTGTCTTACGTATGCGAGTGTTTTAACAAAGCTTAGGAAACAGTGCAGGTATGCCACAATACATTGAAATAGTACCGCAAGAAGCATGGCATTATGCTTTCCATAATGCGGGGGTGCTTCAATAAGCTGTATGGGCCAAGATGACTTTGGTATTTGTGAAGAGCCTAGCATGCTCTCCAAGGCGACAGAAACTTCGATATGAAACCAAATTTTGTCATGTGTGTTTCATGGCTTCAGTGTTTGTTGTGGGCGCAAACGAGAAATTCCAAGAAAATTAAAGACTATTGACACCGTGGTTACAAAAGCTAAATATTAGTGAACGTTCCCATAAGTCAACTCACTGAAAATGATAAAACAACAAGTCTGAGGGTGACCGGCTGAGTAAGATTTTGGTGAGTTTTTGTACAAGCGAGTATGGTTGAAGAAAATATTGAGGAGTGTGATTTTGAGTGGATTCGCTAGAAGAAAACTCTTAGTCTTAGCCCCAAGGACAAAATATATTTCTTGAGTCCAGCAGAACACTTTCAAACAGAACAGACCACGCCGGTGAGGTCTTCACCAGAACAGGCCAGTTTGGGTCGGCATTCTCACTAGCACACAACACTCTTGGTCTACTTTCACACCAGAACACATTCCATCAGAACACATCTCACCAAGACACAACAGAGTGAATCAATGTTCTCACTAGATAACAGTACACCAGGCTGGTGTATACACCACAACACAACTGTGTGTGCTCGTGTATCCACCATATCACATTAGAACACACCAGACACACTGGCGGGATTTTCAACTGGTCTGTTTCGCAGATTTGCCACTTTTCTTCTACTTTGCTTTAGTGCTCAAGATACCTTTGTTTTCCTGGAAGTCCTTACAAGAAGGCCAGCGAATATTTTCGCTTTTTTATTGCACAAGCTCAAATTGTTACTCTTTATTAACTACGTTAATAAAGACGTTATTATATACGACGTCATTACGTATACTACGTTATACGTTATTATAAAGAGTTATTATAAGAATAACGTTATATATACTTCAAAAGAGTATATACCATCGATCCAACCGAGAGCTCATCAGTGGAAGATATGGAATCGGAAGCCGACTTCAAGACATTCTATACCCGCCGGTTGAAGAGGAAGCTTTGCAGGATGTCATCAACGGCGGAGCCACAACCAGCGCTAGACAATGGCAAGCGATGTTTCACCATCTCATTTGTACCAATCCCTACATCAGGCAACCGGAACTCACTAAACAGGCAGTCATTGACCAATAATTTCGAGCAAGTTGCACCTTCTCAAGTGACTGAAGTTCGCATAAATAGAAGAAAAACCATACTGTCAGTTGATGTGACAAAGAAAATCATTCTTGACAGACTGAAGGTCGTCACGCAGCTCGGAAGTATTTCAGTTCGCACGTTTCTCGCTCACGGGAAAGGAACAACGACTGGCGTGATAAATGACGTCGACGCTGATATTACACACGCTGACCTCCAGAATCCTGTGACGTCGACAGTCAGAATCATGACCATACGCCGCTTCGGGCAGTCTCGCTGCATAAAACTAGTATTTGATTCTGAGACTCTGCCCCCTAGCGTGAAGGTTGGATACGTGAGACATCCCGTGCGCCTTTACGTACCACAACCTTTGCAGTGTCACAAGTGCTGCAAGTTGGGACACGTCAGCGCAGTGTGCAAAAGTGAGACAGCTTGCCAGCGGTGCAGCGGATCTCATAAGGTAGAAAACTGCGATACTGCTGTTTCAATGAAATGCCCAAACTGCTCTGTTGCACATGAAGCAAAATCGAAGGAGTGCCCGAAAATCAAAGAAGAAATTCGCGTCCTGCGAAAGATGGTCGGAGACAACTCAACACACAGAGAGGCTGTCACGTCCATCCGCCGACACAGACGTCGGCTAAAACGTAGGCACCAGCGAAAGCATAGTGGACATAGGAGCGATGCATCACCACCAGCAACAGATGAACATAGGCGTGCGCATTATGAGGCCACTCAACCAAGTTGTACGCACCACGTCCCAGGGATGCTTCAGATACTGAGTGGCCTTCGCTACCGACCGGAGCAATAAAAAAGACCACATCATGGGCTGCGAATTGAAGAGGGCAGAAAGTGATAGGCAAGCAACTGAGAAGAACCAAACTATGCTGAAGCATCTACTAAAATCTCACGCTGCCAACACCCTTGATTTAATTTTAACAAATACACCTGACCTTGCATCCAACATTACCTGCTTACCGGATATAAGTGACCATTCATTACTCACATTCTGTATCAATGCGCCATCACACACACGTAGCAAGAAAAGAAAAATAACAAGGAACTACAGGAAAGCAAATTTTGAGGCCATAAATGATGAACTTGCGGTATTTCTTAATTTTGTTTTGAAGGATTATGATGAGCGAACTGTTCAAACTAACTGGGATATGTTTTCTTCCGAAGTTCGCCGACTAACCGATAAGTACATCCCCACGAAATTCATTACGACTCATGCACAATGCCCATGGTACAACCCAAGCATCAAACGCCTATCAAACAAAAAGAAACGTTTATATCGTGCTGCTAAATTTTCTCAGACTAATACAAAATGGGCTGCCTACAAAGAAGCTTCTGATAGCTATGTGACAGTTCTAAAAATGCTAAAGAAAATTTCATGTCGAATGTATTATCTTCTATGCTAAAATCAAATGTGAAACAATTTTGGCGCACTATTAACCCGACGTCTAATGATTCCATCTCTCTCCTAGATATGTATGGTGATTATATTTCTGAAAGTGAATGTGCTGGTGTCCTTAATGAAACATTTGTAAACAATTTTTCGTATAAATCCAACAGCTCCTTGCCGCACCTACCTTACTGCAATTACGTCCAAATGCCACCAGTGAACATGGACGCTCCTGGTATTGCCGCCCTTATAAGCAATTTGAAGTTTCATTCTTCACCTGGTTATGACAGCGTTAACGCTAAATTTTTGAAAAATACATCTGCAACTAGCTCAATCATCTTGGCAAAAATTTTTCAGCAATCACTCGATCAATCTACGCAACCTCTTCAATGGAAAATCGGGAAGGTGGTTCCTATCTATAAATCCGGAAATAAATGTTCTCCTACTAACTATCACCCCGTTTCCCTTACTAGCACTGCTGCAAGCTACTAGAACATGTATTATTCACAAATCTTGTAAATTTCCTCCAATCAAACTCCTTTTTCACTCCTGCGCAACACGGCTTTCGTAAAACATACTCCTGTGAAACACAGCTCATAACCTTCACTGAAAAACTGCACACTATCCTGGACAGTTCGTCTCAAGCAGACTGCATTTATTTAGATTTTTCTAAAACATTCGATAAGGTCTGTCATCAACTTCTACTTCACAAACTAAGTAACCTCAACCTTGATAAAAACGTGCTACAATGGATTGAATCATTCCTTACCCGCCGCACCCAATTTGTTCATGCTAATGGCTTTAACTCTTCTTTCAGCGAAGTGCGCTCTGGGGTCCCACAAGGATCCGTCCTAGGGCCCCTTCTATTTCTTATCTATATTAATGACCTCCCTTCAAAATTGTGCTCTAATATTCATTTGTTTGCAGACGACTGTGTGATATTTCGTAAGATTAATAATAGTGACGACATTAGAATCCTTCAGTCTGATCTAACCGCTGTTTCTAACTGGTGCCAAACTTGGCTGATGGAATTAAACATTAACAAATGTAAGGTTATGCATGTATCCCGCAACCCCAAGCATCAGTCAACTTATTACCTAAACAACATAGCTTTAGTACTAGTTACATCATATAAGTACCTTGGAGTGCACATTACAACTAATCTCAGCTGGTCAACACATATTGAACATATCATCAACAACGCTAATAGCATGTTAGGGTATTTACGCCGCAATTTTTCTAGAGCCCCATCGGCACTAAAATTATCGCTTTACAAATCCTTAATACGCCCCAAGTTAGAGTACGCAGCATCAGTATGGAATCCAAGCCCAGAAAATCTAATCGCTTCTCTCGAGCTTGTTCAAAATAATTCCGCTCGCTTTATCCTGTCAAACTATAGCCGTACTGCCAGCATATCTTCAATGAAAAGCAGCCTTTCCCTTCCCTCTTTATCATCACGCAGGAAACTTTTTCGGTTAACCATGCTACATAAAATATATTATCATTCCTTCCTGCGCAACGAACTCTTACCCCAACCACTATACATTTCCCATCGCATTGACCACCGTCACAAGGTTGGCATTAACTATTATCATACAAAATCTGCCACTCAGTCATTCTGGCCCCGTTCGCCCCGGGAATGGAACCACCTTCCCGCTGAAATTGCGGGTATCACCGATAACCGACTGTTCCGTGCTGCCTTAGCCAATATTGTATATGCAGAAATATCTGATGTTTAATCTGTGTTTGTGTGACCACATTGTTGCGATAATACTAATTTGTTTTGTCTTTCCTTTTCCTTTTTATGTACACAACGTTTTTTGTAACCATGCTACCTCATGTTATGCCTTTGTTCTGTACCACTCCCCTTTGTAATGCCTCTGGCCCTGAGGGTATAATAAATAAATAAATAAATAAATAAATAAATAAATAAATAAATAAATAAATAAATAAATAAAAATCTATTCGTGCCGTTCTCAACGAGCTACACATTCCAGGTGCGAAAACAGCAGTGCAGATCCTCAACGTGCTGAAACCGCTACCACTGGCCCTTCCATGAACAATATGGCGAATTTCTTCGATGAACGCGTGGGCACCTCTGCTATAATGCAATGGAACGCACGAGGTTTGCGAAGCCGATTGTCTGACTTTCGACAACAGATTTTTAAATACAAATTTCTCTTGGTTGTTATATGTGAGCCGAATATGATGTCGTCGTTTCGCATTTTTGGATACGTCACTTTGTGATCACGCGATGATAGAAATGCGAGCAAAGTAATTATGTGCGTAATTCGAGATTTAGCGTGAGTGAGGCATGCCATGGCTCTTCATGCTTCTAACGACTATATTTGCCTATCTGTAAAGCACAAGCGACGTTCAATATCAATCATTGGTGAATACATTCTTCCTACAAGCCAAGTGGACTGTTTCCATCTCTTGTCTGTGCTCCAAGCTTGCCATGGACAACAAGTATTAGTTGGGGATTTTAATGCACATCATCCCCTGTGGGGTTCTTTCTCAATGAACACCCACGGTAGGAACATTGCCGTTTTTTTGCTCAATCAGGACATGATGTCCTTTAACGATGGCTCACCTACTTACCTCTATGGCGCATCGTACAGCAGCTGTCTAGACGTATGTTTTGTTAGCAGAAGTCTCTTGCCTACCACCTGTTGGTTCGTATACGTTGAAACACATAGCAGTTACCATCTTCCTACATATATAGAGCTAAAAGAATTCCGTCGTTCAACTCCCCTGCCTGTAAGAAGCGTAAACTGGCCAGGAATCCAAGCTTCTGTAAATGCTGAGTGCGGGAACTTTCTATATATATCGGAAATAGAAAGCCTCATTGCATCAGCCTTAACAACGCATATGGAATTGTGAATGTGTCGCTACCGAGATCACAACTTGACGCACAATATGAATACCTTCGTGCGATCCCTCGCCGGGCAGAGAGGCAATACAGGAGGACGAAATCACCATCTGACCTATCTAAAGCACGCCAAGCACAACGACATGTAGTGCGACACCTCGATATGCTCGATAGGCAACGGTGGAGGGTATTTTGTGGCTCTCTTGATCCCAGAAAACCCCTGTCTCGAATATGGCAAACTGTCCGAAGCCTTCAGACGCCCACTCAACAGTTGTTCCTTTTTCGAGCTTTGGCTCCAAAGCAAGGTCGACCGGAAGTAGAGGTTGCAGAAGATTACTGCCACTTACTCGTAGATATGTCCTTCTTACCGATATCACCTTCGTGTTTAGCCTCACTGCCATCAAGTGACAATCGCCTCGACTTACCAATAACAATGCACGAACTTGACGCTGCGATTTCTGCGTCCCGACGGCCGTCCACACCAGGGCCTGATGGAGTTACTTATTCGGTTCTATATCATCTCAGCCAGGAAGCAAGGCAGGCTCTCTTGTCCTTCTACAACTCTACTTGGAAAACAGCGTCAGTCCCAGAGAGTTGGAAGTGCAGCCGCATAGTGGCCTTACTGAAACCAGGCAAATGTTCACACGAGTTGTCTTCTTATAGACCCATTGCCCTAGCTAGTTGCGTCGGTAAGGTAATGGAACGCATGGTGCTGGCAAGATTGAAATGGCTGCTGAAGAATAAGGTCGGCTCGGATTACCAGATTTTGTAAATGGCTTCCATAGAGGTCGATCATCTATAGACGGTGTTGTAGATCTAGTTTCTTATGTTGAAAAGGAAAGACAACGTCGGAGATTGGTAGGGGCTATTTTCTTAGATATAAAGGGCGCGTACGTTAGCGTCTGCCATGAGGCCATTCTTGACGCATGGATAGTGAGCTATCTCAAAGGACGTACCATTTTTATGTCTACATCTGACGGCGACACGGCCAGACACCTCGTAAGCCCTGGAGTTCCACATGGCGCTGTCCTGAGACCCATGCTTTTGAACATAGCACTCATTGGCCTTGAAGCTGAGCTTCCCGACGTTGTCAGAATCAGTGCGTATGCAGAGAACATATGCATATATGTATACGGAGCAACGCGATCACAACTGCGAGCATGGCTACAAGGCACATCAATAACATCTAAGTACTTACGTCATCAGGGCCTGGAGCTTGCAATAGCAAAATGTGCTGCATTGGCATTTACGAAGAAATTAATGTCGTGGTACCCAATCTTCGCTCACGGAGCAGTGATTCCCGCGGTCAAGCACCACTGCTGTTTAGGGGTCGTCAGTGATCGCAACCCTTCCTGGTCAAAGCATGTGACTGTTCTGCGAAACAAACAAATCAATTTTGTGTATGTTCTTTGTGTTATAGCAGGACTGAGAAGGGGCCCTTCAGAGAAAAGTCTTCTGCAGTTATACAAGGCATTGTTTATGGGTATATACGGTACAGCTCACCTGTACTTTCCAGCATGCAGGCAACGTGCCTTCGTACTTTAGAGAGCTTTCAGGCTACAGCACTGAGAATACGCCTTGGCCTGCCACGGTGCACGTCAACTTCTGGCACTATAGAGAAGTTCCGCACCTACCCTATAAAGAAATACACGTCCTGTGAGCCTCTTCAAGTGCATCGTCGTCGGCTGACCCAACATGCACAGCACCCGTTGTCTTCGCTACAAGTGGACCGACCAGGCTGTACCTATAAGCGATGCCTGGATACGCATAGGCACATGATCCCTTCATGCTTTGCACCTTCCGCAATCCCTGCAGTGCCTGCATGGACATTGACTAAACCGCTGGTGTGCCTCCACATACGTGGAATTTCGTATCAGCTGCGTGTTTCTTATATTGCCCTCAAACAACTCACCTTGACACATTTGGATGACCGATACAGCGACTCTGCGCACATTTACACCGATGGATCCGTAACTTCATCCGCCTCAGCTGCAGTCTTCATGATCCTTCAACTCGGTATTTCCCGACAGTACAAATTATATCACAGATCATCTTCGAATGTTGCAGAACTTGTTGCTATACAAGAAGCCATAAAATTTGTGAACGACCAAGCACCGCGTAAATGGATTATTCTGTCTGATGCAAAATCAGCGCTTCAAGCTATCCATTCTTGCTCAAGAATAGGCCAATTTTACAAGTTAGCGTTAGGAATCGTCCAAGCATTTGACCTAACACACAGTAGCAATCACTTAAATACACTCCAATGGATTCCTGGACACTGCGGCCTGGTTGGCAACGAAACAGCCGATAGCGAAGCAAGAGAGGCAATATACAACGCTTCTATGTACGTCAAAGTGCCGTATTCGCAAAGTGACGTCAACACATTGTTGAGATTGCTCATGCGCGAATGCGCTGCCCCTTGATGGTCGCTACCAGATCACCGGAACAAGCGCCATCGGGAAACAGACCCCGATATGACTTTTCGTCTTCCAGATAAGATCAGCCGAACACATGCTAATGTACTGCACCGAATTCGCCTGGGCATCGCCTTCACTCGCCACTACACCCACCTAATTGGCCGTGCGGACAGCCCGAATTGTGAACGCTGCCAAGTGCGCGAAACGATAGCTGACATATTTTGTGACTGTGCATTATGAATGGCGGAAAGAAAAATGCTAACTACAACGTTGGCAAGCATCGGATGAACGCCATTAAGTGAAAGCCACATATTGTCAGCAATGAACGACCAAACAGTGTCAAAAAAAGGCTACAAAGACTGTTCTAGACTTTATAAAAAGCACTGGACAAAATACTAGAATGTAGGGTACTATGCCAAGTGGGTACTGCACATACGCACCACCTCTTGTCCCCATCATCACCCTTCATTCCTCTTTCCTTCCCCTTTCTCTTATCTCCTGTGTAGAGTAGCAGGCTATAGCGAACTGGCTCAGGCCGACCTCTCTGCCTTCTAATAAATTCTCCCTCTCTCTCTCTCAAAAGAGTTGGCATTATGCCTGTATTTTATAAGCTTCATGAACAAGGTGGTAACAGGTTTAAATAGTGCTTGAAGACAACTCGCTACACGATGATGCATTTATGACGCAGGCTGCCTTTCTGTACGACGAATTTGGGGTGTTTTATAAAACTGTCGCAATTTTATTTTCCCATAATGTATTTATGTTGGTATTACTTGTATTTGGTAAAGAAGACATGCAATTTCACTAATCTGCCTTTTTTCTTGCATATTTCAGCTGACACACAGTACGAGCTGCTGGTGAGGTCTGAAAATATGACTGACGTTCCGAAAAACTGCAGTGAACGTTTTGAAAAACTAGTTGGATCAAGACGACTGAATGAAAACAAAAATCTAACAGGATGCGTGTGCGAGTGCGACGCAGGCGTTTAAATGTAGTACGATATTGCAGAAATGAGTGGTTTAAGGGCAATAAACCATGACACACATCATTTACACTATTATATTTGTGTATTGTTCATTATACCCAGGAAAATTCTACGATGACCTTGTTAGAAAATTCGTTCTGGCATACAGCTACTGCTAGAGGTGCACAGAGAAACAACTGCCGGCGCGAATGGTCTTTAGAGAAATTACCATGAATTAATTTAAGTTTAAAAAAACCGATGGTGAGAGATACATTGTAAAAACTACCGGCAAATGGCGCAGCTTTAAAGAATCAATGTCATGCGAGACACCCAGTATACCACAGCCTATCACGAATATCAGTCGGAGCCAAGCACTCTGAGGGCAATTGTAAACGTAGTTTATTATTGTTTAGACGCCTACCCTGGATCTAAATACACACACCTAATACACTTTCGTATATGTAGCTAGCTAATTATCCGATGAAACGCGGGCGCTCATATCAGAGCCGATACCAACTTAGACCTTCATGTGTGTGCAGTGGTGCGCTGATGTTCAGGTTGGTTCGCTGTTGGAGGGAACACGTGAGCGCGTGGTTTGCGATCGGCGCAGCTCTATGCACATCGTCATCTCTATGCATGGTGAAACAAAAAATGCACCATCGATCCCCGACACCGCATTTTTACAATATAGTAAAAGCAATGAAACAATACGCAGTGTTCAGCGGATCTAAAAATGCCAAGAGCTGACTTGCTATGTTGGCACCCAACCACAAAGTGATCGTAGAAAAAAAAACACCAAGGCAGCACGCCGGCATTGAACCGATCTCGGCTAATCATCGGTTAATGCCGACATTAACATTGACCCCATGGCGGGCGATCACGCTCGAGCTACTCTCACCCACATTGATCTCGTGTCGGCTAGCCGGCGTTGGTTGGATGAGGACTTGCCGCGATCAAACCAATGAAGCCTTGCTGGTGTTGTCCTAGTGAGACCTTGCCGGCGTAAGGTCGATCATGGCTAGTCAATATGCCTTTTCAAGCTGGCCCACGCGGGCGTTTTATCGACCTCACCAACGTCGGGATCCACCTTTGTCACCGTTTACGTCCAGTATTATAATGGGTTACCATTCTAAGTTTAAAGCTTGGTTTATTTTTCCACACAAAATTAAAAGAACTTCAGATGTGGTTTAGAAGTTGAGAAAGAAAGCTGTGTATATGTAGCTTGACTAGCCCCACCTCCCATTACCCAGCAGCGGACACTTTCGCAGAAGCGATTTAAAGCAATATACAGAAAGGGTCTCTGAATTGCACAACAAAGTTATTTAGGATATAAATCTTTAGCAGACACTTTTTGATAAATAAACAAGGCATGCGGACAAAAGGTAACAACAGTAACAAGTTTTCATATATACAAGTGGCATAGTGGGTACAAGTGAAATTATAACTAAAAAGCGAGACAACAAGCGATAACAGGACATTATACAAGAAACAAATGCAATTCATTGTTTCGAAGAACACGCGCATTATGTCACTAGATTCAGTTTATTTAATACCTGAAAGACGCTGAACTGCTACTTCTGCAAACCATAGTTTGTTCGCGGTCGTGGTACATGTCAGAGTTCAGTGTGCCTCAATGCCCGTGAGGAAGCGTTTGACTGCATGTTTGAAAGTGTTGTCTAGTTATTGCTGTACTTACGTATATCAGATGTTATAGAAGATAGTAGCTTAAGTTCATATATTTTGCCTGACATAAAAAAATTCCAAGTTTTGTAAATAAGTGAGTTATGTGCGCACCTTATGGCTGATTAGCAATCGCTCCTACTGCAGTTGTCTGCATTTTAGTAAGTTTGTACAGAGCCCTCCAAAACATTTTCTCACACGAGGTGACAGAAGCGCAAGTGCGAATCGAATAAAGCAGTGTATCCCAAACGGCTATGATTGACTGGAAGAACATGCATACACTTCCTCAGCATGACTAATACTTTCGAATGTTTAGTGCGAAGATAGTCATTGTGGTGGTCGCAAAATATAAATTCATTAAAAATACCTCTTACTTATTTAGCACTAGAAGGTGATTCAAACACAGAGGTATTGAAGTGTAAGACGTCTCCCAAGTTACATGATATAGATTTCGGGTGAAATAAAACGGCTTTTTTGATGAGTACATTATTTGGGAGTTTTTCACAGAACACTCATTTAGTTTTGCCGTAGTTCTCCCGCTCTACGTTGGACTTAGATTTTGTTCCGGCTAAAAAGATACTGTTGTTGTCTGCATACATTATGCAGTTAGCTGTGGCATCAATGTTTACAAGATCACTTATGTAGACAACGAATAAGAGCAGCCCCAAGATATTGCCTTGGGGAACACCACATTTATTTTAACAGGCTGTTGAGAATTCTCGGTCAATACCGACTGACTGATGTCTATCGGATAAATAGTTACCCAATAAATCAGCTGCGCTACCCCAAATCATATAAAAATTTAACTTTTTTACTATGATGCTATGGGTAATACGACCAAAGCTTTCAAAAAGTCAATGAATACTCTCAACATTACCAGTTTGTTTTCAATGTTTTGCAGGGTTATTTCTTTTTCGTGCAATAAAGCTAATTCTGTTGACAACCTGGGTCTTAAACCGTATTGATTTAGAGTAATAAGTGAATGCTTATCGTGGAAAGGTAATAACCTGGAGTGAATCCACGTTACTATTAGTTTTGAGAACATCGGTAAAATATATATTGGTCTGTACTTACCTAAATTCTTTTTGTCTCACTGTTGAACAATACTTTTACTTTAGCTATTTTGATTTTTTAGGAAAGACACCCGTACCTAACATTAGGTTTTAAAGGTGAGTGATATCAGGAGTGATAATGTCAGTTCAACATTACTGGTTGCATTTTGATACCATCAAAGTCTTCACCTCTGTTGTTTTTACGGGATGTGAATGTATTGAATACTTCAATATTGTCTGTAGGAGCCAGAAAATTGATGATTGGTGTTGGGGCGCAAAGATTCATGTATATTAGTATCGTGATAACTCTGAAAAAATGATGTTAAACTCTCGTTAAAAGTGTTTGCAAACGTTTCTTATACTTATAATTTTGTTCTCTATAGTTGATTCTTTCAAATCAGCAGTTGAATTCCGAGAAAAAAGAAGTGCAGAAAATTGGCGCAATAGATGTTTACTATCCCTAATGTCATCAAACATATTAGACAACTAGTCACGTTTATCATTGCGACGTTTTTTATTTTAAAAAAATTTTGTATTTTTTAAGTAACTGTACCTCGCGCAAATTTTCATTTTTCAGGAATGTTTTAATCAATTTATTTTTTGTTGATCATTTTCAGTAAATGTCTCGTCCTGCACGGTTTAAAAGTACATCTTAGTTTTCAAATCTTTTTATAAAGGAAATTTTTTTCATACAACCTAAACACCTTCATAAAACTGTTATATGCTGTTTCCACAGGAAAAAAAAGGTGGATTTGTTTTCCCGATCACCATTACTAAATTCAATCCTAAACCTGCATAAACTACCTCCAATTACGTCCTGATCTAAGGTCGATGGCATCACTTCATGCCCCAGCCCGCCTTGTCTGTCTGCAATTAGATAAATCGGCAAGTGATCACTCATAGATACTGCAAATGTACCAGCACGCAATATATCTTACGGCATTTTAGTCAGGAAAACGTCTCTAAATGTAGCCGTGTTTGAAATTATGTGCGTAGGACCGAGAATCATATTACTTATGAAGTGTGAATAGATGAGTGTGAATAGTTCTTTTTGTTTGGAATTTATATGCCGCATATGAATATTGATGTATCTGCCCAGCAATAACGAATAATTATGGGTTAATAAAAAAGTTCATCTAGCCGCAATAAAACCCTTTTAGAACAACTATCAGCAGACCTGTGCTCTGTTACAGGTATTATGTTTCAAGAGATTTCACACAAATTATTTCGATATCAAAGTCAGACTGAAAACTCTACTATATATTCGTAACTAGGCTCTTCTTCCAAATATAAGGAAACGCCTCCACCTCTCTTAGAGTTTCTCTATTCAAAAAGTACAGTTGTATCTTTCTAGAAAAAACATTATCATGAATTACAAACCATGTTTCTGTCAGCAAGATATCAGTGAATGCAGCAATTTATTCATTAGAAAAAACACAAAACTGTTTTGCGTAGACTGCATATTCAAATACAAAAAAGTCAGAGGCAGCCCTCAGAATTCAGTGAGCAAAAATTGTAATCAAGCGGAAAATAAGGAAATACTTTATAACTGTGGTAAAAATTGTAATACACGAGTAACTTCCTAGGAATTTCTATACTAGACCCGCAAAAAAGTTTGCCTCTTTGATCAACGAGGACAACACCCATCTGTTTTATAGAGAAATATCTTGGCATTTCTGCACGAGGCATACTTATATTCATTCTGCTTTGCCTACTATTTCGTTTCAAGTAGAATATTCTTGGTTACACTGAACATGTTCTCGGTTCTGAACAAGGAAGAGTTCTTTTCAGCGAAAATTAGTCACTTTAAAGCCAATTAATACGCTCTGGCTGACTCAGGAAACGGATTTTAATACCAGCATCCTTCCCCATCTTCGTAGCAAATCTGTGCAATGTTCTAACACGACTAAACATTAGTTCTGGTACGTTTATTGTTTTAGTACTTTTATTATCCTGGAGTAATAAATTATCACTGTTTGTTTAAATATTCTATGAACTTCAAGGTTCAAACATCTTCCTCGCATTCACAGCTCGTCAACAGTTGCACGAAGCTCAGATATGTCTAGGTTATTGCTTTTTTTTTCATTTGCTCTTCCAGTTTGGAGCTGCTGAAGGTTTTGTTCTTGTCTCTTCAGAAGTGTGAGAATCTCGTTGTATTTAGATGATATTAAGGCGATATAAGATTCAATGCTATCAACACTCTGCAAGAGGGGGCCCAGTGAATCAAGCGTTGTGTTAATGATGGCCAGAGCGGTTTGCATATTGAGCCCGTCACCTGATTTGTTGTAGTAAAAAAAGGTGTATGGTGTAGTGAGTAAGGTGGCACTAAACGGTATGTTGTGGACGTAGCCAGTTTTAATTGCTACACCATCTGTAATTGCGCGGTGCTTACAGTACCCTTACTAAAAAGTCTGATCTACCATTTTAAAGCCAAATGATTATGTGCAATATTGTCATCAGCGCTAAAAAGGCATATGAGCGGCCCAACGGTATTTATTGACTTAACCTGGCATCGTATTCGGAAAATGTTCGTAATCACAACGACTACTTCACTGCGGTGTTAGCGTATACCCAGACGTCAGCAAGACCGAGATCAAAAGGAAATACGTTCTGAAACACAACTGAAAACATGAAAGGCCTGCTGAATTAGCTACGCACGCGTATAGGCAATCAAGGGCGAATACGTTTGCAAAGAATGAAAAGAGGTTAGTGACTTGTATGACCACACACCTTGCGTCTCTCATAATTCTATGGTGGTTTTGGGACGTGCAACCACATGTATGAATGAATCACCACACGCCTTTGGTTTCAGATTGTTTCAACTAAAAACACCTAATCATTTGTAGAGACCATATTCAACATCTAAAACAATACCGCAGCCAGCGCATTCCTCATGAAGAGCAAAAACTCATGATCGAGTATTGAAGAGCTTTAATCTCTTCAATTTTATTTGTTGTATAATCACAATAAATATTGAAAATGTAGAACCAGAGGAAATTAGGAATAAGAGATAACAAAGAATTTTTCGCTGTATACTACTCGTTTTGCGGACGATATCTTACATTGGAGCAAGAACGACGGAAAGTGCTATTGATGCGAACTACAAGAACGTTAGCCTGCAATAAAGAGGGACCCACACAAAAAATAATGCTAGTTCGTATGGCAAAAAAGCGAGAATAAGAGCGGGAACTGGGGTATAGAAGCACGCATGTGCATGGTCCAATATTAACAGAGAAGCCAATTCCTTCCGCATGGTTATCTGGTTCACCAAAGGTTACATTGGTAGGCAGACGTTAGATAATCATAAACCATGGCTGTCAATTAATTTACCACTAACCTTTACGTGAAAACTACAATTAGTTAGCGATAACTTACGAGCCTTAAACGTGAATAAATTACTGCACGCGACCTGGAAACGTTGCCATCAGTTCCACAAAATTCTATATACTATTCATTCAAGTGGAGTACACACGCACGCACGCATTGTTTGTCTTAGGGTAAGAAAGCAATGCAAACAACCGTGTACAGAAACCTACCACGTGCGCCCGTTATATCGGTAAGAACTTAAGAGAAGAAAAAAACAATGCCAGCGCACATTGACCTACAAAAACTGCCTGTGGTTCTACAAAGTTTTGTGTACTATTCATTCAAGTAGACTACACACGCACGCACGCATTGTTTGTCTTAGGGTAAGAAAGGAATGGAAAACAACCGTGTACAAAAACACTGCACGTGCGCCCTTTATATCGGTAAGAAGTTAAGAGAATAAAAGAAATGCAAGCGCACATTGAAATAATACACAAAAAGAATGGTCAATATTAGAAGCACGATAACAAAAAAATATAAATAATTGACGTAACAGCAGTCATCACGAAGCCGTTTAAGAAGCGAGCAAGTTCATTATGAAGCCACGGGGTCACTGAGAGTGGCTGCTAGCAGCGGTAATCTCTGCTGAAAACTACCGCAATCTTACCCCGTATCCGTATCACACGAGATGTTGACTTTCATCCACAAATGTCCATAACCACCACTTCTTCAATAAATCTACTGGGCGGGGCTAAGAAACCTGTATATAAAAAATATTGGCCCTGCCCCTCCGAGCCATCGGGCCGACTGGCCTTCCCTCTTTAGTCAAGCAAGTTTCGCGAAAATGACGCTGAACGAAGGAGAATGGTTGGTGGAACGGGAGGTACAAATAAAAAACACAAAAAAATTATAACAGCCACATATACACCGCCCTGACTAACATCTGAGTGTATTGTCTAGAATAATAAAAAAAGAAATGAAAAAAATACAAAAAGAGAAACGTAACGGCACCAGCAAAGCCAAACACACCCACTGTAGGGTTTCGGCCCTACACCTGCTTTTTTGTAACTTCTTCTCTCGCCTAAGCTGGCTGTCTCAGGTTCACTATGTACGAATTGGTTCGCCAACTATATCTGTTGCACGACTCAGTCCTGTACCTCTCCTACGGGCACACCATGTGACAAGCGCTTTCGTCAATTTTTCAGCGCATCGCTTATTTCAACGTGTTGCTAAATTAAAACTTTGCATACAGTGGTTAGAACCACCTTTTTATCGTATTTCAAGTGCAATACTAAAATTGATGAGTTCGACTGTTTCTACAAGCACGTGCAAAGCAAACATTCAACGAGCTTTTGAAAAAAGACAGCGATAAGTTTGAAACACGATATGACAAACACGTGGTAAACCCGTGTTTCTAAGTTTGTTAGAAATCGTGGGTGGCCTAGTTACTCTAAATTCATTCTAAAGAGAAAAAAAACAGGTTTTGACTTAATTCTGTTTTTTTTGTGCCATACCTAGTTTTCTACAATATTTGACCAACAACCTCAAGACTACTCCTTGCTGATCTTTTTACTATTTTCACGGGGTAAAGTTATGTTACATCACTGAAGTGAATGCACGTCTTACGCGTAACCACAACATGCTTGCGTTTGAATACGTGCACACACTCAGTATAGAAGCTGTCCACCTGGTTTATGAGACGTCTCACGAAATGAAGTCATCACTTCATTGTGTGAAAATTTTAGGAGCATTAGCGACACACAGTCAGCAGCCAAAACAATGTAATGAATATAGTGCTATGACTGAGATCTAGGGGTTGGTTTGTGCACAGAATCGGTATTCACAGAATGTTTTCGGCTAAAATTATTCGTGCGAAAATGTCTGGGTGAATGCTGACGTGGAATATATTACCGATGTTGGCACACCGATGGCGAAAACTTTAACTGAATAGGCGTACATTGAAGTTGACCCATGATTTATTTGTATGTATTATAAAGTGTAAATACTATATTAACGTTCACGACTAGTGGCCATCTAATTCGAGTCCGTCATACTATTGAAGGCCCTCTTTGAGGTAGAAAAGTACCTGTGCTAGTGAATACAGTTATTCACTCTCATAGAAGAAACAGAGAAGGAAATGTAAGCTACTAAGTCGGCTTCACGCCCCAGATCATACGAATGCCATTAGTACAACGTAACTAAAGCATTTTAAGTTTCCCCGAGTACAGCAATCCCCGTGACTATTTTCTTCAGCTTATACGCCAAAAACAATGAAGTACGTAGTGCTGCATTGCATTAGTATATAGTATTTCATATTGACACATGTCATTGGTTTAGTGCAAAAAATGGTCATGAGCAATTCTATTCTTAGTATTTATGACGAGTATATATATTTTCCAGAACCACTCATACTTCTCAAAATGGAGGTTGTCCAACGTACCCCCTAATCTAAATACATGGGTCTCATTTTCTTCTCTATGATAAGTGTGGTGACCATGGCCTGAATATGATGCCTTAAATTGCATGTCAGCAGTCAAGCACCATAGCAGCAAGACCACCACTACGCGTAACAAAACCACTATGAGGCGCACACGCGTGTTCTTCCGGTAATAAAATGCGTACATAAGTTTCTCAATGTATGATCGATGCGTACGTAAATCAATGAAAAGATTTTTCGTAATGCTCGTCAAGATCGAATATTGACAATTGCACGTCAAAAAGGATTGCATTACTTCATCCAGTAAATGCGTACCTGGGTCACTGCAAAAATATCTGGAGTGCACAACAGGGCAATATTTAATTATTTATATATTTATTTAAAATACTTCGGCGACCATGTACGCATCAAAGGGCTTCATATGAGAAGTGGGAGAAACAAACAAGTTAGTGAAGTATTTAGAAAGTGTGGCTCGAAGAAGTTCTTGAAAGGAGCATGGCTGATGTGACGATGTCTAGAGGAAGATTGTTCCAGTCGATGGCAGTCTTGACAAAAAGTGATTTCAGATGCGTGGCAGTGCAGGCACACGGAGAGTATACGGCTTTATTATGGCTGCAGCGTTGAGAGATGTGATGAGCTGAATTGGTGGGAGAACAGGTATGTAGGACTTGAAAAATTTATGAATCAGTAGAAGCCTTGCGATTCAGCGCCACGTCTGAAGATTAGCTAGGCCTACCTTTTTCTTTAGGTTAGTTACACTAGTAGTGTAAGATTAATCAGAATAAAAAATCTAACCACTCGGTTTTGTGATCTTCATATATGGGTTAGAACGCGTTCAGGGTATCCAAGACGGAACAAGCATGCTCTAGTTTCGGTAGAGTTAGTGTTTGATGAGCAAGTAATTTCACCGAAGGAGACGCACGGGTCAGATCTCGCTTAAGATAGCCTAAAGTACCGTTAGCAGCATTTATATTATTGGTTATGTGCGTAGCTCAAGTGAGGTAAATATTTAAAGTAATGCCTAAGTATTCAGCACGAGGTTTTGAGAAGATGAAGTTGCCCTTGAAAGAATATTTAAATGCCAGGTAGTCATGCCGTCTAATAAATGAAACCAGATGTATTTTGTTAGTTTTCACCACCATTAGTCAGTCACTACACCAAGTATCTAATTTGAGTAATTCGTTTTGGATTGATAAGTAACTGGTGACGTTATTGATCGGGCGATAAATGACGCAGTCGTCGGCGAACAGGCGTATGTTTGAAGAGATGTTAGTGGAACGATCGGTAATGTAAATGAGGCAAAGGAGTGGACACAACGCAGTTTTTTGTGGGACTCCGGAAAAGACAGGGATTCATGTTAATGATGAATTAGTTGCTTGCGCGAATTGCTATCGTTTAGAGAGGAACTCCTAACTCCAACTGAAACAAGAGGATCTCAGCAGTATCGCTAAAATTTGTATAGCAAGCGCTTATGTCGCACCTTGTCGAAAGCTTTTTTGAAATCATTGAAAAGGGCGTTTACGGGTTCGTTCTCATGAAGGCCAGCTTCGATATTGTGGAGAAAAAGTGTAAACTGGGTTTTGCAGCAAAACAGCTTTTGAAACCCTTGTTGACCTGAAATAAAAAGCTCATTGAGCATAAAAAATTGAGAGTATGGGTATATAAGATATCTTCCTTGATTTTCGAGAAGACATTGGTTAGAAAAATAGAATGGTAGCTCGAGGGGCCTTTCTTAGGAACTCGAACAATCTTACCTAAATTCCAATTATATGACAGGAAGCTGCATGACAATGACTGTTAAAAAATATGGAACAAAATAACACTGAAGTTCGGGTTCAGCTGATAAACGTACCTTTAGTGAGTCAATTATTTGAACAATAGCTTTGGGCGAAACGGTGATTTCAGGGTTAAATAGGTTAATTAAGAGGGTGTGACGTAGTGTCAGTTTTGGGCCAGGACCACTCAGCAAGGAGTTGAATCAAACCACGAGCGCAAAGACACACACACGAGAATATATTGAGAGAGAACGTAACTATGAACGAGTAACTCCTAAATTAGTAGAAACGCGCAGTCTATAGCTGTACTCAATGTCTCTCTAAATTAGAAAAGTCTCGCCGTGTTTTGATGTGGCTTGCGGGTCGCTGGCGCCGATCGCTCGTGGGCTGTGTGCTATCTGGCTCGTTGCCGTTCTCAACGTGCGTCGGACCACGCCGTGACACGGCCTTCTGCTGCAGCAGCAGCAGTCGGTAGCTGATTGGTAGCTCCTAGGCAGCTCTCCACCACCACGCTCACCGTGTGGCTTGCGGGTCGCCGGCGCCAATCGCTCGTGGGCTGTGCGCTGTCTGGCTCGTAGCCGTCCTCAACGTTCGTCGCACGACGCCGTGACACGGCCTTCTGCCGCAGCAGCAGCAGTCAGTAGCTGATTGGTAGCTCCGCAGCAGCTCTCCGCCACCACGCTCGTCTCAGCAGCGCACCGGGGTCGCACCAGCCACCCGGAACGGCAGCAGGAACAACAGGCCCGCAGCAACCAACCCACAGCCACTCTGGACGGCAGCCAGCAGCACGGAACCTCACCTGGTTCCTGGGCCAGTCGCCCAGCTGGAGGACAGGCCTCGTTCACAGGATGTCCAGCTGTCCGGAACAGAAGTGGATCGCCTTGTCTCTGAGCCAGTCGCCCAGCCGGAGTCCAAGAACCGTAGAGCGCCTAGATGCCGTTGTTTAGTTCGCCGGACCGGACGTCCAGCCGAGAACTCACTCCTTGCACGCGCTGCCTCGAACCACCAACGCTGGCGTGAGTTGGGACCTTACGAAGTCACGCTAAAATAAAAATTGCCACAACGTTCTGTGCTGCGTGGGCACCATCTCCAACCAAACTTGACTATAAAGTGATCCGAAAGATCGGGGGGGGGGGGTGCACACTGTCTATTCGTTCATCGCGTGCCCCTATTGGGCTCCGTTACTCTTTTTTCAGGTAATTTTACCTTAGAGTGTATTTTATTATTTTGCGTTTTATTTATTGGTACTCTCTCTTTCTTTATGAAGCACTGTGGTAGCAGTTGATCACATGTAGATTTCTTACAGTTTGTTTATACATGCTTCGATTATGCCCTGATTCCGAAGTGTGTGCATGACTGCTGATATCCATACTCAATCAGATGCCTTATCATAAGCTATGAAAGCTATGTAGAGTAGTTTAGTGTCTTTTGAGCATTCCTCCATCACCTGATTGTTACTATGAGTGTGGTCGATGGTTGAGTAGCTAGGTCGAAGTCCTGCTTGATCCTGTGGGTGACCTAATTCTTACATTTTCCTAATTCCGTTAGCAATTACATATGTAATAAGGTTGTATACGTTGTAGAGCAAGAGGATCAGCCTGTAATTGCTCAAGCCTTTCTCGTCCCGTTTCTTGTAGAATAATTTGATTTTAGCATTCTTCCAAGATTCTGGTACCCTCGAGGTCAGACGACGCTTCTTAAACAGGGTGGCTAATTTTTATAACATAATCAATCCTCTATCTTTCTGCAAGTCTGATGTTACTTGATAATCGATTTGACTCTTTGCATTCTTTCGAAGGCTTTCCTAATTTCTTCATTCAATACTGGTGGAATGTCATCTCGGTTAGTGCTAGTTCTAACATTATGGTCGTGGTTGTCCCGACTACTGTACAGATCTCCGCAAAACTCTTCTGCTACTTTAACTATCCTGTTCATATTGATGGTTACTTTGCCTTCCTAGTACCTCAGTGCATATATCTAGTTTTGCACTTTCCAAGCTTCTTCCTCACCGCTTTAATGCTTTCTCGATTTTTACAGCATCTTGAGTTATCTTCTTGTTGTACCTTCTCACACCAGATGCCTTGCGCTTATTAACCAACTTCGAAAGTTGTGCGAGTTCTACTGTGTCTGAGTCTTTGTTCTTGATTGATATGTGGGGTCTGATGTCCCAAGGCCACCATATGATTTTTAGAGACGCCGTCGAGAAGGGCTCCGAAATATTGACTACCTGGCGTTCTTTAACCTGCACCCAAATCTCATCACATGGGCCTACAACATTTCCGCCTCCATCTAAAATGTAGCCGCAGCAGCTGGGATTTGATCCCGCGACCTGCGGGTCAGCAGCCGAGTACCTTCGCCACTAGACGACTGCGGCATTGCAGGCTTCCGTTGGTAGACGTTTTCTATTGCGATTATTTGTCTCATGTGACGGCTTGCTAGTGTCCTTTACCGTGCTTTCAACTTCCACGGCACACTTTGTAATGATACTCGTCAGGTTATCAGTCACTACGTCAGCGTTAAGGCCAGTTTCTTCAAAAGGAGTAGAATAATTGTTCTAAAGCAAGATACTCAATTGCTGTACTTTTTCTCTCAACGCTAGCTCTTCGGTTGGCTCTTTCTTATCAGTTCCGGTCTTTCCTTCAAGTCTGGGCGAATTCCAGACCTTACGATGCCTGGGTGCGGACTCAGTATTTATCAGTATATGCGCTCACAAGTCTATTTTGTTCTTATATTTCCCATAAGCGATTCTCCTTGCCCACTTAAGATTAACTCATTTTCGGCAGAAAGTACTACGGGTAGATTATGCAATTTCTACAAACAGGTCCCTTCGGGTATTTCCAATACGAAGGGCATCATCACCCACTGTCTGGTCTCCAGCCTGCATCTTCAATGCTTTGGCATTTGAATGGCCAATCAGTATGTTATACTTTTGCTGTGTTGGGGGCTGGCTGGTCCCGACGAAGCAGAAGAAGAAGACGGCCGACGGAAACGTACGCGGCCGGCGGGGACCCGACCAGCCCGAACACGCAGGTTGGCGCGCAGTGCCGAAAGAAAGCACAACAACCGCACTCTACGGTTACCCAACAAACACTGCCTTTATTTTACAGTCGCCTTGAAATGATGCTAGAGCGGCGCCCCCAGGCATCCTCACAGGTCGATCCAAAACCGAAACCCCAGAACACAACAACCATCCCCTCCTCAAAAAAAGCACACCTATACACTGTTTATAATTATACATGATCGATACAAAAGTATATACAAGGTATTTACGTTAGAACATATGAAAATTCAAAACACGGCACGCCAAACTCACACACTACGAGTCCTGAAAATGGACTGAGAAACAAAAAAAGGTACACAACTGTTCGGAACAAGAGTTCTACGTCACATAGTCTTCGAACCGACGCGGCTTCTGCCGCTTCCGCTTAGGGCGGGCTCTTTTGAGTGTAGAATCGGGTGTCCCTGCACCTTGGTCACTTCTGCTTTGATGTGACACATCAAGAGGAGTGGAAGATTGTGAAGGCTCTGAATGAGCGTAAAATTCGCGGTCTCATCAGAGCTCGCAGCATGAGCTTCGGAAGAATTTTGCGGACCGGAGTCCGGTTCAACGGTATCAACCGTATTTGAAGGTTTGAAGTTAGCCGTATGACTTGGTGTACTTGGACCAGCGACACCGACTGGTAACTGCTCCCCCCTTGAAGAAGAAATGCCTGTACATGGAGGCCACATGTAAGTGTCTGTTGCGTAGTTGAAAGGCGTGGACGGAACGTGATGAGGAAGACTTTTAGGTGTTGAAGGCAAATCCGTATGAAAAATAACAAGGCGCGAAGCATTCCAGATGTTACCATCACTTAAGCGAAAAGAAGTGGGGCTAACTTGGCCCAAGACTTTGTAAGGACCCCGATACTTGGTGCGCTTGCCTGGCACACGAACCTTGACTAGATTGCCAGTGCGAACTTCGGACTGCTTTGCACCTCGACGGGTGTCGACATACCTTTTCATTGCTTGTTGATGAGAAAAAATCCTGGTGCGGATTTGATCAGGAGAAGACACTGCTATGTTACGAGGCAAAGAGACTATGTCGAGAGCAACTCGCGGTTGCCTACCGTGGAGAAGTTGAGCAGGAGACACTCCAGTGGTGCCTTGTGGTGTGAACCTGTACGAAGCTAAACATTCAGTCAAGACTTGCTTGAGGGGATGGCGCCCTAATTGGGCGATCTGGATATGTTCCTTCAGAACGCGATTAAAGCGCTCGATTTGCCCATTTGATTAGGGATAGAAAACTGATGACCTCAAGTGCTGAATTCCTCGTTGTGAAAGAAAAGCCTCGAAATGTTGGTACTGAAACTGTGGATCATTGTCCGTAACTATGGCATCAGGTAACCATTCCCGGCTGAAGATTGAAGACAGAAATTCAATGATGACCTCAGAAGTAACCGTATGTGTGAAACAAATTTCTGGCCATTTGAATTGGTAGTCGATGAGAGAAACAATGAACCGGGCATTTTTCGGAACATTATGCAAAGGACCGATGATCTCCATGCCGAGTTTCTGCCAAGGCCGATCAGGCCACTGGACTGGCTGCAACGGAGAAAATGCAGGTTTGGCAGACTTGTCAGCTGCCTGACATATATGGCAGTTGTGAACTGCATGCCCGACCTGCTTGTCTAAGGCTGGCCACCAGTACCTGTCTTGGAGATTCTGTTTGGTGCGGACAATGCCTGGATGGGCCTAATGGGCAAGCTGTATTAGCTTATTACGGAAAGAACCAGGGGGAATACGCGTTCTTCGCGGAAAAGCAAGTCCTCGACACAAGACAGTTCCTGTCGGACTGCGAAGTAAGGCAAAAATTCAGAAGCAAGAGCACCTTTGGAAGGTCATCCTTCACGTAAATATTTGGGAACTTGAGACAAAGAGGAATCTGCAGCTGTAGCTGCCTGAAGCTCAGCTTTAGTAATGCAGGAAGTAACTAATGAAACAACTTCCTCATCCCGCTTTTCAGTAACCGGTATCTGAAGAGGAAGGCGCGACAGTGCATCAGCAACCACGTTATTAGAACCCTTACAATATTGAACACGGAAATTATAATACATGAGTTTGGCACACCAACCGAAAATGCGAATGGGGCGGCGGCCTTCGGAGCCTGCAGAAAGAAGAGCAACTAGTGCTTGGTGATCTGTACGTACTGTGAAGTGCCGGCCCCACAAGTAAAGATGCCATTTCTCACTGGCAAAAAGACAAGCGAGAGCTTCACGCTCTCCTACTGAATATCTGCGTTCAGCAGGGGTTAATGTACGAGATGCAAAAGCAATAGTGATCAGCTGATCATGTTTGAGTTGTTGAAACACTGCTCCCACTCCAACATCGGACGCATCCCTCGTGATGACGATGGGAAGCTTCTCATTAAAATTACTAACAGCTGGCTTTGAGGCCAGTATTGACTTAATTCGAATGAAGCTCTGCTCACCTTCAGCTGACCAGTTAAAAGGCTGTGCTTGACGAAGTAGAGCACACAGTGGTTCAACAACATCAGCATAGTGAGGAACAAACTTGGCATAATAACCAACAAGACCTAAAAAAAGATTGCAAGGTTTTAACATCAGTAGGCCGTGGAGCATTGACAATGGCCTGAACTCTAGATTCAACATGTGTCAAGCCGCGGGAACTAACATTATGTCCTAAAATTGTAACTCATTCACAGAAAAAATGCACTTGTTATTAAGTTTCATACCACATTCACTGATGCGGTTGAGAACAGTATGCAAGCTAGCATCATGCTCTTCGCGAGTACGTCCACACACTAAAATGTCATCCAAGTAACAAAGGGCGCCATTACAACCCTTAAGAATAATTGACATCATTTTCTGAAACACTGCAGGGGCAGATGCAAGCCCAAAACACACGCGGCGAAACCGAAACAAGCCTTCGTGCGATACAAATGTGGTGAAGTCTCTACTGCACTCAGAAAGTTCAACTTGGTGATAAGTGGACGCGAGGTCCAGCTTGGAGAAACATACCGCTCCGGAGAGCTGATGAAGCAGTTCTTCAAAGTGAGGAAGTGGAAACCCGTCTACGACGATCGCCTTGTTCGGTTCTCGTAAGTCGACGCATAGTCGAAGGGATCCATCTTTTTCCTTGACGACGACCAGTGGAGAAACCCAGTCGGAAGCAGAGACAGGCTCGATGATTCCGCTGGCTTGAAGGCGAGACAGTTCTGCAGAGACTTGCTCACGGAGAAGAAAGGGAATGCGGCGCAGCTTGGCACGCACAGGGCACACACCTGGTCGACGCATCACTTTATGCACAAAACCGCGCACACAACCCTGTTCACGGGTGAACAGGTGGTGGAATTCAGAAGGCGCGTTGGCCGGAAGATCATCTTGGACGTCGACTTGAGCACACGTCATAGACGCACCGTCGATGTTGATGGACAAAGCCCTGATGGCATCACGTCCCAAAAGCGAGCTGCCATTGGCAGTTACATAAAAAGTAATGGAAGCAGTGCGACTTCAATAGGAGACCTGAGCTGTAAAATGACCTAAATTATCAATCGTTTCCTTGGAATATGTTTGTAGAACCACGTGTGAAGGCAAAAGCCGAATGTAGGAAAAATGAATATGAAAGTCAGCGGCACTGAATAAAGAGACGGAGGCACCTGTGTCCACGAGAAATGACAAGGGCACATGGCCCACTGAAACTACGATGCTGGGCTCGGACGTAGTGTGGAGGCCATCCACATTTAAAACAGTGACCGTATTGGTTCATACAGTGCTCGAAGGAGCGGACGAAGAAACTGGTTCCGGAAGATTTGCTGGACGGGAATTGCATACGGACTGAAAATGTCCGATTTTTCCGCACGCAAGACAAGTGCGGTTTCTCGCGGGACACTGCGCAAAATTGGCTAAATGCCGAGCCGATCCGCAACGAAAGCAATGCGCGGTTGCGCTTGGAGAAGAAAATTCCGAACGCGAGTTAGGAGCTCGGTGCTGTTCCTGAAACCCAGACTTTGGCGGAATGGGGTCGCCATATTGTCGGCTTCCTCGCCCCCGTGACGCGGAGGGGCCGCCATATTGGCCACCGCGCCGAGACGAAGATGAAGGCCCGCCATGTTGACGCGTCCCGTGACATGAAGAGCCGCCGCCTTGGTCCCCGCAGCAGAAAGTTGCTGCACTGAATGCGGAGCGAATTGCTCCAACTGGGAGCGAATAAGCTCGTCCTCTCGCGCAATCATGAGGGTTTCGCATAATGAAATCGAGGAGCCTTTTTGAAGCATGCGGCAGCGGACGTCTTGCGAGGCTACTCCAGTAAAAAGCTGATGGCGGATCATATCGTCCTCGAGCGCGCCGAAGCCGCACGACGCGGCAAGCGTTCGAAGAGAAGTAATGAACTCGGCGACTGGCTCGCCATGCAATTGTCGCCTTTCTTGGAAATTCACGCGTGCGAGATAATCGCACGAAACATCTTTAAAATGCTAATCGAAAAGAGCAACAGCATTCTTGAAGGCATCACCCGACGCTGGCGTCGGCGACGCGTGAGTGGCTTCCAAAGTATAGAAGAGCTTTAACCCGGCAGGGTCCAACGCGTTGAGCAGCAGGGCCTTGCGACGCTCGGGCTTGCTGGCGTCTTCCCCGATCGCGTCTGCGTAGGCCTGAAACACCAATTTCCAGTCCGCCCACGTAAGTGGCGGGTCTCCGACGAATGAAGAAATAGGGGAGGTGGAATAGGAGACGCCATTTCAAGCAAGAAGAATGAAGAGGTGCAGACGAGAAGAGAATGACGCCAGTACACTGTTTGAAGACGAAGGCAGAGGCGGCGTAGCCGAATGAAGAAATGAAGCGACGCAGCACGCAGTAGCCACCTTCCTGGGAACAAAGAGCGTCTAGGGTTAGCACGAACACGGAGAACGAAATGGGTTCTTACAAGTCCTCGTCGCCATTGCTGTATTGGGGGCTGGCTGGTCCCGACGAAGCAGAAGAAGAAGACGGCTGACGGAAACATACGCGGCCGGCGGGGACCCGACCAGCCCGAACACGCAGGTTGGTGCGCAGCGCCGAAACAAAGCACAACAACCACACTCTACGGTTACCCAACACACACTGCCTTTATTTTACAGCCGCCTTGAAATGATGCTAGAGTGGCGCCCCCTGGCATCCTCACATGTCAATCCGAAACCGAAACCCCAGAACACAACAGCTTTGTCTTTACCTTGCTCAATGCCGATTCCACTTCTTCATAGAAGCTTTCAACCAATACGTCATCATGGCGGCACGTGGAAGCGTATGACTGCATGACTTTCATCTTGTATTTACTATTGAGTTTAAGTATGGTACCTTCCACTCTTTCATTAATGCAACAGTATGCCTCAGTATTAGCAGCTATATTTCTGTGGGTAAGGAACCCCAACCACAGTTCTCATCTCTTAACCAAGCCACAATAGCAAAGGACGTGCTCCTTCTGTAGCATTGTATAGGCCTCTTCTGTCCTCCTAACCTGACTGAGCCCTATACATTTAACCCTTTGATGCCCACTGTTGCTCTGGGGCAACAACCCCGAAAATAATGGCAGCGGCGCAGCAGCCATCCCCACACAGGAGTGGCTCCTGCACCGCACGGAAGTGACGTCACTTAAAAAAATATTACCTAAAGCTAGTTAAACGTGTAAATTATTCGTGCGTAATGCGTTAAACCTACAAAATTTTTAGTAAACATGTGTTTAACGAGTCAATTAGCTTAGGTTTCTTATTTAAATACATATTACAAGTATCTTGAATACAGGGGACGCCATGGGCACTGCGGCTGCGAAAGGTAAACACAGCGAGATGGTAGCCGCCTGCGATGAGTTGATGGTGAAAACTCCGATGAAATTGTGGCCATGGCCTAGGCCACTCCCAAGGACGACTGGAGTGTCGTCGCTGCTTCATGTGATTGCTGGATGCTTAGTTGAACCTGGTGGTTGGAGCTAGTGGGGCCATCCACCGCACCGCAGCTTCATCTCAGTGTGTGCACCATAAAGTTTCTCAGTATGATGTGCGGACTACAGTCGTTGGACGTACTGCATTTTCTAGATTGCAATGCAGAGCGTGGTGTTGTCAAAGGAGAAAGTGTTCTTGCTGCCGAGTTTTGCTTGTCGCGAAGGACAAGGTCGACGATGAATTAAATGCTTTCGCAGGGTTCACGTGTGACTGACCAGACGCACATGCATGAAACCCCAGTGCGTCGGCGAAGTGTTCATACGATGAATGGAAACAACTTTATTGTAATGTTCTTACGAAGCCTGTGATCTCCGAAGGCCAGAGCTACTGCATTGCTGTCTGTTTTGTCAAGTGCGAAAACGTACGGCCGTTCTCCTTCGTTGCTACGTGAATGCTCCCGTGCTGTCACAGGCCGCGCGTGTTATTGAGCAAGGCAGACAAGCTGTTTTGTAATTAGATGGGTTAACGCCGTCGGCACTTGCCCTTGGGCATTATTTATCAAGTGCTGATCGCCTAGAACATTGCGGTGACACGTCAGCATTTTTAAAGAAAGCGGCCTGCTGGTTACCTCGTTAGGTGATGGTACACTGAGCGACATAAAAAAAGTTGCCCGAGACTACGTTGCAGTGCATCTTTCTGTCATCAAAACTTTAATAAACCGCGGAAATTCACATTCCTGTGCCCAAGAAACCAATGCAGCCAGCTGCATTTGATCTTTTGTGTTTTTTTGCATCTTGCCGATTAAGAACACCAATTGGCAAAACACTTTATCATAATAAATATAGTCAATCCTGCAAGAGTTATCGAAGATCCAATAATAAAGGGCCTGTGGACGGGACCACCACCAACAGCAAGTCGGGCTGATGAGGAGGCGCAAATGGTAAAACAATACATGCGTGAACAAAAAAAAGGACAAAGTATCGATAACTGCAATGGGACTTGAACCACCGACTTCACCAGTTCATGTGTTGCTTTAACCAACTACGCCACAGCTGCCGATCGGTCTGAGATGACAAACAAGCCTGTTTTGCACTGTTGTCACGCTAAACCTAAATAACATTTTTGTGCATTTTTTTTTGTTTGGACGTAGTTTTAACGGCTTTTATTGTTATGTCTAGACGTACCGCTAGACACTCCCGACTATTCAGACAAAGCGCCTAACCGGAAAACGCGAGACGTCACTTCCGTGCGGCGCAGCAGCCGTTTGTGTGTGGGGTAAGGTCCCTAGATGAAACAAGGTAGCGTCACTCATTGTTTTCGAGCCGTCCTCCTCACTCTCTCGATTACTCCTCTTTTTCTCTGCCATCCGCGTCTGTAATTGGTGCATTACTTGCACGTGATCTTGCAAATGGCTGGTAGTGTTATTTATTATTATGCAAAAGGTTCAAAACGAGTACGCATGCGCGTATGGCTCCAGCCGGATTCCCGCCGTGACCAGAAGACAAAATCGTAGCCAGAACATAAACTGAAGAGCAGGAGCGTTTCGGTGTGCGCTAAGTCGACCAAGATTGTTTCGCCATGCTCGTTCAATGCAACATCTGCGTTTTTCAGCAATGCTGCGTTGCCGTAAACAACAGAAAATGGTTTCGCTCTCTTCAACTTACCTCGTACTTTCCGAGATGAAGCGCACCATAAAGCGCAACTATGAACCATTTCACGCGAATGCTTTCGTGCAACTCCGTCAACGTATGTCGACGCGGATCTGCGAAGCGAGTTCACTTGTCAGTTTTTATTGAAACGCCAGGCGCGCGTCTAATGCGTGTCTAGGGCATGCCAGTTGGTAAAAATACATGTGCGTATGCACGTATACAGAGCAGCTGTAGGTTGTATAATCAACGCACCTTCAAAAACATTTCACTCTAGACAAGTTCCCGCTTGAGTCGAAACGCCCTGCTTCGAGACACCTCACCAGTAGAACTCTCACTTTTCAGGAAGTTCCCAGCACCGCATCAGAATCACTTGGCATCACGATTGTCCAAATGGGCACAGTTAAGAAAAAATGGCAGCATATCCACGGAGTGAATGATGGAAAGTGGGGCGAAGCATTCGTCCGTCCATGCGTCCGCCTGTGTGACCGTCCATGCGTCTGTTTGTGCGCCCGTCCCTGCGTTCTTTCATGCATCCGCCCTGCGTCCGTTCATGCGTCCATCCATGCATCTGTTTGTGTGTCCGTTCGTTCATCTATTCAACACTCCAAATCCCACCATCTTGCATCTTTTCATCATACATTCCCCATATAGAAGCACCGCCATTCAGTGGACATTCCAAGGATTAAACGAGAGGTGGCACACGCACACTTTCTTACGGCTTGCGCTTCGGGTCTGCTTCCCACCTTCAACCACCTTGAGTTCATGGTATATACTAGTTCACTGTAATCATGGCACTGCGACCAAACGCTCGCTAAACCTTTCGAAAACCAAGAAGGTTACGCCCAGCGAGTATAACGTAGCAACCTTTCCCTGTCAGATAGGGCTCAATTTACATGCCAATGGCTGCTAATGAGAAATGAGAGACAGGAGAATTCGGCTTTTACTTTCTTACGGCTTGCGCTTCGTATCTACTTCTCAATTTTAACCACATTGAGTTCATTCATGGTATATACAAGTTCATTGTATTCATGGCACTGCGGCTCAACGCTCACTAAACCTTTCTAAAGCTAAGGAGGTTACACCCAGCGAGTATAATGTAGCATCCCTTTCTTGTCCGATAGTGCTCAATGTACATGCTAATGACTGCTAATGGGGATCGCAGCGTGCGCGTTGACTGAAAGCCGAATGCTTATGTCTCTCATTCCCCATTAGCAGCCATTGGCATGTACAATGAGCACTATTTTTTATTGTTAAACAACGCACAGAAGAAATCTTTCACTGGCACTACCTTGAAGGTCAAGTGTTATACCTATTTCGGGTATGTGCCACTGGTGGTTACATACGAGGGACGCCCAAGCCACGCCATAAGGAGCTTCGCCCCTAAAACGTCATCGCGGTGCTGCTGGACGAGTGTTCGTACCTGTCTGGTCGTAGTAATTTTTCTTGCGTGTGCACAAGCCGGTTGTAATCAATCGTCACAACGTCACGCCCTGTGGCCACTTACAGGATCCACCAGGAAGCACGTTCACAGTGTCACAACATGAACAAAACACAATCGGAGAAGTGGACTAGTTAGAACTGGACGAAATACCGCGGCCGTGGAACTAAAATGTACTACGCGAGACGCCATGGCTAGTGGTGTAAAGTATAGAACTGCACAACGTTGCCGGTTGAGTAACGCCCATCCCACTTGCTCTTGTGTTGTGCCGTTTATGTTCATAAAGGTAACTGTTTATTCTACGTCTTATTTCGTTCCATTTTGTTTCATTTACATCTATTCACCGTAGCAACAGAACCCAAACATTCGCTTTTGGATGAAAGTTTTGAACCTTCTAGAGGGCGCTTCAAGCAAATAAGCCAGGAGAAAAAGGGAGGGTGTCGCCTCCTTGGAAACTTGTTTCATCTAGGGACCTTAGTGTGGGGCAGGCTCGTGCGCCGCGCGGCGCAGCAGTCTCTGCCGAAAATAATTTTTTCCGCAAAAGCATGTTGTTGTGCGATACTACTAGCGCGATCTGTGGAAAGAGACAAAATCTACAAAGTGTCCTAAGCTTCAAATAAATACTCACAGATGGCAGCATCGCCTTTTTCTAATACTTTGTTCGAGCGTTTGAGAGGTGGCAACGCAAGCTCCGCCCACGTCAGTAAATTTATCCTACTACAGCGGAACAGGACGCTACCGCGAGCTATGTTATACTCAAAATTGCGCATAAGGCGTTGAAGAACACTTATGAACAGGCTGAATGGCGTGGCCGCATTTTACGCGTTAGAAATCTCCCCTCCAAAAACGCTGTTGCTCACGAGCAACGTCGGGCATTTGCGGAGGTGCAAGCCGATATAGGGTTGGACGCTTGTTGCGTTTCTCTGCTTGACTGAACGCAAAACCAGGCAATAACATAATCTTTATTCTACGAAATACGATAAGTGATAGTTATTAGACAATATTCGTTTGTCTTTCATGTATAGATGGCGATGTCAAAAGAAAAGAAATGGCTGACAAATGAAGAAATACAAGAGCTAATTTTTCTTCCGGATGGTGAATTATTCAATGTTGATTTTGACAGTGACCCATATGATCCCGAATATGAACCTATAGATGATAAAAATTGATTGATTCCTGTCCGCTCCAAGTTGTCATAAATCTTCGCGATCAACATCCGGGAGAAGACGACGTCGGAGGAATGCAATTTTCAATTCTGGATAAATCCGTGACATACCAAATTAATCGTGTTTGGCAAAACCAGCTGTCTGGTCGGCTCCAAAAATCAAGTTGTAGCTATTAGTGTCTACTTTGTTGTTGATTCTTTTTTCTCACAATCTAAATCTTTTGTTTCTTTCTTTTTTAACAATTCACTATACAACTCCCCCCTCCACCGTTTTTTTTCGTTGTAAGCAATAATGCAGTTATCGTCTATATGAGACTATATGTTCTCTTGGCCAATCCCCCAGAGTGGGTACGAGCCATGGCTTAGAGGATACAAACAAACAAACAAACAAACAAACAAACAAACAAACAAAGCAACCCTGTTGAAGCTGTTCAGGGATCATCCCCCCACACGGCCGCTCAGCGCAGGAAGATGAAAGAAAGCGTTCGCAGAAAATGGACAAAAGACGTTATGCTTGATGACACAGCCTGGAAGGATGAGCTGCCCCCACCGCCCGACGATGTGCTAAGTCCATACCAATAGTTTTGTGCCTTTTTCGATGAAGAGATGGTAGACACACTGTGCTATCAATCAAATCTGTATTCCACCCAGAAGAATAGCACCTGTGCAAACAACATCAAGGAGGAGATGAGGAAATATCTCTCTATATTAGTGATTTCGGGGACAGTCAGGGTGCCTCATTTCCGGATGTTCTGGCTGTGAGGAACGAGGTTTGAGCCTGTAGCGGACCTCATGTCTAGAACTAGATTCGAGGCCATTCATCAATGCCTATATAAGAACGACAACTGTCAGGCAAAGCCACGAGACACTGAGGGCCACGACCACTTTTTCAAGGTGCGCCCACTTGTGAAACAGCTGAAGAAGAACATGAAGGTCTTTGGCCCCGGAAAAACGGCAGAGTGTGGACGAGCAAATTATTCCCTTCAAGGGGCGCTCACCGCTAAAGCAGTACATAAAATCGAAGCCCCACAAGTGGGGCTATAAGGTGCTCACCAAGACAGGTGTCTCCGGAATTATGCACGACTTCATCATCTATAAAGGCAAAGGTACTGCTCATGACAATGGATTCGGCATCTCTGGTGATATAGTCATCGATCTGGTGAAAGATCTTCCGGAAAAAAAGAACCACAAGTTATTTTTCGATAACTGGTTCAGCAGTCTGCGCCTGGTAGACGAGTTGAAGCGCAAAGGATTTCTGAGTGTTGGTACCGTTAGAGTCGACAGGACGGAGAAGTATCCGCTGGCACCTGACGCAACTCTCAAGGCGCAAGGAAGAGGCTCGGTAGATTTTCGCGTGGATGAGGACTCTAACATTGGAGTCATCAAATGGTTTGACAGCAACTCCGTACACCTCGTGTCAAACTATGCTGGTGTACAATCAACCGACCTTCGCAAGCGGTGGAACAGCAAAGAAAAGCGCAGCATTGATGTTCCACGCCCTTTCGCTGTAAAGGAGTGCAATGCCTTTATGGGAGGTGTTGATCTCACCGACATGCTTATTGAGCTGTACCGCACAGACCACAAATCAAAAAGTTGGTTCATGCGCATTTTTTACTGGATGATGGATGTTTTTATTGTCAATGGGTGGCTCCTGTATAAACGCCACTGTGCCCAGCTATCTATCAAAAGAAGGTCTTCTCTGCTAGCTTTTCGAATGCAGATTGCCCAAAGCCTTGCCCATCTGAAGTCAAATACTTTGAAAAGAAGGTCAGGTATGGCTGCTGAAGCTGGAATCGTGTCCGCCAAACACTTGATCCAGTCTGCGGTGACACCGAGGCCCACAGTGGACGTGAGGCACGATGGCATGTACCACTGGCATGTACACCGAAAAAAAGAACCGATGCAAGTTTTGCAAGTTCGGCTTCACGTTTCTGTACTGCGCTAAGTGCAACATGCACTTGTGCCTCCTTCGAAGCCGCAACTGTTTCAAGGCATTCCACGTGAAGTAGTGCCTCAAGTGCTCAATGTTGCTCAGGAGCAACACCTCATTACTCACCTATAAATAAAGATAATTTTTTTCTGACAACGTAATTGGCATATTGGGACCTTTCTTTATGCATGGCAGAGTTTTTTTATGTTGTGCATTTAAAGAAAATTTTGGGGATCAATAGGTTAATTTCACAACCTATAGTTCCTCGAACAGCATAGTTATACTTGCCTCACTTGATGGTGTTCTAGCCCTATGAATATGCAGTGATGGCATAATGATTTAAGTATCAGCCACGTGTAAAAACTCGCGTGGTTCGAATCAAGCTGCCACTCAGTTCCCCACCAGAATAAAAAAACGCCATGTCTGTTCGGAACGCACTGCACAGCGACAGCAAAACCCAGAAAAGTGGCTTGTCAGAGCCTTTTTTAAACACTCTTTGCATATTTTCTACACGTACATCCGCTGGTATCCACTATGCCACAAAACATAATTTCTGTGTAGTAGGCTTTCTTTCACGATGTTATCTTCATCATTCTTCAGAAAAGCGTGGTGTCTGCTACACACTTCTTAGGAATTTAGGAAATTGTTTAATGTAGTGGTGGACGACAATGAAGAACTATTCTTGAAGTGTGTAGCCCACAGTTGTTATGTAGTCTAGAAGGTTTTCAATGGATGCGTGCCCACAGCATGAGTGTGTGCCACTGTTTAAGGTTCTATTCCCCTCCACTCTACATTCTATTGAGTTGGAGCATTAGGCGTGCCACTCGTTACGCTACTGTAATTATGTAACGCCCGCTTGTTCCTTTCATGTTCCAAAACGCTTCATTACTCATATTAACGCGATTCCATTCTATACATCTAGTCTTTCTAAAGACAGTTCAGAAACGACTTCCAAGCAGCGGACCCTTTTTCGAATTGCATTGTGTCCGTAGTGTTATATATTTAATACCTTTTTTATCTTTTTTCTGGCGATACCGGTTATGGAAACTGGCGGTGGCGAATAACTGTTGCGCCGCCCGTGACCCGTGTTCTGAAGTCGTAACACCTTTTGCAGTAGAAGTAATTTATT
This sequence comes from Rhipicephalus annulatus, assembly GCA_013436015.1. Classification (NCBI taxonomy): domain Eukaryota; kingdom Metazoa; phylum Arthropoda; class Arachnida; order Ixodida; family Ixodidae; genus Rhipicephalus; species Rhipicephalus annulatus. Next base: position 249,773 of record WOVY01004554.1, on the reverse strand, counting down.
TATTTGATGATGGAAATGATTTAAGAGGCCTCGGGTGTGCCTTACCGGGGACCACTACTGGTAACGGACTCCTTCATTATAGTAGCATCATCCACCATGGTGCAGTGTCTGGCCAGTACCTTTCATATTGTCACGGGGTCGTGACGTGGCCGAAGACAGGAGACTTCGTGTTGGGATTTAACTGTTTATTTGGGCGAACCTGTGCCCGGTAAACGGAAAGTCCAATTACAGCAGCAGTCTTGCACAAATAGCAGTCTCGGACTGATAGCGGCGAACGGAGCGTCGGCCTTCGATCAACAACTGACAAGCGGCGAAGCGAGTCGGCATTTATACTCTTCCTGTCGAATGTTCTAGCGTTATCGCTGGCGGTGGCGTAGGTTCCAGAACAATCTGTACCGTTCGCACAGTGGGCGTGGTGTTATCGAAATGATCCACTACAGTCCAGAACCTTCTCGAAAACTGTAGGCGTGGTTCGCGCTGAGAATCGTGTGGTGTTTTGGGACGGTAACAAGAACTTTGGAAATGGAACGTGGCAATATGACTACGCCATTTATTACCCTGTGCCCTAAGTCGCCAGCGGCTGCGAAGCAACTGACCATGATAGTGGTCAGCTTTGTGGCAGAACAGAGCGTGCTAAGTATCTGTGGGTACAGAGAGGCCGCTTTTGAAAACTGAACTTGGTAAAGGTCTCTCTTTCTCTCTCTCTCTCTCTCTCTCTCTCTATATATATATATATATATATATATTCTTGCAAGGAAACGTATACTTGCGGATAGAATATTTACGATGTTTACATGCGATGACAATGGCTGGCACACTAGCGGGCTCGGACCAGTCTCTATTCGCTTCGTAGTCTTTTCTTAAGATGGCGTCGAGAACACTCGAGACTCTCCTTTTATTGACTCGAGTATGTGCCCCACAACCTAAACTTGACTGGTGATGATGAGTATTTACAGATGAAAAGATGGGACGCATAAATAATGCTCACACTTATTTTCCCCGCGCACTTGAGCGGCCGGCCCGGCCGAGACTTAGGCGGGAAAGGTACGGCGCACAAAGGGTTTAAGACGTGAAACGTGGACAATCTCGGAGGCACGGTAACGACGGTCCGAGGAACCCTCGACGGGAGTGACAAGGTAATTGACCGGAGATGTTCTTTCACAATCAACGTAAGGTCCTAGAAAGCGAGACTGAAACTTTTCACACAATCCGGGTGTGCGAACAGGCGTCCAAAGTAGTACTTCATCTCCAGGACGGAAGGTGACGTCTCGACGAAAGCTGTCATAGCGTTGCTTGCGGTCTTCTTGACTGGCCTCCGTGTTGAGTTGAGCACGTTGACGTGCCTCAGCAAGCCTTGAGACGAAATCTTCTGGCGTAGTCGTCGACGTTTTTGCCATTACATTGAAGAAAGAGGCGTCAATGGTGAATGTCGGCGCACGACCATAGACGAGGAAGAAAGGTGAATACCCGGTGGTTCGTTGAACAGCGGTGCTGTGTGCAAATGTTACGAACGGCAAGATTTTGTCCCAATTATCGTGGTTCGGTCCGATGTACATGGATATCATGTCGATTAGAGTCCGGTGGAATCGCTCTGTCAGCCCATTTGTCTGCGGGTGGTAAGCGGATGTGGTCTTATGAAGTGTGCCACAAGTTTTTAGAATTTCGTCAAGAATTGTCGACATGAAGGCCTTGCCCCGGTCACTCAACAACGTGCGAGGTGCACCATGACGCAACACAATGGCTTCTAAAAAGAAGGCGGCAACGTCTGAGGCGGAGCTAGTGCGTAGAGGAGCGGTCTCCGCGTATCGTGTGAGGTGGTCGATGGCTGTGACGATCCAGCGGTGGCCCGCTGGCGTTACGGGAAGTGGCCCGACGAGGTCTATTCCGACAACGGCAAAAGATGTGTCGGGACATGGAATGGGTTGTAATAAGCCAGCAGGAGCTGAAGTTGGTCGTTTCCGGCGTTGACAAAGTGCGCAAGAAGCGACATAATTAGCCACAAAGGTAGAAAGACCGGGCCAGAAGAAACGGCTCCTAACGCGGTTGTAGGTCTTTTGAAATCCCAAGTGTCCAGCTGATGGGTCGTCGTGCAATGCTTCGAGAACTTGTTTTCGCAGCGAACGGGGAAGTAGTGGCACCCACCGATGCCCATCCGCATTGTAAGTATAGTGCTGCAGGACATTGTTCTCTAGCTTGAACAGCCGTAGCTGACGACGTAGTCTGGCATTAGATGGAGAAGGCGAGCCATTCAAGTATCCGATGATGCGGTTACAGTAGGGGTCGTCACGTTGGTACGCGGCAAACTGGGCGCTGTTGTTTAAACGTAGCGACCCAGCAACTGCCAGGGGTGATAACGTGAGTGAACAGGAAGCCGCTTGATCACCTGAGGGGCATTCGGGATGCGTGGTTGGAGATGAAAGTGGCAGAGGGCAGCGAGAGAGAGCGTCAGCATCCTGATGCTGTTTGCCGGACCTGTACACAACGTCAAAAGTGTACTCTTGCAAACGCAGAATCCAGCGACCGAGGCGCCCAGACAAATTCTTCAGCGAGGACAACCAGCATAAGGCATGGTGGTCGGTAACCACAGTAAAGTGGCGTCCATACAGATAAGCTCGAAATTTCTGGATCGCCCAAACGACAGCGAGACATTCCTGCTCTGTTATCGAGTAGTTCTGCTCTGCAGGTGTTAGTGCGCGGCTGGCATACGCAACTACTCTCTCACGTGAAGTGTCGTCGCGCTGGAGGAGGACAGCACCGATTCCGTGGCCGCTGGAATCTGTGTGCAGGAAAGTGGGTGCACTCTCATCGAAGTGACGGAGGACGGGGTCTGATGTCAAAGCACGCTTAAGGGCTTGGAAAGCACACTCGCACTCGTCAGTCCACGTGAAATCCGTCCCTGACGTCAGAAGCTTGTGTAACGGCCCCGCAATGGCAGCAAAGTGACGGATAAAGCGGCGGAAGTAAGACGCCAGGCCGACGAAACTTCGCAATTGTTTTTGATTGCGCGGACGTGGGAAACTAATTACGGCCGCAACCTTGTCGGCGTCGGGTCGAACGCCGTCTTTGCTGACAAGGTGACCTAATACTTTGATGCTTGTGGTGGCGAAGTGGCACTTTTTTGTATTGAGCTGTAGGCCAGCGTTCGAAATGCACGTTAGAACTTCGTCCAAACGATTAAGGTGCTGAGAAAAAGTAGAAGAATAAATGACGATGTCGTCTAAATAACATAAACAGGTTTTCCATTTGAGAGCACGTAAGACAGTATCTATCATGCGCTCAAATGTTGCTGGAGCGTTGCATAAGCCAAAGGGCATGACGTTAAATTCGTAAAGCCCGTCAGGCGTCGCAAACGCTGTTTTCTCCTTGTCTGCTTCGCGCATAGGTATTTGCCAATACCCGCATCGGAGGTCGAGGCTGGAGAAATATTCTGCGCCTTGTAGGGAGTCCAGGGCATCATCTATGCGTGGCAACGGATATACGTCTTTTTTCGTGATCTTATTAAGCGCTCTGTAATCAACACAAAAGCGGACAGAGCCATCCTTTTTCCGGACCAACACCACAGGAGACGACCAGGAGCTGGATGAAGGTCGAATAACATCCCGTTTGAGCATGTCGGCGACGTTTTTCTCGATGATTTGCCGTTCAGCCGAAGAGAGACGGTAAGGGCGGCGGCGTACAATGGAGCTGCCTTCGGTTTCGATGCTGTGCTCTGCAACAGAGGTGCGGCCCAGAACTTTGCAATGTACATCAAACGAAAGGCTGTGCTTTTGGAGAAGGTCTAAGAGGTCTCTCTTTTGCTCGGCAGTGAGGTGAGGACTTATGGTGTCCTTTAAGGTAACAGTGGTAGCCTTGATATCAGTAGTAGCAGACAAAGGCGGTGATTCTGCGTGAAGGGGAAGCAGTGCAAAGGACTCACTGTCAGCGAAGCAGCTCACTGCAGTGCCCTGGGGCAGCATCACTGGCGAAGAAGTTGGATTCAAGGCGGTGACCAATGCTTTACCGTCGTTAAACCGCACAAGGCCGGGTGCTATGGTAAGCCCCGCAGGTTTCGAGCGAACTGATGGAGCTATGAACACGTCACCATTAACTATAGTATCCGAAGCGATCGTTAGAAGTTGTTCATCTCCTGGTGAAATGAAACAATCAGTAGCAGCAATGAAACGGAAGCTGTATGGATCGACATCCGATGAACTCTCAGTAGCTGACATTCGAATGACTCGTTGACGACACGATATGAAAGCTGATGCCGAAGAAAGGAAGTCCCATCCTAAAATTACCGTGTGAGTGCACAAAGGAAGTACAAGAAACTGAATGTGGTGAATGATGCCATCTATGAAAACACGGACTGTGCAAACACTTGAAGGCTGAATAGGGACTCCATCTGCGCAACGAAGAGGAGGACCATCGTAGGGCGTCCTAACTTTTTTCAAGCGGGCACAAAAGTCTGCACGAATTACGGAATGTGATGCGCCTGTGTCCACCAGTGCCTCTGTCTGTATACCTTCAACATACACCAATAAAACATTCGATGGGCGGTCCGGAGGAGTTTGACGCAGTTCGAAAGATGCAGCTTTCCCTCCCGAAGCTGCACTGTTCAGTTTTCCAGTTGGCGGTCGGGAATTGAAGTAGAAGGTCGGAGAGGAGAAGAAGAACGCCGCATCGGTGAAGGTGAGCGACGACGTGAGAACCGGGAACTGCCAACTGGGTCAAAGTTCTGCGGAGACGGCGACCGACGTGTGCTGTTCGGATACAGCCGACGATAGGGTGGTCCAATCGCGTAGAAGTCGTCCCGTTCAAGGTTATCGTAGCCTCGTCGTTCGTCTTGCTGACGGCGTCGGCAAAACCTTGAAATATGACCACAGATGCCGCAATAGAAGCAAGTCGGCCGCGAACTGCGCCAGGCGTTGTAAGGCTGGGAAGATGGTCGCGGTGCGAGTGAGTTGAGCGAACCATGCACTTCGGGCGCTGGTAACTGCCTTGGGCTTTGCTGGGGTGCAGGCGTCCTAGCAGCAACCTGAGCATACGTTGGCATGGCCACAGGATATGAGCTCGGGACAGGTGTGACAGTCATCGAGGCCAGGCTCTGGTGGGGCGTAGGTGTCGTTGCAGCAACGTGAGCATAACTGGGCATGGGATGTGAACTCGGAGCTGGTGTACTAGTCATCAAGGCCAGTTCCTCCCTCACGACGTCGCGCAAACTAGTGGCGGGTGGCGTCGTTCGGATATCGAGGTGGCGAGGTGAAGCCTGTGCGTGAAGTTCCTCGCGGATGATAGAGCGAATCAGTGCACGCAGCTCTGTTGTATCTTGACTTGAGCTCAGCTCAGACATATCAGGTTGTAACCGAGTGGTCTGAAGCTCCTCAAGGCGCTGACAGGTAGCGACAACATCGGCTACGGTTTGAGGATTTTGCACCACAAGCGCATTAAAAGCGACAGTCGCAATTCCTTTTAGCAGGTGGCGCACACGGTCGTTTTCCGCCATATTGTTGTCGATGCGGCGGCAAAGGGCGAGAACATCTTCGATGTAAGAAGTGTAAGACTCGCCAGGGCGTTGAACACGTGCGCCAAGCCTCTTTTTGGCGATATCCGAGCGCACTGACGGGTTGGCGAAAATCTGGCGGAGCTGACGTGTAAAGGCGGGCCATGTCGGAAAATCTGTGGCGTGGTTGAAAAACCACGTTTTTGCGACGCCGCTCAGGTAGAATGCAACGTGGGTGAGCTTCGCAGGCTCATCCCAGTTGTTGATAACACTCACGCGGTCATACTCCTCTAGCCAGTCTTCAACGTCTTCACCCGGAAGCCCTGCGAACAGCGGAGGATCCTTTTGAGGGCTGGTGACCAGGTGAGAAGGGTTTCTTGCCGGTGGGAGCTGTGGCGAAGCTGGCACGCTGGACTGGGCGGCTTGCGACATTACCGGACCCAGGTCGTTTAAGCGGCGACCTGAACGGAGCTCCAGGGATGTTTCTAGAAGACGTTGGGGTGTCCGAGAACGCGAGAGGACGCAAGAACCGGGCAGCACTCTCCACCACTTGTAAGATGGCGTCGAGAACACTCGAGACTCTCCTTTTATTGACTCGAGTATGTGCCCCACAACCTAAACTTGACTGGTGATGATGAGTATTTACAGATGAAAAGATGGGACGCATAAATAATGCTCACAATAAATATATATATTCTTGCAAGGAAACGTATATTTGCGGATAGAATATTTACGATGTTTACATGCGATGACAATGGCTGGCACACTAGCGGGCTCGGACCAGTCTCTATTCGCTTCGTAGTCTTTTCTTCCAAGCAGAGACTCTCTACCGCTTTATGCACCAATCCCACTGCTGCCTTGTGGTACTACCCCGCGGCGTTGAAGCGCCGGCCCGGCGCTTGTCACGAAAGTGGATTGTTGGGCGACATATAAGGCTTCAGTCTTACGACGGGCACAACAGTAGACGGTGGTGGCGCTGAGTGCTCTACTTTGACGACTCACTGTATCTCGTAGGCGATGTTAGTGACCTTGCGTAGGACTTTGTATGGTCCGTCATAGCAATATAAGAGCTTTGCTGAGAGGCCGATCTGACGACAGGGTGGTAACAAGTGTACTAGTGTACCGGTTGCATACGAAACTTCACGGCGGTGACGATCGTACAGATCGTTCTGATTGGCTTGAGAAAGTGTGAGTCGTTTTCGGGCAATCTGTCGTGCTGCATCGGCTAGTTCTACGGCATCGTGGACGTATGTGACAGGGGAGCTTGAACTCCCGAAGGTGGGTATCAAGAGGCAGAGAGGGTTCACGTCTATGATGAAGGTAGAACTTGGAATAGACTTTGGTGTCATGTCTGGAGGAGATGTAAACAAAATGACGTAGGGTAATGTTGCGTCCCAGTAACGGTGGTCTGAAGCCAGCAGAGCGCGACTAAAGCCAGCAGAGCGCATGATGATCAGTTACAACAGTACAGCTGCAGCCGAACAGGTACTGGCGAAATTTAGTGACTACCCAAACAACAGCGAGACACTCTCTTTTGGTGATGAAATATTTCTCAGCAAGTGACAAAAGGCGGCTGGCGTAGGCTATGAGGCCGTCACAGTTCATGCGGACGCTGAGCTATAACAGCACCCATTCCGTAGCCACTAGCGTCAGTACGAACTTCTGTCGGTGCGGTCTGATCAAGTGGGCTAATATTGGCGTAGTTGTGAGGGCTGCATTGAGCGCCGAAAATGCAGCACTTTGAGGCGAATCTCAAGTAAATGGGACGTCTTTTTTTCAGAAGCTCGGTGAGAGGCCACGCAATATCGGCAAATTTCTGAATGAAGTGGCAGAATTAGGAGCACAAACCAAGGAAGCTCCGGAAATCCTTAGCAGAGAGGGTACGAGAAGTTGAGTGACTGTGCAAACTTTATCCGGGTCGGGCTGTACCTCAGATACGTTAACGAGGTGATAAAGTGCAGTTATTTCGCGACGGCCGAAACGACATTTGGAGGAGTTCAGCTGGAGACCAGCATTGCGGAATACTTAGAGAATACTGGACAGTCACTCAAGGTGGCTCGCAAACGTCGGTGCAAAAACTATTATATCATCTAAGTAGCACAAGCAACTAGACCATTTGAAGCCGCGCAGATGGGAATCCTCCACGCACTTGAAGGTGTCCGGTGCATTGCAAAGCCCAAACGGCATTTCTTTAAATTGATATAACTCATCGGGGGTTACAAATGCTGTTTTTTCTTGGTCTAATGGGTCAACAGCAATCTGCCAATAACCAGATTGGAGGTCAATTCAATGGACGAGAAAAACTTTGCGCCATGAAGGCAGCCAAGGGCGTAGTCTGTTCTTGGTAAGGGGTAAACGTCCTTTTTGTGACCTTGTTGAGGCGCCTATAATCGACGCAAAATGGTCATGTGTTGTCCATTCTCTTCACAAGCCCGACCGAGGATGCCCACGGACTAGATGACTGTTCGACGACACCTTTGACGAGCATTTTCTTGACCTCGGTCAGGATGACAGCTTTCTGCAGCAGAGACACGGTAAGAGCGGTGATGAATTGGGTGGGCATCACCGGTGTTGATGTGGTGGGTCACAACTGATGTCTGGCCTGAAGGGTGTTTGTCTAGATCGAATATGTCCGCATGGGATGTCAAGAGACGGTGGTGGTCTTGTGCTTCGGAGGGTGAAAGTTCTGGCGCTATCATTTTGGCAATGTCAATGCTTGAAAGGTTAGACGCAGTGAGCAAGTTGACGTGAGGAGTAGGTTGCTCAGCTGACAGTTCAGAGATATTGCACTCTTTCAACGCCGACATGACGCCTAGTTTAATACCAGCAGGCAGCACATGCGCGGAAAAACCAAAGTTCAAAAAAGAGAAATAGGTCTGGTTGTGGTGTACTCTCACGACGATGTGCGGGCAGCAATGTAATGCATTAGCACAACGTCGGTAATGGGTGAAAACACATATTCACCATCGCACACAGGCGGATCACACACGTGCTTTCGGTAAGTGCAGGAACTCGGTTGCGCAAAAGTGACTTTGAGCATTACGGGCAACAGCGGCGTCAAAAGGCAGTTCCAACTGAAAAAGACCCGTCGAGCAGTCAATAAGGGCGGAGTGCGCAGAGAGAAAGTCGAGACTGGGAATCACGTTATGTGGGCACTGCTTAAGCACGGTGAACAATACGATGGTCTGACGGCCAGCAATACACACGCGAGAGGTGCACATGCTGAGAATGGTAGATGTGTTCCTAACGACAAAGCATCCTTCAAACTTAAGAGGACGCATGATCACTTTTCGAAGTTTCATACAAAGAGCAGCGCTCATGACTAAAATTGGTGTGCCAGTGTCTATGCGGGCTGTAACGGTTCCGTCATCCACCAAAAGGTCCAAGATATTGTGGCGTGTAGGAATCGCCAACTGAGGATTTGCACACCGGGTCGTTATTGCAGAGTCACCTCCGAGAGGTGCACTGTCCAGTTTCCCGAGCTTGAGGACCCAGGTTGTGCAAGGGACCTGAAACAAGGAATCATCGGTGAAAGAGATTGGTGCCCTTGGGGGGATGGTGACCAGCTGAACCTTCGGCCCTGAACGTTAGTAGCAGTAGGCTGTTGATCATACCGAGTAAAAACCGACGAGAGTCGTCTTCAAAGCGGCGCCATGTCCCAGCGTTTCCGGATGAATTGGACGCCCAAAGATTGTGACAATAGCGCGCAATGTGTCCGGCGTGAGAGCAGTGAGAGCAGATCGGTTGATTATCCGACGTCCTCCATTCAGCAGCGTTTCGGTAGCGGGAAGGGTAGCGTTAAGGGTACACTGGGTTCTGGTTAACCGAAGCCGAACTCTCAGTAGTGCGAACAGCGCAAACAGGTGCGATGCCTAGACATGCTATATTTCGGCGAACAACAGCTTGGATGAGGGAGACGGTGGATGCGTTATCTTGAGGGCCATTGGAAGCGATGGCCGCTGGAGCCATTGCTTCGAGTTCGCGGAGAACAATCCGGGTGAAATTTTCGGATGATGTAACTTGCGTGAACCTGGGGCAGTCTTTGATGGTCAAAGTGGCTGCAGTAGTAGGCAGACGCGCCAGCTAGTGGGTTATGTGACGGTTCTTTGCGTGCTCGAAGCGCTGACATTCCTTCACCACCGCGTGAACGGTGGCGCAATCTTTAACGATTAATATGTTAAAGGCGTCGTCGGCAATTCCCTTTCATATGTTAGCGATTTTGTCAGTTTCGCTCATGTTCTCGTTCACTTTTCGACAAAGGCCAAATACGTCCCGCATATAAGATACATGCGATTTCGTCGATGTCTGCACGCGACATTCCAGTTCTTTCCTCGCGGCCTGCGGTCGCCCGAACGCCCTGCTGAACAACTCGACAAGCTTCAATTTGCAAATGTACCCGCTGGTCAACTCCGACTCATGCGTCTCACACCGGTTGATTGCCGTATCCCGCAAGTAAAATACAACGTTGGCTAGCATTAACGTGTGGCCCCACCTATAGTAATCGCTCACGCGCTCATACAATGCGACCCACTCTTCGACATTCACCTTGTCCTTGCCTGTGCCCGAGAAGGTTCCGTGGTCTCGAGGAGGCAGGTGAATCATAGGAGGCAGCTACTGCTGCTGCTGCTGCGGCTGCTGTTGTTCTTGTGGGTAGACCTGTCGAGTCATCGCTGGAAAATGAATGCGCCGACCACCCCGAAGTTCCGTGTTGGTTAGCCGGGAGAGCCAGGTAAACCTACCTAGCACCTCCACCAATAATCTTACAAGGAAACGTATATTTGCGGATAGGATATTTACGAGGTTTACATGCGATTGCAATGGCTGGCACACTGGTGGGCTGGGACCAGTTGTTGTTGTTGTTGTTGTTGTTGTTTCCCTGTGCAAATGGCTCGTACCCAAAGAAGGGGATTGGCCGATTATAGGGTGAATTTGCCCTAAATTTTCAGCATTGCGTAATTTCTACAAGTTTTTTGTAACTTAATTTTGATTTGAAATACCGATTTCAAGTTAGCAGAGAAAAAAGAATAAAAATAGTGAGACAGTAGTTTAGCAAGAAAATCGTTTAGTCGCAGTGATGTATTATTGAACGGCGAATAAAACATCCCTGTGGCTGAAACCCAGAGTAGAGGCTCCAAATGAAAGAAGATCAGGTTGTGATGCTGCAAGCCCAATCTTTTGTTTGTTTGTTTCTTTGGACTGATGGCTCACACCCACTCAGGGCGATTGGCCAAGAAAGTGTAATGCAAATTTCTGTGATCATTTTGACTATGTGTAATGAATTTGTATTATAATAGGACTAATGTAAGGAAAACCACATAAAAGAGAGCAAACGAAAAAAAATGGAAAAGTCAAGTTGAGCAATTTTGAGATTTCAGGTGTTTTGATGACCACTCAGCTGCGTTTGCTTCACTTTGCCATTGATAGGGAGTAATAAATGATAATTATTTGATTGAAGATGACAAAGGTATACGCAGGTTGCCTGAATATAATCGCAAACGACATTAAAAGCATCCCTGTGGCAATGTCCAAAAACTGAGGCACCAAAACTTTGCGCAGTTACCGCCGTCAATCTAACGCCTTTTTCAGAAATAGAATAACTAGTAAGCTTTTTGGAAGTATAGCGTAGTGGCGACCATACAAAAATATATTGTTTTAGTGATTCAATTTCTCCGCAGAATGTGCAGAGGGGTGATGTTATCTGACCAGCTCTGTGTAGATACAGGCTTAAGGGGGGGGGGACACGACATCGAAATTTAGTAGATGAAACTTTGAGCTTTCTGGACTGGCTCTAGTGGGGTCGCCATGGAAACTTGAGACGGTTATATTTTATTCATGTAGTTGCTTTTTCTATCGTATCAATAGAGAGTGCTGATTTTCGTTATCTGATTGCTGTAATATACTCCACATCTGGTAGCATCAATAAAACTGGCCCATAAAGTGCGGCTCGTGCTAAGGAATCGGCCAATTCATTTAATCTTAATCCACAGTGTCCCGGAACCCACAGTAACCACAGGAGTTTCTACTGCGAGGTACTAATATTTTGAATGTCCTTAGAATTCGATAGTTCTCTGAAGCTGTCAGAGCTGCACAAACTGTAAGAGAACCCGTAATTATGACTGCGTTGTTCTGATTTGATGGAAGTTTTTGAAGAGCTAAAATAGTAGCCACGAGCTTCGCTTCGAGAACTTGAGTAAAATCAGGCAGTCTCACTGAAAATGACCAGTCAAGCGAATCAGAGGCAATGCCTACACCTCCCTTTTGATTATTTACTGAAGCGTCTGTGGCTAATGTATATTTATTTTCTGCATTCCCCAAAAATCTAATGTTATGTTGGTTAAAAATTTGAGAGATTGTAACTTGGCGCCTTGAGGGACCAGTGTCCACCTACTTCGTAGTCTTTTATTTCAAGCAGAGACTCTCTACCGCTTTATGCCCCTATCCCACCACCGCCTTGTGGCGATATATATTACCATCATCCTCATTCTACTCCTCATCATCATCATTTTCATCATCAGCCTGACTACGTGCACTGCAGGACAAAGGCCTGTCCCATGTTTCGCCAGTAAACCCGGTCCTGTGCTTGCTGCTGCCAATTTATAACCGCAAACTTTCTAATCTCATCTGCCCACCTAACCTTCTGTCTCTCATTAATTCGCTTGCCTTCTCTGGGAATCCAGTCAGTTACCCTTAATGACCAATGGTTATGCTGTCTACGAGCTTCATACCCGGACCATGTCCATTTTCTCTTCTTGATTTCAACTATGATATCCTTAAGCCCCCTATGTTCCCTAAGCCACTCTGTTCTCTTCTTGTCTCTTAAGGTTACACCTATCATTTTTCTTTCCATTGCTCGCTGCGTCGTCCTCAATTTAGGCTGAACCCTCTTTGTGAGTCTCCAGGTTTTCACTCCGTGGCTAAGTACCGGCAAGATACAACTGGTATACACCTTCCTCTTAAGGGATAGTGGCAATCTACCTGTCAATATTTGAGAGTGCTTGCCAAATGTGCCCCACCCCATTCTTATTCTTCTAGTTACTTCAATCTTGTGGTTCGGCTCCGCGGTTATTACCTGCCCTAAGTAGACATAGTCTTTCAAAACTTGAAGTGCACTATTGCCTATCTCGAAGCGCTGCTCTCTCCCGAGGTTGTTGTACATTACTTTCGTTTTCTGCAGATTAATTTTAAGACCCACCTTTCTGCTCTCCTTGTCTAACTCCATAATCATCAGTTGCAATTTGTCCCCTGAGTTAGTCAGCAATGCAATGTCATCGGCGAAGCGCAGGTTATTAAGGTACTCTGCATTGAGCTTAACATTAACTGTTCCCCTTCTAGGCTTTTGAAACCCTTCTGTAAACATGCGGTAAACAGCATTGTGGAGATTTCGTCCCCCTTGCCTTACACTCTTCTTGATTGGTATTCTATTGCTTTCTTTAAGAAGCACTATGATAGCAATGGATCCCCTGTAGATTTTTTCCAGGACTTTTATATTTACTTTATCGACGCCCGTATATCTCTCACATGCATATATATATATATATATTTATATATTGTTACGGTTAGGTTGAGTTTAACAATGTTTATTTACAGAAGAGATCAGGCGGTGGTCGACGATAATGGCGAACATGGGCTGAACCAAGTAACTTATTCCTCTACTTTTCTGTATCACTCTACTTTTCTGATACTGTATCATTACCCGATTCACAGACGAAGCCCGCTGGGCGAGAGGAATCATTGGCGTAGTGTGGAATGAAACTGCTCGAGACGAGCTACATGAGCCAATTGCGTTAGGCTTGACCGACGACCAGCTGACGTCAAGCGTTGCGCCACGTAGGTCAAGTCACTCAGGCGATTTACGATAACGAATGAACCGACATTGTGCGCTAAAAAATTCTGGCATCAGCCACGTTTCCGCTAAGGGGTCCACAACCACACAAGGTCCCCTTTTTCGAATGAAACGGTGTCGTGGCGTTGGTCATACTTCTGCATGGAGCGATCTTGCGATGCCAGTGTGCGAATATGGGCGATTTGGTGGGCTTCTTCAGCTCGGCACAGTGTTTGGGCAACCTAATAGACCCGTATTGAGCTCGAATGTAAGTATTGTATAGAGGCAGCCACGCGATGGTCGAGCGTAGAGTATTTCGAACAGAGTGAAGTCCGTGGTTTCGTGCTTCGCTATATTGTAAGCATAGGTGATGAATGGCAAAATGTCATCCCAGTTCCTGTGATTTGAGGATACATACATAGCCAGCATATTGGTAGTGTGGTTTGTGCGATCTACAAGGCCATTCGCCTAGGAATGATGTGGCGTTGAATGGCGAAACTGTGAAGTGGAGAGACGAAGCAATTCCTCTACAGTGACGGCAACGAACTGGCGACCCCGATCCCTGAAGATGACACAAGGTGGACCATGGTGAAGAACGATGGATCGTAACAGGATAGAGGCAACGGAACCCACTGCGGAAGATAGTATCGCAGCAGTTTCCGCATATATGGTAAGGTAATCGACGTAGACTATGATCCAGTTGTTGTTGTTGCAAGACCGCTGAAACTGTCCTAGCAGGTCGATCACAACTCGTTCGAAAGGCGTTGTGCGCGGCGGTAAAGGTTGAAGGAGGCCATGCAGACTGCTGGTAGGACGTTTGTGGCGCTGGCACTTGTCGCAACTGGAGACGTTTTGCTTCGTACATTGTCGCATTTTAGGCCAGGAGAAGCGCTCTTGAGCTTGATGCAAAGTGCGGATGAATCAAAGATGGCCAGACGTCGGGTCATCATGCATGAAACAGGGGACGTCGTACTGTAGGCTTTGGGGAACCACTAGCAAATGTCTTGCACCATTTGCCGAAAAATACACCTTGTACAACCGTCCATCGCGAAGACAAAAGCGGCCACTGCCCTTGGGGCTTCTGACAGTGACGAAACATGTCTAAAGTCAAGTCATTGAGCTGTTCCCGCTTGAACGCGTTGACGTCAGGGAATTCACGTGAAACAGTGGCAAAACAGATGTCGAACGTGTCTGTATTGTTGTCAGTCGTAGACAATGGAAGGCGAGAAAGACAATCGGTGTCGGTATGAAGCCGCACATTTTTGTATGCATCATTTATGTCAAATTCCTGGAGGCATAGAGCGCAGCGTGCAAGGCGTCCATAAGGGTCTCAGAGACTAACGCATAGGGAATGCATAGGGAATGTAGGTGAGTGAGAATCGTGAAAGGATGCCCATACAGGTAACAACGAAACTTCTGAATACCAAATACAGCTGCCAAGCATTCTTGTTCGGTCACAGTGTAATTTTTTCCAGCCTTGCTGAAAAATAACTTCTATTGGCAACGACATGCTCTCACTTATTATGACGCTGGACAAGAATGCCTCCGATGCTAATACCACTTGCGTCGCTGTGTACTTCCCTGGGAGCAGATGGGTCAAAATGACGGAGAATTGGCTGTGATGTGAGCAGAAGTTTGAGTTGACAGAACGCAGCGCCAAATTCAGATGTCCACTCCAAAGCACAGTCTTTTCGCAAAAGGCTGGTCAATGGGTACACGATGTCCGCAAATTTAGGCACACAGCGTCGAATATAAGAAAATAACCCGAGAAAGCGGCGACGTTCTTTCACAGACGTAGGTGGCTTAAAGGCGCTGACCGCTTTAATTTTCCGGGAGTCAGGCCTGACCCCATCTTTGTCTACCAAATGGCCAAGGATGAAGGCCTGCCGTTGACCAAACCGACACTTCTTGGATTTCAACCCAAGCCAGCCTTTCTCTCATAGTCCAGAACGAGGCTCAAACGAACGTTATGTTCTTCGAATGTGTGGCCAGAAATGACAACGTCGTCCGATAGCACAAACAGATCTCCCATTTCAGTCCGCGAAGAATCACGTCCATAAATCTTTCAAAAGTCGCGGGGGCATTGCGTAGCTCAAATTGCATCACATTGAACTGATATAGTCCATCCGGTATTACAAATGTCATTTTCTCTTCGTCAGCATAGTGTATTGGGATCTGCCAATATCCTGATTGTAGATCGAGGTAAGAAAAGTATGACGCAGAATTTATACAGTGAATTACGTTGTCGATCCGAGGCAGTGGATATACATCCTTTTTATTCAAGACATTTAATCGTCTTTAATCAACGCAAAACCTCCAGGAACCGTCTTTCTTTCGATCCAAAATCACAGGTGCTGCCCATGGGCTGCACGACTCTTTAATAACGCCCTTCTGCAACATGTCCTGAACGTGTACATCTATAACTTACCGCTAGGATGACGACACCCTGTAAGGCTTTTGCTGAACCGGATGTGCAAAGCCTGTGTCGACGGCATGCTGTGGTCGAACGCATGGTACATACAGTCTCTTACCCTTTTCGCCGAAGTCAAACACTGACCCATGTCGTTGCATTAGTTGGACCAATTGTCGTTCACGTGACTGCAGCGTCTTGCTAAGCATGCTCAAAATGTGGCACTCATGAAAGGTACCCTGTTTAGAGGTGCCCACGCGTTTCTCTCTTCCCTCGTCGTTGATGGTGACAATAAAATTTCCCGTGACACAATGAAACAGTGCGAGCTTCATATCTCGAGGAAGTATAGTCGGTGCAGACGAAGAATTAGGTGCTTACAAAAACGCACAGTCATTAGTAAATAAAAAAATTAAATGAGGCCCTATTACACCTTTCTTTGTTCCCTGAACCATTAGAGGTTGAATAACGGCAACAAAGACTGATACTACAGCTATTGGAGTAGATACGGCTACAGACCTCATAGCTCATGGCTTAATGGCAGCTCTTTGGAAACAATACGTACGTCTTCCGGAGGCAGCTGCTGCTCAACTAAGGCGCGAAGAGCATCACCACCGCTAACAGAAACTTCACCCGTATCGCAGTCGACGAAAGCACCACACTCTTGGAGGAATTCGATGCCGAGAATAACATCTTGTGTACACCTTTTCAGAATCAGGAACTCAGTTGGGAACGCCTTTCCCGCCAACAACACGTTAACGGCACACACTCCTACGGGTTTTATGAAAATCCTGATAGGAAAATATAACTTTGCGGCCTAAGCTATCTTTAAGCAAACTGCTCATAACAGAAACTGTGGTACCAGTATCCACTAAAGCCGTTCATTAAACACAATCCATTTATTCACACACATATCCGGCTTTTGTCCATCGTAACTGGTGGAGGTATACGAGGTGAGTCCTGTTGTGCGACCTCACCTTCATCGGCCGCGCCGGCTAGTTTCCCGGCGGTGGTAGTGGCGACTGCTGCCGTAGAGGTGAAGGAGAGCGATGCGTTCGGCCAGGCGGAGGTGTCTGGCTACGGTCAGAAGCGAAAGAGGTTCCACGCTGGCTCCCTTGTCTTAGGGTGCTATTGGGATACGTGGACCACAAAGGATTGTCATAATAATTGTGGCCACCGCGAGGATGTCTTGACAATGGCTCGTATGTCAATGTTATCTCTCTCTGTCGATGATATAACTGAGCGATGTGTCTTGGAGCATCACAGCTGTAGCACACAGGAGGTTGACGACATGCATTTTGGAAAGCATCCCGATAGCTTGGTGATACAGATGCGTATTCGTTCGAGTTTTAATAGGCGATGGCCAGCTGTCGAGCATAAATGAAGCGGCGCTGGTGCCTGGTGTCTTCGTAGTGACTGCGCTGCGGCCTCGGTGGTGTGCCAGAAGCGTAGTCATATTCCTTGATGCCTGCTGCAGCAATGGAAACAGGATGCTGATGCTGGCCTGGAACCAGCAAGAGTGTAGCTTCGCAAGGCGTCGCGCGAGCGTGTCGACTGAGTTCTTCACGTACGATCTCGCGTATTGTAGACGCAGGATAAGAAGGCGCGTAGTTGTCAACACTCGCTACCGTGGTCACATTAGGTAATCGACCAAATTTAGGAGCAATGCGCCTCATCTTAAGCGTCTCAAATGTGCAAGAGTGCCGTATGACAACGGCTACTGTACTAATGCTGTCTTCGTTGAAAAGAAAGTGATAAACATCCTTTGCGATGCCCTTCAACAGGTGGCCGACTTTGTCCTCTTCGGACATGCAAGAGTTAGCGGTCTTGTATAGTTTCAGGATCACCTCGATGTACATCGTGCACGTTTCGACTGGAACCTGGGCTTTTTGCAGCAGCGTTTGTTCGGCTTGCTTCCTATTTGCCACGGTGCCCCCGAAACACTCCTTGATTTCGGAGACGAAGCGTTCCCACACTGTGAGGGCGTCCTCATGGTTCTCATACCATATGAGTGCCGTGTCCCTCAAGAACACCACGTTAGTCGACTGAGTTGCCGTGTCCCAAGAGTAGTAGTTGCTCACCAATTTGTAATGTTTGATCCACTTGTCCACGTCCTCGAGAAATTTGCCCCCGAAAGAACGGGGCTCTATCAAATGCTGACGCTGCCAAAGACCAGCCACGGCTGAGGTCGGTCGTAAAGGTGTCGCTGGAACTGGTGGTGCAGTGCCGTCAGCTGCGGGACTCAGGGTTCCGTCTTTACCGTGAAACATCTCGACCAACAGCGGTAACGAGGGTAGCCCAGCAATGCGGCGGCTTCAGCGTAGCTCAGGTTGTTGCAGAACCGTGTTGCTTGGTTAGGTACCCCACACCTCCGCCATAAAACTGTTTCAGTTAGATGAAGTGTAACTTTGTTTATTTACATGAGAGATCAGGCAACGATCGGCGATGATGGCGAACATAGGCCGAAGCAAGAACCTTCCTGTTCCTCTACCTTCGTCCCCAAAACATGGCCCGGCTTATGCCGTAAATATATATATATATATATATATATATATATATATATATATATATATATATATGGGAAGACGTGCATACCTAAAGGCTCGTTTTTCCATGTTTTGACACAATAATACTGAGATGTAACAGACAGTATTGCCAAGGAATGTATAGGGGAAGTTAGAACAAATGAAATGTAAATAAGAAGAAAGAAAAGTGGGTGAAAAATTAACCAGGCTTTAGCAGGAATCAAACCTACGACCTTCGAATAACGCGTTCGATGCTCTAACCACTAAGCTATCACAGTGGCCGTCCCTCCACCCACTGTTTTAGGTTTATATGTGAATTTAGAAGTAGGAGTGTCAGTCAGCGCCATCTACAAGCCAAGCAGCAAGTGTAAAACACTCTTTTATGCGCGTAGGTGGCGTCACGTAGCATGTGATCTTATTACGAACGGGGAGCTGACCAATAGTCCCTGGTATACAACCTAATGACACCAAGTCTGCCAGAACAAGACCCTCGTTAATGAATAAGGGAAAGAAGTGTATACCTAAGGGCTCGTTTTTTCGGGTTTTGACACAATAATAATGAGATCTAACAGACAGTAATGCCAAGTAATGTATGGGGGAGGTTATTAGAACAAATGAAATGTAAATAAGAAGAAAGAAAAGTTGGTGAAACAATATCAAGCCTTGAGCAGGTATCAAACCCACGACCTTGGAAAAACGCGTTCGGTGCTCTAACCACTGAGCTATCACAGCGGCCTTCCCTCCACCCACTATATATATATATATACATATACATACATACATACATACATATATATATATATATATAAAGGGAAACGCATGACGATGACGAATTTCTAGACCACATCGACATTAATTGAACGCTGTCAGACGAGAGAAAAGCTGCACTTCACGACCTTTAAAATTAGTTTCGGTCTTGCTTCGCCTGTTATTTCAAAGTTCGTCAAACACACCTCGCCAAGCATCGCATTGTTACCGACGATGACGTCTGCCCCATTCGGCAGCAGCCTTATCGCGTTTCTGCCAAAGAACGTGCGGCTATTCAGACACTAGTAAAAGATATGCTCGATGACGGGATTATTCAACCATCGAGCCGCCCTCGGTCCTCGCCAGTCGTTCTAGTGAAGAAAAAAGACGGAACGCTGCGATTTGGTATTGACTACAGGAAGCTTGATTGCGCCACGAAAAAAGACGTTTATCCGCTTCCACGGTCGACGACTCTCTCGACAGGTTACGACGCGCGAAGTAGTTTTCGTCTATCGATCTAAAGAGTGGCTATTGGCAAATTGAAGTGGATGATCAAGACCAAGGAAAAACAGCGTTTGTGACTCCAGACGGACTTTACGAATTCCGAGTTCTTCCCTTCGACCTCTGTTCTGCCCCAGCCACTTTTCAGAGGACGATGGACACAGTTCTCGCTGGCTTGAAGTGGCAAAGCTGCCTTGTCTACCTCGATGATGTGGTCATCTTTTCGGAGAGTTTCGAAGAACATCTGAAGCGTTTTAGAAAGGCCCTGGAAGCCATTTGCACAGCTAAACTCACGCTGTAACCCAAAAGTGCCATTTCGGCTTTGAAGAGCTGAAATATGTGGGACTTGTCATTAGTGCGGATGGAGTGTGACCTGATCCAGACGAAACTGCTGCTGTCACCGCCTTCCCTGTTCCATCAGATAAAAGAGCAATACGCCATTTTCTCGGCTTGTGTGCGTAATATCGACGATTTATTGCCAACTTCTCAAAGATAGCTTAACCTCTTACGCAACTCACCCGAGATGACGTGCCTTTTACTTGGAGCGCAGAACAAGATGCAGCGTTTACAGAGCTACGACAGAGAATGCAAACAGCCACCGTTCTTGCCCATTTTGGTGAGGGTGCTGCTACAGAAATTCATACAGATGTTAGCAACGTCCGACTTGGCGCTGTTCTTGTACAACGACACGGTGGCGTTGAACATATAATAGCTTACGCCAGTCGTACTTTTTCTCGAGCCGAGACCAACTATTCTACTTCGGAAAAAGAATGCCGCCCAGTCGTATGGGCTATGACCAAATTTCGGCATTACCTCTACGGTCGTCATTTCAAAGTGATGACTGGCCAGCAGTCGCTCTGCTGACTGGCAAATCTCAGAGATGCATCCGGCCGTCTGGCTCGGTGGAGTTTGCGTTTGCAGGAGTTCGATATTACGATTGTGTACAGGTCAAAGCGCAAACACGAAGATTCCGACACGCTTTCTCGAGCACCAGTGGGGCGCGCTGCTGGGGGCTCCGAGGATGAAGATGCCTTTCTCGGCGCAGTCAGCGATTCCAATCTTATGTCAAAAGAGCGGGCAGACGACAAATTGCGCCCAGCTATTGATTCACTGGAAGGCCAAAACTCTCAGGTCCCTCAACAGATTGCTCGCGAACTGTCCTGTTTTCGTCCAAAGCCTGTTTCACATGCGAGCGAACGAGCGGCGGCGGTCGCAGCGATTAGCGACGGGAGGACGCGCGGACGCGCGTTCATTTCACATGCGCCGCTGCTACCGCTGCTCTTCCGCGACGCCCGCCGCTCTAGCGGGCAGTGTTGTCCGCGGAGTCCGCCGGTTGACCGCTGTTTTCAGTGGTATCTGAAAGCCGCGCTCTCCTCCAAGTGTCCTTCCTTTGGCGCCCCGTGCTACGAGGTTCACCATCAATGGCCGCTCGACTTTTACGTGTCTGTACACTGATTGAACTATTTGTAACACAAATCTTACAACAAATAAGGAACGTTTGCAGTTGCTTTTTGTTTTGTCCTGGCTTTTTCAGGTATGATTCGTGTTTCGCGCTCATATAACTGACCATGGAGAAGCAAAAAAAAGGAAAGAGTTTGCTTGTATGGGTTTATTGCGAGCGTGTTTTGCGCAGCACTTCCCATGTTTCTCCGATTCATTGCTTTTGCTTTCAGCGATTTACCATTCAATTGGTGACCTTCGGCCGTGTAACTTAAATGCATGCTCCTAGGCATGTGTTGCTGTACTGGTGCCTGAAATCAACGGCTGTTCTTCGTAATCTGTGCATTGTACATTGTGCTCGCTTGTTTACTTACCACATTGTTTACTTACCAGATTCATCGACTTCTTCAAGAATCTCAGACACTTCTTTCCAGAGGATCATCTTTTTCTGCTTATTCCGGAAATGTTTACTCTTTACGTCCCAAAGAACAGGTCGTTTAACAACTTCAGCAATCAACAACTGATTGAAAGTAGCGCGAGACATTTGTGGGCTGGGGAGAGGACGAATGTCGTCTGCTAGTTAGTCGGAGCGAATTGTTCTGTGGAACCAGTTCCTCGCAGCGCGCGCGTCAACTTCTCGACTCCACCCCCGTCATCACGTGTCAAACGACGTCACTGGTCGCTCTGCCACTTTTGCTGCTAGCGAATTTTTCCAACTCGGGCGAATTTCACAAGGGCGTCTAGTCGCCGCGGTAAAAACCTGTTTTAGCCTTGCGCGGCGGCTGTCGCTCCCCTCTTGGACCAAAATCGCTCGCATGTGAAACAGGCTTAAGAGGAGGCATTCTTACAAGAAGAGCGCCCATGGTAGCGACAAAGAATTCTTACTCATTGTTCCTGCCGAAATGCGTGACGAGATCCTCCTTGCGTGCCATGACGAGCCAAAATCCGGATATTTGTGGTATTCGCGAACTATCGCCAGTGTACGCCAACAGTATTACTGGCCGCGACTATCAACTAGTGTACATCGATATGTGAAAGAATGTCCTGAGTGCCAGCATCGCAAGGCACCGCCTGTGAGACCCGCGGGCCTGCTCCAGCCGATCCTACCACCACAGACACTGTTTGACCTCGTGGGAATGAACCTTCTCGGACCCTTCCCTTTGTCGTCCTCTGGGAACAAATGGATTATAGTTGCGACCGATTATCTTACTCTTTATGCTGAAACAAAAGCGTTACCCCGTGGCACGTCTTCTGAAGTCGCACAGTTATTCGTGCACCAAATCGTCCTACGGCATGGTACCCCGTCATGCGTGATTACGCACATAGGGACGTCATTTACAGCACGAATGATGGAGGACATTTTTAAATTGAGCTGCACAAGTCATCGAAAAACGACGGCCTATCACCCGCAATCGAACGTACTCACAGAGAGGCTCAACAAGACCATAGGGGATCTGGCGCCGCCATGGACGTCAGGCATTTACGCCTACTGTTTCTGCAGCTGATGCAGGTGATGACTACCGTCTGCGGCACCTTGGACTCAGCGTGCTTGTTTCGTATCAAGAATGCCGACATGAATCACGTGTGCCCCGCTTTCATATGCCCTTGGGATCGCAACCCGCCACTGGACATGACAGCGCTGTCGGCAGCCGATCGTCTCATCCTCTGGCAACCTTGGTCACACCAGGATGGGATACTACTTAAGCAGGCACCTCAACCTGCCACTCCGGAATCTGGCGCCGCCATGGACGCCAGGCATTTACGCCTACTGTTTCTGCAGCTGATGCAGGTGATGACTACCGTCTGCGGCACCTTCGACTCAGCGTGCTTGTTTCCTATCAAGAATGCCGACATGAATCACGTGTGCCCCGCTTTCATATGCCCTTGGGATCGCAACCCGCCACTGGACATGACAGCGCTGCCGGCAGCCGATCGTCTCATCCTCTGGCAACCTTGGTCACACCAGGATGGGATACTACTTAAGCAGGCACCTCAACCTGCCACTCCGGGATCCGGCGCCGCCATGGACGCCAGGCATATACGCCTACTGGTTCTGCAGGTTGGTTATTCCTATCGTTGTGTATATGAAAAACCGTTTAGAAAGCTGGCGTCAGATCCCACATGTGTCAGTGTGCTTATTTGTGATTTATTTCATGTTGTTACAAACTACACGGAAAGCGGAGATGTTATTGTTGGGTTGCTTTTGCTGTTGTCCGGCGATATCGAGCAGAATCCTGGCCCCCTTTCCGAGGAGCAAGAACAAAAAATGTTTTCTGCGATCATGCAAATCCCTCAGATGTTCCAGAAGCAGTCAGACATTCTTGATGAAATTCGCACCCTACGCTGTGAGCAACAAGCTATCAAACAAAACGTATCTGATCTCGCGGCTAAGGTCGAGCGTGCTGAAGCCAGCGCATCATGTGTTCCGCCTTTGAAAGAAGAAGTAGGGAGAGTGATGGCTTGCGTTGAATCACTTGCTGCATCGTTTGCTTCATGCGCGAACGCCAAGACGATCTAGAAAATAGATCACGCCGAAATAACTTGCTATTTTATGGTCTTGATGATACTGCTGGTGAAACGTGGGCGGAATCTGAGGAACGAATTTTGACTTTTCGCTCCAAAAAACTAAGCGTTGATGCTTCTGTAACATCGATAGAAAGAGCCCACAGGCTTGGGCGTTTTTCACAGCAAAACAACAGGCCGATAATAGTGAAGTACGTGTCATTTAAAGAAAAACAACGGGTGCTTGCCGCTGCGCGAAAACTAAAGAGAACCGACTATTCTATCAGCGAAGACTACTCTGAAAAGGTTAGATTGGAGCGTAAAAAGTTACTCCAGTTTGCTAGAGAACGCGATGGTGATTTTGAGCTGAACTTCAATAAGCTCAAGATTGGCACACAAGTTTTTCGGTATGACGCGGCTGGTGATAGCGTGAAGTGCAATGTCCGATAGCCACGAATTCAACCTCTATCGCGCGAAAAGACAGATGCTGTAACGGAACTTAAAATAATTGTTGTAAATTGCCGTAGCCTCAAGAACAAAAAGGAGGATTTTGGTGCACTTGTTGAACTAGTAAAGCCACACGTCATTGTAGGCACTAAGTCGTGGTTGGATGACACCATAACTGACAGCGAAATTTTTCCGCCGAACTATACGGCATATCGAAAAGATCGCAATGTGCATGGTGGGGGCGTTTTCGTCCTTGTCCACAGTGCTATCAGTAGCGTGCCAATAAACCTAAATACCCAATCATGCGAAACGGTCTGGTGTAAGGTTATCCTCGCTAACGGCTCCGCAATGGCTATCGGGTCATTTTACAGGCCACCTTCACAGAAAGGCCCCGAGTCATTGTTTCAGCTTAGCAATATTTTACTAGCTCTAGATGCAACGCGTGTTATTTTGGCGGGCGATTTTAATTTGCCAAACATCGAATGGGTCCATCTTCAGCCTAAATCTAACACGTCGTCGCTTCTGTACTCTGCTTTTTGTGAAATGATTAACGCTCATTCGCTATTTCAATTTGTATCTAGTCCTACTAGACTACGTTCCTCTTGCAATAATGTGCTTGATTTATTATTTTGCAATGACCAAACTCTAATCTCTTCTGTCACAACAATACCAGGTATTAGCGACCACGAAGTCGTTGTTGGAACAATAAGTTGCGACATCGTGCGCCACCCGAATCCGTTACCGCGAAAAGTGTTTTATTATAATCGCGGTGATTACGTCTCTCTTTCCCGAGAGCTAGATCAGTTTTTACCGGAGTTCAGACAACATGCTACCAACCTGGATTTGAATACTACATGGCACTTGTTCAAAACTAAGCTTTTATCACTGATACGCACTAATGTTCCGTCACGGGTGCTTTCCTCAAAGCGTAGAACTAGTAAGCCTTGGATGAACAGCAGCCTCAAGGCCTTGATTAATCGCAGGCACCGCGTGTATTGAAAGTACCGCCAGACACCACAACGCGAGCTTCACGAAACGTTAAAAGAACTAAACAAGAGTGTTGCTAAACAGATGCGCTGTGCTGAACTTGAGCATCTGGGTCGCCTAACTTGTAGGATCAAAAATAACCCGAAAGAAGTATGGAAGTACGTTAAAAGCAAGCAGGCTGTAAAGGAAACGATTCCAGATGTTATAGATGACCTCAACTTCAGCGCAGACTTAAAGGGCAAAGCTGAGAGATTCAATTTTTATTTTCAGTCTGTTTTCACCCAATCAGTTTGCCTACCCAGCGGCCCTCAGTTAGTCAGAAAAAATTCAGAAATGATTGAAATATGTTTTACCGAACGTGGAGTCTTAGCTCTGCTACAAAAAATTAAGGTAAATGCGGCACCTGGTCCTGATGCTATTCCTAGTCATGTTTTAAAAAACTGTGCTGCCTTACTTGTACCATTTCTAGTCTTGCTCTTCGAAAAATCAATGGCGCTTGGCTAATAACCTGATGACTGGAAAAGTGCCAACGTTGCCCCTATCTTCAAAGCTGGAGACAAAACGCGAACAAAAAATTACAGACCGATCTCGCTAACTTGTGTAATATCTAAATTGATGGAACACATTATCTATACCAATTTAATCGCCCATCTTCAAGATAACTTTTTCTGCACTACGCAACACGGTTTCAGAAAAGGGTTGTCCTGCGATACTCAACTAATTGAATTTAGTCATGATTTAGCTGCCTCGATCGACAATGGATGCCAAGTGGACTGTGTATTTTTAGATTTTCAAAAAGCCTTTGATTCTGTGTCACACAATTTATTATTACTTAAACTGTCTGCTCTAAATATCCCTCCCTCTTTGTTGAAGTGACTTGAAGCGTATCTTGTTGGTAGAAAACAGCGGGTTGTTCTCGAGGGAGTGAATTCATCTGAAGTCGATGTCTTATCAGGGGTCCCCCAGTGATCTGTTCTAGGACCCCTTCTTTTTTGATATTTATAAATGATATAACCCAACAAGTATCCAGCCGCATGCGCATGTATGCAGATGACTGCTGCATATATCGTGACGTCACGTCTGCTCAAGATTCTGCTCAACTACAAAGTGATCTAAATGCTGTGTTATCATGGTGCACCACATGAAACATGACACTTAACTTTTCAAAATGTAATACCTTTCGCTTCACAAATAAAAAGAACATTCTAAATACGAATTACTTTCTTGGAGTCAATCGTTTGGAAGTTGTGTCTAAATATAAGTACCTAGGCGTTTTCTTTACGAGCAACCTATCCTGGAACGACCACATTGAATACGTCGGTGCTAAAGCGAGCCGTGTATTGAATTTCCTGAAGCGTAACCTTAAACAGGCCCCACCTAAACTAAAGGAAACGCTCTATCCAGACACTAAAATATGTCCAGACACTAAAATACGCTCTATCCAGACACTAATATATGATCCAGACACTAAAATATGTACTAATGCTCTAGAAAGGGTTCAGAAACGAGTAGCGCGTTTTGTGTCTGGTAACTATGATTTCACTAACCGCTCTTCGTGCATTCGTAAACATTTGGGTTGGCCTCTCCTGCAGGACAGGCGCAAATTCTTAAGATTAAATCTATTTCATAATATTTATATTGGTAGCACTGGTTTAAATAAAGACGTGTACATTAAAGATCCCCCTTATGTATCCTCTCGCCTAGATCACTCCCGCAAAGTTCGCGAATACCGATGTCGCATAAATACTTACAAAAACTCCTCCTTCCCGAAAACCTCACACGAATGGAACAACCTACCAGAATATACTGTATTCACCCCGCCACCCTCACTTCAAAAGGCTCTGTCACAACTTTTGTTGAAATGAAAGATGCCAATTTCTGTCTGCATTTCTGTTTGTGTTTTCCTTGATTGCCTCGTGTTCCCGAGAATGTGTACACACTGTATAGGCTGAGCATGCTTACTTGTTTTGTTTTCGGTTTTCATACCTTGTACCAATTTCAAGTTTTATGTCTCCTTCCCCCTACTGTAATGCCCAAATTGGGCGCTGTAGGTACTCGAATAAATAAAATAAATAGCGAACAAGCTGTCATTGTACGCGGAAGTACAACACAGAACCTGGGACGAGATTCTTCCATACGTCTACTTTGCATACAATACGGCAACGCACGAAACAACGCGATTTCCGCCTTCCCGACTTGTTTATGGACGGAACGTGTGAACCATGCTCGATGCTATGCTTCCGTTAGACCAAAGCAATGAACTCGCTCCAGACGCTGAGTTATACACTCAATACGCCGAAGAAGCTCGTCAGCTAGCTCGCATAAACACCAGTCACCAACAAGATGCACACGCACAACGTTACAACCGCTGCCATCGATACGTCACCTACCACCCTAGGGACCGAGTGTGGGTGTGGATCCCTGTCCGGCGACCAGACTTATCACAAAAACTCCTAAGCCGTTATTTTGGACCGTACAAGGTTCTTAGACGTGTCACAGATCTTACCTGTGAGGCTTATCCGGACGGCGCAGCGTCTTCTCGTCGACAGCTTCAGCCCGAAACCGTGCATGTCGTTAGACTGAAGGCTACTTCACACAGTTGTGGCTCACGTGTTGCAACATGCCGTGACATTGCGCTGCTTTTGCTGTTTGTGTTCTCCTGTGTTTTTACGCCTTTTCTTTTTGCTCTTGGCGCAAGCATTCGTGAAACTTCCTCATTTGCACTGCGAGTACTGGCACTCTCCCTCTTTTGGTTCTCTATATCTGCATGTGCATGCCTTCATTTTTTACGAGCATCGAGTCGATGCTTTCAAAGGGGGGACTATTGCCACATGATATGCTTGGGTGAGATCCAGGAGTGAAAGAAGACAAAGACAATCTATCTGAGCTGCTGCTTGGCTAGTCGACTCAACGAACCCATTATACCAAGTTTGTCTTATTGCCTTAAGAAACGTAACAAAATAGTATATATATATATATAGAACGTCTCTTTCTCTCTCTCTCTCTCTCTCTCTCTATATATATATATATATATATATATATTATTTTGTTGGTTTGGTCTAATAAATTCCCCTGTACATTCCTTGGCACTATTGTCAGTTAGACCTCATAATTATTGCGTCAAAACACGGAAGAACGAGCCTTTAGGTATACACTTCTTTCCCATATATATATATACCTAAAGGCTCGTTTTTCCGTGTTTTGACACAATAATAATGAGATCTAACCGACAATAGTGCCAAGGAATGTACAGGGGAATTTATTAGAACAAACAAAATGTAAATAGGAAGAAAAGTGCATGAAAAAATAACCAGCCGTGAGCAGGAATCGAACCTACGACCTAACGACCTAAAAACGTGTTCAGTGATATATATATATATATATATATATATTGTCACGTAGTTTATTTACGTATAGACCTACTGGAAGACCAAGGAACGCCAGAAGAGCGAGGAACGTTAACAGGCCGAACATACAAAACAAGCGCAAGCTCGGGTCGCGCGTGTGCACCAACGCTGTGGCTTGCCGTTTCTTGTTTCTTCGTCGTCGTTCCCATAGTTTCCTACATTGGCCCCCGGTGAATAGCGTAGCCAACCTGGTGACTTAAGGCGTAGTCACTATAGCGGGGTCGTAATACGGCTTCAGGCGACTCACATGCACAATTTCTCGGCCACGACGGCGTAAGTCATGAGACTGTGTCAAAGGCTCAATCTCATAATTGACTGGTGACGTACGGGCGAGAATGGGGTAGGGCCCGTGGTATCATGCCAGTAATTTCGAGGAAAGACCAGGAGTACTCGGTGGAATCCAGAGCCAAAAGAAGATCACCAGTCGTGAAAGTAGAGAGATGTCGGTCGGTGTCATGCCGTAGCTTCTGGTGGCCTGAGTCCTCGGTTGTCAGTGAACGGGCCAATTGTCTGCAATCTTCTGCGTACCTGGCAACATCAGAAATTGCAGTGTACTCACAGGAGTCGGGCGTGTATGGGAGAATAGTGTCCAGCGTGCACGATGGTTCGCGTCCGTACAACAGAAAGAAAGGAGAAAACCCTGTTGTCGCGTGCGTAGCGGTGTTATACGCATACGTGACGAATGGAAGGACAGTGTCCCAATTGTTCTGGTCTGAACCTGTGTACATCGTCAACATATCACCGAGATTGCGATTACCTCAATCTGTGAGGCCATTCGTCTGCGGGTGATATGCTGTCGTCATGCGATGAACCATGTCGCACTGAGCGAGCAAGGCTTGAATGGCGTCAGAGAAGAAAACACGCCCTTGGTCGCTCGAAAATTCGCGGGGAGCACCTTGATGAAGAACGAAGTTGCGCAAGATGAAAAACGCATCTTCTCTCGCGGTTGCTGCGGGTAGTGCTGCCGTCTCCGCGTAACGTGTGAAGTGGTCCACGCCGACAATTATCCACCTATTTCCAGAAGACGACGTGGGAAGTGGTCCGTATAAGTCGATACCGACGCGGTCAAATGGACGCGCTGGACAAGGTAGAGACTGAAGTGCACCGGCAGGGCGTTTAGGTGGGGTTCACATCACTGGCATGCCGTACAAGCACGTACGTATTTGCGAACAAATGTGTACATGCCACGCCAGTAGTACCGCTGACGTAGACGGTTGTACGTTTTGAGAGCGCCGGCGTGAGCGCTTTGCGGGTCGTTGTGGAAAGCTCTACAGATTTCCGAACGCATATGGTTGGGTATCACTAACAGCCACCTCCGACCTTCAGACATGTAATTCCGCCGATAGAGGAGGTCGTCTCGAACAGCGAAATGTGTGGCTTGACGGCGGATAGTTCTTGAGACCAAATTAGCTGACGGATCAGTCAGAAAGGCGAGGAGTGGGGAAATCCACACATCTTTGCGTTGTTCCGATGCCATGTTTGTGAAGTCAATTAGTGTTATGACAGCTCAAGAAGGTGACGAGGCGGTTGGGTCAGCCGGTAGCGGCGAGCGGGATAGCGCATCAGCGTCGGAGTGCTTGCGGCCGGATCGGTATGCAACACGAATGTCGTATTCCTGTAGGCGAAGCACCTAATGACCAAGGTGCCCCGACGGGTCTTTGAGCGATGATAGACAGCAAAGAGCGTGGTGGTCCGTGACGACTTCGAAAGGGCGGCCATAAAGGTATGAGCGGAACTTCGTCAAAGCCCAGGCAATTGCGAGACGGAATAATTACACTCGGCTTTCTTGAGGGTTCGACTCGCGTAAGCGACCACGCATTCTTGGTATCCTGGTTTTCGTTGAGCCAATACAGCACCAAGACCGACACCACTGGCGTCAGTGTGTACCTCCGTACGTGCATCGGGGTCAAAATGACGTAGTATTGGAGGCGATGATAATAACCGTTGAAGCACGGTGAAGGATTTGTCGCACTCTTTTGACCAAGAATAAATGCCTTTGAAAGTTATCAACAGGTTGGTAAGAGGCGCGATGATGGAAGAGAAGTTCCGCACAAATCGACGGAAGTATGAGCACAGCAAGATAAAACTTCGAAGCGTCTTGATGGAATTGGGCTTCCGGTAGTCGGCCACGGCGCGGAGTTTCGCGGGATCCGGGAGAACACCCTTTTTGCAGACGACGTGACCCAGTATACTGAGCTGACGTGCGGCAAAATGGTACTTCTGATGTTACGTTGAAGGCCAGCAGAGGTGAGACACGTGAGATTAGCACGAAGACGAACAGGGTGAGTCAAAAAGTCGCGAGAAAAAACGACGATGTCATCTAGGTAGCAGAGGCACGAGTTCCACTTGTAGCCGTGAAGGATGGTGTCCGTCATCCGTTCGAAGGTAGGTGGGGCATTGCAGAGTCCAAACGGCATGACGTTAAACTCATACAGCCCATCAGGTGTTACAAATGCAGTCTTCAATCGGTCAGGATCAGCCATTGGAACTTGCCAATATCCTGAGCGTAAATCTAGGTAGGAGAAATGTACTGCTCCTTGCAAGCGATCGAGAGCTTCGTCGATGCGTGGCAATGGGTACACTTCCTTCCGAGTTATCTTATTGAGCCGGCGGTAGTCGACACAGAATCGGGTAGACCCATCCTTTTTGTGCACAAGTACAACAGGGGACGACCAAGGGCTCTGCGATGACTGGATGACACCACGCTTGAGCATATCGTCCACTTGTTCATTGATAATACGGCGCTCTTCCGCTGAAACTGGATATGGTCGTTGGCGTAAGGGAGCATAAGTACCAGTGTCAATGTGGTGCATGATGTTCGCTGTGCGATCCGAAGATGGTTGAGCGCAATCGAACGCAGAACGGAACTCTTGAAGAAGGAATAAGAGTTCGCGTCTTTGTGTCGGCGATAGCTCAGCGGCAACAGAGGGCTGGATTGAGTCTGGCGCGGGCAGTGTGGCCACAGGTGGCGTCATAGCATTAAGCTGGAGAAGAAGTGGGTGTTCGGCAAACTCCTGAGGGCGCAAGAAGTCAACGTCTTGTATGTTACCCAAACATTCTCCGCGAAGTAAGGTAAGTGGCGACGACAGCGAGTTCGCAACGAGCATGGCGGTAGCACCGGATTCCATGGTGAGTATGGCAAAGGGCAGGTGTTGGCTATGGCGGCGGGTAAATACGTCAGACGGAGTGAACAAAACAGTTCCGGCAGGGGCGGCCGTACATGTCAGGGCTACAAGCGTGGATGTTCTCGGTGATTATTCTGTGTCAGCAACGACGACAAGTTTGTAAGCTTCAGAAAGAGAATCTGCCAAACAAGAGCTTGGCAGCGGTGTAAGGGCAACTTCTGCACGTGAGCAATCTATGATGGCCCGATGACGCGAAAGAAAGTTCCCTCCAAGAATGACTTCGTGGGAGAATGATGCATGCACGAAAAATTCAATGGCATAAAGTTCACCTTAGATAATGACACGTGCAGTGCACACAGGTGTAGGTTCTGTGCACAGCGAGTTGGCCGTGCGTAGCATCAGGCCCGAAAAAGTCGTCGTCACCCTTTTCAACTTGCGGCATAAGGTCTCACAGAATATGGAAACGGCGGCTCCTGTGTCGATAAGCGCTTGTGCGGTGGTCCCATCAGCATTGACGCCGATAACGTTTTGCGGCGAGAAAGATTGAGGTCTTAAGCAGTTCGAATAGTAAGCAGCTGTTGCCTCCGGAGCTGCAGCGATCAGTTTCCCTCTTCCGTAGCAGGTCGGCGACGCATAGGTGACAGGGAGCGTCGTCGGGGCGATGGTGACCGATGGTTTGCGAAGGGTCGATGACCGTCAGTGGTGTACCTTGATGGCGTCCTAGACGACGACGCAAATGGCCTGCCCACGGTGTCAACTAGAGGGAGATCTCGGCGACAGTGGTGGGCGACGTGTCCAGCGATACCACAAGTGAAATAGATGGGCCTATTATCCGGCCTCCTCCAAGCGTCTGCTCGACGGTAAAATGGAGCTGAAGATCTCGCGTAGGGATACGGCACAGCAATTGGGGTTGTAGGCACGACAAAGGGCGGCGTGGCAGGTTGAGCATACGGCATACGCTGTTGCGTAGGCCGAGCAGCCACGGCGGCGTACGTGAGAGGCGTAGTGACAGGTGGTTGCTGATGCATCAGTGGAAGGTCCTCAGCGACTTGGGTTCGAATGGCGTGTTTGAGCTCCGGTGCCAAAGCTTGCGCGGGCTCATGTGTCAGTGGCAGCAGTGACAGCTGGCGCGCTACCACTTCGCGGACGAAGTCCTTGATTGTCGAAAGCAGCGGCTTCTGATCGGTAGAATGGGCAGCTAGGTGCAAGCTTGCGAGCGTGTCTGGCGTCGTGAGGGCTTGACAAGCGATTGCGCGCTGCCTACGCAACTCATCGAAGCTCTGACAGAGAGAAACGAGCACAGCAATTGTGGGGGGATTTCTCGCGAGCAACATCTGAAAGGCGCCGTCGTCAATGCCTTTCAAATTCTGCCTGATTTTTTCTTCCTCAGGCATGGTAGAGTTGATACGGTTGCATAGATGCAACACATCTTCAATGTAGCCCGTGTAGGTCTAGTCAAGGTAAATACGCACTTGACGCGATCGTCTGCGTGTGGGTACATCTCGGTCTTTGCGCTGTGTGCAGAAAATAATGGCGTGGTCACCGGGCTGGAAGATACCATCTGCTGAAGCTGCATGTACGAATCGCCCCGACGAGTACGCAAGCCAAATAAAGGTATAACTTGTTTTATCGAAGGCCTCATATGTCTTCATGTAATAAGAAGAGATTCTTGTTTCACATATACTCAGTACCTTTACCGCTCGATATTCATGAAGTGACAATGCACACAACAAGTTTGTGTGTTAGGTCCTAAGGGAGCAAAGTAAATACGCCAATACGTTGTAGGTGTCAGATGCAGCAATGTAGCTGCACAAACGATTACGTATATATTAGGCTACAGTATTAGAATCGCATACATCTCAGTGGGCTATCAGGAATGTCACCAACAACTTCCTTTCCAACCAGTCCTTGCACCGTGAAAATAAATGGCTGGCACGATGCTCGAAGTGACGTCACACTATTTGCAAACATAGAGAGGTTTCTTACTCAGGCAACATTTTGCAAGATACATTTTTAGGTGCAAGACTGTACTCGTCTCACATTGATCATACTGATGTCTTTTGTTCTTACTTTGTGCTGTGAATTACTAGGTATGTCGTCACCATAATCTTTAAAGGCTAATTACAGTGTTCTTTTTCATATTGCTGACAACTGTGTCATTGCACAAATTGGGCAAAAAGCAACACATAAAGGCTGTCACAATAAACACAGCAACATGCGTATTCTCCTGCAAAATAAAAGTCGGCGCTGGTCCTGTCAATGCCCATCTGCCTTCTCTTTTTGCCTTGTTTGTGCTGAAACAGCCAAACACCTGATGAGTTAGTTGAGAAATAATAATGCATCAAAACTATAATTGCTCGCATCAGCAACTACACAACAGAGGGATAACCGCACCCCTGCCGCATAGTAGCGAAACATATTTTGAACATGCTGGCAGTGTATTATTTTATAAAAAGCAACTCTGGCAGAAAACAAAACCTCACATTGTGCATGCAAGCTTTCTTTAGTCAGCCGTACAATGTAGGTGCTGGCCGGTACATTATTAGTAACAAGCAAAGCCGTCTTGCAGGTACACATACAGATTGCACGAACACCTCTCTCTCTCTACACTAGGCACACACATTATATCTTTTAACAAGCACACGCCACTCTTTAGGGGCATAATAACGCTCTACCGGGAACGTATGCTTATCAACCAACTTAGGCGGCTGGCTTGGTGAATCGAGCCAAGTTACAAACTGTATCGCCTGCGAACGTGAACAAAATGCTGCTTTGCATCAAATGGAACTGCAGGCTTCGTTTAATCAACAATGTAGCGAGCGCCGTGTGCGTCCTCCTCACTACATTGCACATAAGAAAAAATCGATCACCATAACCATGCATGTTGCCGCAGTTGTCGCAAATTAGCTCCAGTAAGGCCACGCCGATGCTCCATGGCTCTGCTGGCGTTAGCGTTGTCAAAGCGAATCAGTAACCGCACTCGCAAAGGCGCGTAAGGCTGCCGTTTCACGACGCCTCGTTCGAGTGCGGCAACACACACTTACACTGAGTGGCATACTTAGTCTACAAAAGAAAGTGTCCCCCTTACCTCTAGTTTCTTTCACACTGTCCTGAGGGAAGCGACCACAGGCGTCAGCCATCACCTCGGAGTCATTCGAGCACCCGAACAACCCGCCGATTCCTTAGAAAATTCACACTTGGTCTGCGCTCAAAAAACCGCAGGAATAGCGCGAAATCTTTGCACATCGCACGAACGAGGAACGGCGCTTTCTTGCGTAAATTTAATATTTCGTGCTCTCGTGTGTAGCAGCGCGAACGCATGAGAGACGCACCGAAACGGCATGCCCACGGAAACAAAGACGACAAGCAACATGTGGCTTTAGCTGTGGATGGATTTGACTAGAATATCTGTGTGAAGAAAATAAAAAAAAACATCTGTCGCTGCAATAAACTGGAAAAAGTGTGTGTTGTCTGGTAAAATAACTTTAAAAGTGATAAACGGTTATTCAAGAAACAAGTTACAAATTAGGAATATTTTCGCAGGTCTTTGTTTTGTTTTGTTTGTTGTTCTTGCAGACGACAATCTTCTACTGCTTCTATGACGAACGTAGTGCGTTTTTACGTTCGGTGCGTGTCGCCGACGCAAAGCTCTGTAGTTGTCATATCAGAGTTATCAATTCTCAATGAATCATAGGATGAACACGAAGCAGTAACATTTTGACATAGTGCAGTACGCGATCTTTCAAGGCATGACATTTTTTTGCTCTGAAGCAAATCGAAGCCAGCCGGCCGGCGCTATCACCTGATGTCGCCGATACGCGAGGCATGGTCGTGCGCATAAGCGTCGCGCCCCGCGCTCGACTTGTCATCGAGCGAGGGAGCTACTAAGTGGAACACAGCTAGATGCAGGGATTAATGGCGTATCACTCTAAATTTCCTGGGGTGACTGCCTCAACCGCAAGAGAGCCCCGGGAAGCAACCTTCAATGGTTCAAGCTAGTGTGTGGGCGTAAAAATACTTGTTTTTATCCGCCAGGGGGTGGTAATCTATAGTTGAAAGCCATGTGAAAAGCATGTGACGTAGATACAATTACTAAACATTTGCACACAATAATAGATACAATCGCATATCGTACATAAATATGCCAACACATAGCGTGTAAAGAGCAAATTTGTATATATATCTTAAATAGACCCGCACTGTTTCGCGCGCATGTTTAGCAAGCTAACACGATAACTTCACGTTCGCGAGCACAACTCAGTAGCGCAGGTTCAAATACCCCTAATTCTCATTTTTTTGTTTTTCTTCAATGTTTTTATGTACTATCTTTTGTATTGCGTTAAGTACTAAAACAAAATAAAAGCAATATTGCGATCAAGTACGTATGTGGGACTGTGTTTTTTGCACAACAGTTATTAGTATTTTTATTTTCATTATTACAATTTTATTTATTTCATAATATAACAATGTTAAGGACTAAATGAACATTGGGTCTGCTTGATTCTAATGGGACTCGAGAAGTGAGAAAACTGTAACCAAAAGTTTATTTGAGAGAAAACTGAGCATTTCACAGCCGGACCAGCTTCTTCTTCAAGGGTAGGCCCTAGGTATGCGCGAGACTTGCTATGGCTCATCGCAAGCTGTGGCAGTTGAAGGAAAGCAATAACACCGAAAAGCAGTTCTAAAATATATTTTGGTTAGCGTTTTTTGTTTCCTCCAAAATAAGGGCTGCACATGTGTGACCGAGCCAAACCAAGAATTGCGGGCACGAAGTCAAGAGACAGAAAATGAACAATGTTCATTGTTCGAAAAATTGCCCTTAATAAAAGGAAGAGATGGCGCGCTACGTAGCTTCACTCGCAGTAGGAATTCTAGGTATACATATAGATTGTTTACAATGGACAATGTTGCACACACAGACATGGGTGAATTTCTTCGCAGCACAGTTGAAGCATCCATGTAGAACTGAAGCGTCAAGAGAAGCTCATGCGTCCTCACTTTATTGCGTTTTATATTGCTTGTATGCGTCCATGCAGCCAGGATATATTTTAAAGCATTTGTTGCATCTATAATCCTCTTATTTATTAAAGCTAGCCCATAAGTTGTGTCTTGCATAGCACTACAATTGAAGCATAATTTGCATGGTGGGCTGAAATAGTGCTTTTGAAAATCTCAAAACGACGCAGCTCTATACACGACCATCCGTGCATCAATGATAAGAACCATTTTGTGTTCGTACAAATCAGTTGTGCTCTCACACCTAATTATTTTTCTGACCACTTCCTCTACCCCTACCTACGCTGTAGGGCAGCAAATCATCAACCTGGTTGAGCTACCTGCCTTTCTTTTGTCTTCTTCCTTTCTTTTTTTCTGTTCCATTTCATTTTCCTGTGTACTTCAAAGAGGCATTACTCATGTGCATGAGGATTCACTGCCTATCGTGAAGTAAAGCAGTGAGGTGATTTCGCTTCATGCATCTGTATTTTAAATTTGCTCTCTTGATAACTTGTATGAAAGCTAATAACCAAGTAGCTCAATATGTGCGCGGTCGCGCCACAAGATACCAGGTGTTCATCTGTTACTTCGCGTTCTAGAAAACCTGAATAGACCTGAAACGTTCATTTTGCCGTTTAGTTTTTTTATTTGTCACGCCGCGCACGCCGTGTTGCTTGTGGTTATCTTATCAGCAGTGTGTACTCTGGTTGAACGGGTCGTCTTGGCTCACTGTGACCATTCATTCTGTGATATAAAATTTCTATGAGTATTTATTTAGTAAATTACCATGTTTTCCAAGAGGAATAACTCAAGAATAAACGTTGCAAGTGAGCGCTCATCCTGTCGACGTTTTTTTGTTTATGTGCTCGTCATTTTGGCACGAGACTAATTATTTTTGTACATCTTCACTTTTTTCAGCACTCTACAATTTCTTCTTCATTTTTGTGGTCATTTCTTTCTGAAATTCGGCATTGACATCACGTACAATCACAATGACATTACTTTTTCTGGCCGCGGTGTAGCACCACCACGGATCGAATGGTATTCGTATCGCAGACTGCCATTTAAATCTAGTGACATTAACATCTTCAGTCTGCTCGCACTCCTTGCTCTTCCATATTTCCGTAAAAAATTTTCCGAATGCTCCGTATAACTTTCTTAATAAAGTTTCCGTATACTCCGTAAAGCTTTCCATATTTCGTAAGTAAATTTTTGTATATATGACATAACTTCCGTATTGTTCCATATATTCCATAAAATATTTCCGTATGTTTTGTATAAGTTTTGTATCCTTGCATATTTTTCTTAAAAAGTTTTCTGTATATGCCAGACAACATCCGTCTGCTTCCATAAAAATCCATATCTTTTCCGTATAGCTCATTAGGAAGTCGTACGGAGTCCACATGTTTTCCGTAAGATTTCATACGGAACGTTTCAGTAGGGTGATTGAGCAGAACATCGGTGGTACTTTAGAGAAAGACGCAGCCATGGTCAATAATTCTTTCACGAGAGGCCCCAAAGCACAGAACGACATTGCACAGAAGGAACCACGCGACGTAATTCCCGGTGGCGGCTGGTAGCGCAGATGTTGCTGCCTACCGCGTGAAGTGGTCAATGGCGACTATTATCCAGCTGGGACGTCACACGAATGTCGTCGTCTTTTCTCTCACTGGCACAAAGCTGGAGCCGATGTGTACTGGTCCATTATATATATATATATATATATATATATATATACATCATTTCAGTGCAACTCAATTAAAATTTGATAACTCACCAGAACCCTTGGAAACACGTCGCGCTGTTGCAATCGTTTGCTTACTTCACAAATATGTAAACTGCCCTAATATATTCCCCCTTCCCCTATAAAATTCCGTGCGCATGTCAAATCGACTAAACAACCGGCGAAGTTAGAAACGCATTTACGGCCGCATCCAAGCATTTAAATTATAAGCACTGCCCCCACCCATAACACAATAGAATTATCTTCCTAACACAATAGTTTCAATCACTGGCCATACACTATTGCATAACCAAGTATACCGGCATTACTTTCCATAAAAATGTAGGTTTGTATATCTGTCCATATCTGCAAATGTTTTCTGACTTAGTTCGTCGTGTTCATGTTTTGGCACCATTTATTTTGAGTACCTGCCATTTTTTTCAACTTTGTATTAGACACCATCATTGTAACTAGATTGTTTTTGCATACCCTTCCTCTATACATTATGTTATATTACCACATTGCAATGTTTTTTTTGTTCTGTTGCTTCTGTTATATTTTTGTTTTTATTTCTCGGCTCCCTTACCTAAAGATCCTACAAGAACCTGTAACGTAACGCGAATATAAAAATAAAATATTTAATTTCTAAAAAGTCTTCCTGGATTCGGTTGAGTTATGAATCTTCAGATGAAGCAGACGAGCAAACAAAAAACAATGCTTTATTGTCAACCTTACAGCCAGGGACCGGCCGGCATTGGCCAGTCCCCGGCCGTAACTTTGGTAATGAAGCATTGTATTTTTCGTTTTTTTTTGCTTGTCCGCTTCCTCTGATGGTATATTGAGATCAAAACATCTCAATCTTCCCTACCATGCATTCGACAAACTATCAGTAACGCTCTTAGAGACGGGATTTAAATCAAATCGAGAACGTGAACAACGAGAGTCATACCTTATCCACCGATTTAACACCCTCGATAGAGGAATAAATGAGAATCCTGGTACACTTGCAGCAATTAAAGCATTAGAAAACAATAACGGCAACAATGAAAATAGTAACTGAGTTCACGGTACTGCAGCTGCTAAGGGCACTGGACAACCCAAAACAATTCCAAGTGTAACTACTCTTCCTAAGTGCAGCTGTCGTCTGTTTTCTGTTTTATTTTACTACCCAATCAATTGTGCCATGCACGACATGCCCAACAGCAACCATGTGCACAGCGGGGAGGCCCCCACGACACGCGTAATTTAGAAGCGAGCAAGGAGTTCGCATTGCACGCGCTTGCACAGCCTACCGCAATACGGGGCACCCCTATCTTTACGACGAAATGTTGACAGGGCACGGAGTAGTTAAAGGCTTAGAACTTCTTAAAATGCCCGCTGACAAGCCTCTGCCACAATACGCGGCCCCTGTCCTTCTACGACGAATTCTTTACGGAACCCCGAGTAGTTAAAGGCTTAGGACTTCCTGGAAAGCTCTTTTTTGCCCCACACCGAACCGCCAGTGCCAGGAGGGGCCGTCTGATCGGGAGGAATGCGCTAGTGAACGGAAACACACACAGACCGCTGACATCAGAAAGGTGAAGGGGAGAGGGGGGAGAGAGATGAGGGGGAAGTGGAAGGAAAAGTGGAAGGGGGGCACCCGAGGGGCGTCCACCGTATATTATTTTTCTCTTTTTTCTTTTTTTCTTTCCTTTTCTTTTCTTTTTTTCTTTCCTTTTTTTCCTCTTTCCTTCTCCTCTGATTTGATATTGTATAAAGCTGAGCACCAACAAACTGTATCTTTATTACTGATGAAGGCCAGACTCTAGGCCGAAACGTCGAAATAAACCACGTTGTGACCTCTCACAGAGGATCTACTAGACTATATATATATATATATATATATATATATATATATATATATATATATATATATATATATATTTATATATGTATATATATATATATACATATATATACATGGACGTTCGGCAGGGTTAGAGGGAGACGAGGAGGAAGAAGAGGTTAGAAATAAAGAAGATGGCTGACACCCCAGCCTAGTACTGTGTATTACTAGAAATTGGCGCAGCCGCGTATACTTTCTGTGCGGACACTCAAGATGTGGGTGGACTTCACCATTGGAGCAAATCAACGCGGTGGCATCCGCATCTTGACCGCGACGCCTCAAGATGAAGAGGAACTAGCACTTCCGGAAGCAGTGAGCACTGACGCATTTGTTTCCTATATAAGCACTAAAATAAAGCTCACTTGAGACCATTTACTTGCTAAAAGAACGGTGAGGATCAACATGAAACTTCAGGATTATGAGAATTTCGTGCTGACTCCAGTAAGAAACGACGTGAAGCCAGCTACCGCTGCTTCACCTGAGAGTTCCGTCGAGCTGATCAACAAGTTTCTTGAACTGCACCAAGAACAGAATAGGCAGCAAAATGATATTGAAAAAATGAAAGAGGTTGGGTTGGAGCCGTTTTCTTCTGGCATTGCCGGATCCGCT
Source organism: Rhipicephalus annulatus (assembly GCA_013436015.1). Lineage (NCBI taxonomy): Eukaryota > Metazoa > Arthropoda > Arachnida > Ixodida > Ixodidae > Rhipicephalus > Rhipicephalus annulatus. The sequence goes on along the minus strand of WOVY01004554.1, from coordinate 209,172 downwards.
CGCCTGAAAAGCTGCGTCATGTCCTCCACGTACATGGTGACGGTCTCATTAGGCATCTGGATGCGTGAATGCAATGCACGTTCAGCACGATCGCGGCGGTCGGGGCTCCGGTAGGTCTCCAAGAGGCGATGCTGGAACTCGCGCCAGGATGTCAAGACATCACTTCTGTTCATGAACCACGTTCGGGCGCCGTCTTTCAAACACGCGTAGACGTTGCGGAGTTTGGCGGCTTCGTCCCAGTAGTTGATCGCTGCGACGTGTTCGAACTCGCTCAGCCAGTCGTCCACATCCTCAAACAGCTCTCCGTGAAAGGGACTAGGCATCAGCGGGTTCTGGACAGTGCAATAAATTGGTGCCGACGACGTAGGAGTTTCCATGACGCCTTGAGGCGAAGTCATAGTCGCTCTATGGATAAGCTGTGCCGGTGTCTCTGGTGGTAGGCCTCGTTGGCGGCGGCTTGTTCTGTGAACTGGCGTGTCCACGGGCACAGGGCTTGTGTTCCGGCTCCTGGGCGGGCTCTTGTGCATGGGGTGCGTCGTCAGTTGTCGTACCCAGCACCTCCACCAATCTTGTCACCAATCTTGTCTCACTCAAGGAAACCTTCCGCAGAACTGCTCGTCAAGCTAGGACAAAGAAAACGGCTCCAACCCAACCTCTTCGTCCTCTTCCACACGAAAACCACGCGAATTCATGCGGCATTAAAAAGCGGCTCAATCCCAACCTCTTCGTCCTCTTCCACACGAAAACCACGCGAATTCATGCGGCAATATAATGCGCTTGCTTGTAAACGCGACGGAAAGATGAAGCAGACCGAGTCGCGAACACGTGAAGCCAGACATGTTTGACGGAGAGTCTAGTAGTCCCGAGTCCTGGCTTATGTTTCACGAGTATGCATGCAATGAGAACTACTGGCACAGCGACGAAGATAAAGTGAGAAACATGCGACTATTCCTATCAGACATAGCAAAGAGTTGGTACGAATGGCATCCCAACGCTCACAGCAACAAACCATGGATAAAGCGGAAAGCAAGGTTTCTGAGCTCCTTCAGCGAGAACAAGGTGTTGCTATGGGACAAAGAAATCTAGTTCAAATACAGGTCTAAATCTGCGCTCAGCTATTTTTATGAGAAGAGGCGCTTGCTACAGCTGGTGGACTCATCTTCGACTGAGACGTCTGTGGTTCTGCTTATCATTCATGGTTTAAGTCCGGACCTCCAGAAGCAAATACAATTGTGAGAACCCAAGATGCTCGAAGAACTTGTGCAGGGAATGCGAAACCTCTACATCCAGGACCTAAGAACCCAGCGTCAAACCATGACACCTGCTGCAAAGAATACCCGGGCCACACGAGCTTAGGAACGACGCCCGCTTGCAAGCTGGAGACCTACTGCAACACCCGCATCCTTTTTTGACCACCCCGGGAGGCTCCGACTATGGCGAAGAGCTAGATGACGTAACAAAAAACTAAATAGAGAGGGTCTAGGCTTCCACCCGACAACATCAAGAGAAGCTGTTTATTTGTTTCATACAAATCTTTTGTACATATCCATTTTGTCGATGGAAAAGAACGGAGTGCGTTAGTTGACAGTGGAGCAAGCGTCATGGTTATTAGCGCAAATATTGTTGAGAGGGCGAAAGTAAAAGAGGGAAGACCAGTAGAAGTACACGGATACGGTGGAAGACCAGATGTTCATGATAAATGGACTTGTATAAACATATCGTGCCTCGGCAACACTACCACTGCACAAGCACTGGTACTCGACAGAGTTCCGTATGAACTACTGCTTTCACGTCCAGTCATCAATGCACTTCGCCTTAATATTGTTACGGGGAGCAGGCGTCTGAAAAATGCCTTTACTTTTGGTAAACAGGCAGGCATACAATATGGAGCCCGGTCTGCACGAGCTCGCACTAAACATCGTCCTCTTTTCTAGAATGTTCTTTTGTGGCGCCCCGTAGCGTCACCCCCGGTAGCGAAGGCACCGTCTCGGTGCCTGGTTGGTCTGAGTAAAATCGTTTCAGCCGAGTGACGTAAACAACGTCAGAACACGATCGCGCGCTGGTGGCGTTAAGAGGTTAGATTTCATATGTCACGTCGGTGACTTGCCGCACCACACGGTACGGACCCGAGTACGGTGAAGTCAGCTTTTCGCACAGGCCAACTCGCCGCGACGGCGTCCAGAAAAGGACTGCGTCACCTTGACTGAAGTGGACATCACGATGGCACGCGTTGTAGACCTGTCGTTGTCGTTCCTGCGAATCGCTCAGACGCTGGCGAGCAATCTCACGTGCCTCTAGAGCTCTAGAAATCACATCACGGGCATATTCTGACGTGTGGCCAACGGCAGGAAGGAGCGTGTCGAAAGGCAATGTAGGTTCTCGTCCGTACAGGAGGAAAAATGGCGAGAAACCTGCAGTGTCATGCTGAGACGTATTATAGGCAAATGTTACAAATGGAAGGGCGGTATCCCAGTCACAATAGTCGGAAGAAACATACATGGCGAACATGTCCGTGATGGTTCTATTTAGCCGCTCCGTGAGCCCGTTGGTTTGAGGATGATACGCCGTTGTGAACTTGTGCTTTGTAGCGCAAGAGTGCAATATGTCTTGGATAACTTGTGATAAAAAGTAGCGACCCCGATCGGTAAGCAGTTGCCGAGGAGCGCCGTGGTGTAATATGACGTCTTCTAGAAGAAAGTCAGCGACGTCGGTCGCACAACTGGTAGGAAGGGCCCGTGTGATGGCATACCGAGTGGTGTAAGCCGTGGCGACTGCTATCCATTTGTTTCCGCTGGCCGATAAAGGAAACGGTCCTAGTAAGTCAACACCTATCCTATAAAATGGTTCGGATGGGATCTGAATGGGTTGAAGGTGTCCCGCTTTAAGGGTTGCTGGTTTTTTGCGGTGTTGACAGGATTTGCATGAAGCGACGTAACGGCAGACGGATTGGTAAATACCGGGCCAAAAGAAGCGACGTCGAACGCGGTCATAAGTTCTTGAAACTCCCAGGTGACCAGCTGTCGGAATATCATGCAACTGTGCAAGGACAGTCTGACGCATATGTTGTGGTATTACCAACAGCAGCTCAGGTCCGTCAGGATGCATGCTGTAGCGATATAAGACGCCATCTTGGAGCAGGAACATACGGAGAGACGGAGGAGTTGTGGGACCACTAAGCCGAAGGATTATATCTCTGAGGTGAGGATCACGGCGTTGCTGCTCTCCGATGTTGCTAAACGCGGAAAGTGCCAAAACGCTAGTAGACTCATCGCTCTCAGAAAGGTCTGCTGGGTCTACTGGATGACGCGACAAACAATCAGCATCCTCATGGTGGCGACCTGATTTGTAGACAACCGCGTAGGAATATTCCTGTAGCCGCAGAGCCCACCGGCTGAGACGTCCACTAGGATCTTTTAAGGACGACAACCAGCATAATGCGTGGTGATCAGTGACAACCGGGAACGGGCGCCCATACAAATACGGCCAAAATTTAGCCACTGCCCAGACGAGTACGAGGCATTCGCGTTCTGTGATGGAGTAATTTCGCTCCGCTGGCGATAACAGACGGCTAGCGTATGCAATAACGCGCTCGCAGCCATGTTGTCGTTGTGCCAAAACGGCTCCGATTCCGAGGCCGCTGGCGTCGGTACGCACTTCCGTTGGAGCGCATATATCGAAGTGGCCGAGAATCGGTGGCGTCGTAAGTATACTCGTCAGTTCAACGAATGCTCTGGTTTGTTCAGGTCCCCACACAAAAGTCACATTTTTTAGTAGTTCCGTGAGCGGTCGTGTGACGTCAGCAAAATTCCGCACAAACCTACGAAAGTAAGAACAAAGGCCCACAAAGCTTCGAACATCGTTCGCAGAGGTCGGCACAGGGAAATCCTTGACGGCACGAATTTTCTCGGGATCGGGACGAACACCGGAAGAATCGACAAGGTGTCCAAGGACAGTGAGCTGCCAGCGGCCGAAGTGACATTTGGACGAGTTTAGTTGGAGCCCTGCTTCGCGGAAAACCGAAAGAATTGTTGAGAGACGCTCGAGGTGAGTTTCGAAAGTTGGCGAAAAAACAATGACGTCATTAAGGTGACATAAGCAGATTAACCACTTGAAACCGTGAAGAAGAGCGTCCATCATTCGTTCGAATGTAGCTGGGGCATTGCATAACCCGAACGGCATTACTTTGAACTGATAGAGCCCGTCGGGAGTTATAAATGCCGTCTTTTCACGGTCCAGATCATCAACTGATATCTGCCAGTACCCGGAACGAAGGTCGATGCAAGAGAAATAATTTGCTCCACTAAGGCAGTCAAGAGCATCGTCTATCCGCGGCAGAGGATACACGTCTTTTTGTAACCTTGTTGAGATTTCTGTAGTCGACACAGAAGCGCCAGCTGTTATCCTTCTTTCTCACAAGCACAACGGGCGAAGCCCAAGGACTTGAAGAAGGTTCAATGATGTCTCGGGCAAGCATCTTGTCGACTTCTTGCTGGATCACGTGGCGCTCGGTGGAGGAAACTCGATAGGGTCGCCGGTGTACTGAATTTGCATCACCGGTGTTGATCCGATGCTTTACGATGGTCGTTTGACCTAGGGGTCGGTCGCAGAGATCAAAGACGTCTTGATACGACGCAAGAAGGCCACGAAGCGCAGACACATGCTCGGCCGGGAGATCAGAGGCAATCATTCCAGTTATGCAGTCTAGTGTACTGCGCGACTGAATACTTGCAGATGACAGTGTATCCTCTGTTAAGGCCGATATGTGGTAGTCGCCGGCCGGGGCAAGGGTTGCAAGGGATATTCCTCGTGGCAGCACTTCAGAGCAAAGTCCAAAGTTCACAATAGGGAGACATGCCACGTTGTTCTTCATTGTGATGATGGTGTGGGGGAACGTAACATTGAGCGAACAGAGTACTGTAGGATTAGGCGAAATGACATAATCGCCGTCAGCCACAGGTGGATCAGAAGAGACGTCGATATAAGTCACAGCTCGACAAGATAGGCGAACAAAGTCGGCGGAGCATAGCTTTGGCGGCGCAGGATCAGGAGGGTCAACGGCGTGTGGTAGTACAAGCTGAACAACACCAGCAGAACAGTCAATTAGGGCGGAATGCTCCGACAAAAAATCGAGTCCCAATATGATGTCATGTGGGCAGTGGTCCAGTACGTAAAACAGAACAGTGGTATGACGTCCAGCAACAGTGACACGGGCGGCACACATCCCGGTGACCGCTGATGTTGCACCATCAGCTACTCGGACAAGAGTGATCGGAGCAGGAGGGAGCACTTTCTTGAGTCGAGCACAAAGGCTGGAGTTCATGACTGATATGTGAGCGCCGGTGTCAATTAGTGCTGCCACAGAAGTACCGTCAACATTTATTTATTCAAGTTGTTGTGTCCGGGTATCGTGTGTAGAGGAATTATGGGTCGGGTCGTCGAAGCAGGCTCACCTCTAGGAGCTGCGCCCGTCAGTTTTCCGAGGACTGGTGGTAGGAGGGTGAGGGGGAGCAACGTCGGTTAGTTGAGCGGGACATGCGTCCAGAGGGCGACGAGGAGCGGCTTGGTCGGGCGGGCCTGGATGGCGAAGGACCATCTTGTGCCGTGTAGATCGGCATCCGAGAGCCAGAAGGTGGACGTCGGGTGTTGGCATAATGCGACCACGGCTGCCAACCCCAGGAAGTGCGGCAATGACGTGAAATATGGCCCACTCGTCCACAGTTGAAGCAGATCGGTCTGTCATCGGAAGTTCACCATTCTGCCGGGTTCCGGTAACGTGGGCGGTTGTTCTGTCCGCGGGACATATTAGGTGTACTGGGCAGTCGGTAGTCAGGTAGGTTAACTGGGCATAGCGTCTGAAGTCCGGCGTTGGCCAGTTCCTGGCGTACGACACTCTTGATTAAAGAAATCGTGGCGCGAGAATCGTCAGGGGCCTCGACTTGGTCAGACAGGGGAGATGCTGCCTCGATTTCGTGGCGCACGATGCGCACGATATTGTCGGAAGCAGCAGCGGCTGGTGCCAAACGGGCGTCCTCGCAGGTTGATGTTGCAGCCGTGTTGGGAAGACGCGAAAAGTGTGGAGTGATACGGCGACTTTTCGCGTCTTCGAAGCGTCGGCATTCATTAATAACGTCGTCTACGGTCGATGAGTTTCGATATACGAGGAGATGGAAAGCGTCATCGGCGATTCCTTTGAGGATGTGCGCGACCTTTTCAGATTCCGGCATCTTGTCATCAACCTTGCGGCAGAGGGCGAGCACATGTTGTATGTATGTGACGTACGACTCGGTGCTGGACTGGAGTCGGGACGCTAGTTCTTTTTGCGCACCACGACGACGCCCGATGGGCTTGCCGAAGAGATCGATGAGTTTCTGCTTGCAGATGTCCCAACTCGTGATATCTTCCTCGCGGTTGGAAAACCAAACTTTAGCTGTACCTTCAAGGTAAAAAAATAATATTGGCCAACATGAGCGTCGGATCCCAGTTGTAAAGAGCGCTCACCCTTTCGTACAGCTGAAGCCATTCCTCCACGTCAGTACTGTCACTGCCCGAAAATGTGCCTGGGTCACGCGGTTGAGTCAGGACGACGGTGCGGTTAGTAGTAGCTGGATGCGGTGCTGTTGGTTGCTGCGTAGTTGGACGAAGCACGGTTGGGGTAGTCTCCGAAGAATCCTCGTGTTCGTCTTGATCAGGCATCGCACAGGCAGCCAAGGAACGTCCGCTGCGTAGAATCGTCGTGGTGTTGACTGTGGGAAGACCCGCACTCTCCACCAAAATGTTACGGGGAGCAGGCATCTGAAAAATGCCTTTACTTTTGGTAAACAGGCAGGCATACAATATGGAGCCCGGTCTGCACGAGCTCGCGCTAAACATCGTCCTCTTTTCTAGAATGTTCTTTTGTGGCACCCCGTAGCAATATCTACTGGACAGGCGAAATTACCACCGAAGAAAAGCGCCGTGCTATCACCGCTGCAGTTTCGCCTTCAAGGACTCCGCGGAAACCATCGTCAGGTGAAGATGTTAGGACGCTTTACCTGAAATTGCTGTGCCTAAAAGGATATCCTACAGCAACTACGAAGTTTGTGGTTCCATTACAGCTCATTGATACGACGGTGGCGAGAAAAAAGCCCTATAAGATGTCACGAGAGATGAAAGTGTGACTTCAGAACGAGATTCAAAAGACGTTGGATGCGCAGATTATCCGCCCTTCCACGTCTACGTCCGCTTCACCCATCACCATTGCGCCAAAGAAAGCTGGAAGTCTTCGACTCTGCACGGACTACACACAAATTAATAAGCAGACTGAGCTTTTTCAGTTTCCTATGCCGTGTATAGACTCTGTCAAAGATGACACGGGTGGCTGCAGAGTTTTTTCGCGAATTGACCTATGTAAAGGATTTTGGCAAGTTCCGATTTCTTAAAAGCGCAAGAAATATTATGCCTTCATCACGCCCTTTGACATCTACGAGTATAACCGACTTCCGTTTGGATGGCATGACTCACCCGCTTAGTTCCAGAAAATGATGTACGACGTCTTGCGACCGTTTATCGGGAAGTTTTGTAACGTCTACATAGATGATATATAAGTATACTCCCGCCACGAGGAAGAGCACTCAAACCATCTGGCTAGTGTACTTCAAGCACTTTGTGATGCCGAGCTCAAAATTAATGACAAGAAGAGTGAGTTTCTCCAATGTAAAGGGGTTTTTCTTGGAAGAGTATTTGACGGCCAAACCAACCCAACAAAACAGAAATCACTCGAACGAATCGCAAACTGCAGAAGCCATATGACTTGCACTTTTTGCAGGTATTTCATGATCTTGCAGGGCATTTCCGGCCATTCATTAGAGATTATGCGACCAAAAGCAAATGCCTCACAGAAATGACTAAGAAGAATGTGCCATTTCACTAGACAGCAGAGTGTGATTATGTTTATTACAGCCTTGTGACCATTATTTCATTGGATCCGGTCCTGATTCTTCCAGACTTCAAGTTGCCCTTTGAACTGAACAACGATGCTTCTTATTATGGCACAGGCGCAGTGCTTCACCAGAGAGATACCGACACTCCACGGAGCCGTAAACAGAGGGTCGTAGGACACCATTCGTACACCTTTTCGAAAACTCAGCTGAACTACACGACTACAAAGAAGGAAGCCTTGGCAGTCTTAATGGCCGTATGCTATTTTAAACCTTACCTGGATTGCAGGAGCTTCAAGCTCTTTACGGAACACCAAGCCTCAACGCATATCCTTAACCTCACCGAGCCTTGAGGGGAAATTGCTAGGTGGGTGAGTGAACTCCAGCAGTTTACTTTCATGGTGCACCACAGGCCTGGAGAACACCTCAAGGACGCAGATGTGCTTTCAAGAATTGCAGTAATTCCTGATCATAAAGTTGTGAACGCAACGTTGTTGTGGCACGGAACTGAAGTACTTAAGTTTCATAACGGAAAGATCATCGTCCCAGAAACAATGGTGCCTCGAATTTCGGAGCTCTATCACGACTCCCTGCACTCAGGTGGACATGACGGCTTTTGGAGGACATATCACAAGATTCTTCAGCGTTTCCAGTGGAAACACATGAGAGAGGACGTTCAACGGTATGCTCAGTCTTGTCATCAATGTCAAGTTTACAAAGCCGAGTACCTTCAGAGAACAGACGAGATGGTTTTGACTCAACTTTCCGACGTACCATTTGAAGTCATTCATCTGGATTTGGCAGAGCTCAAGAAGAAGGCTACAGGAGTAAGAAGAACGCAGTCTTTCCTAGTGGCAACAGAGTAGTGAACAAGAGTAGTGGCTGCACGGCCGGGAAGGGAAGACGCAAATAGTGTGATCGCTCTTTTGAATCGAGAGATGTTCAACAATACAAAAATAGTAATATCAGATAATGGGCCAGCGGTTTTTAGTCAGCGTTTGCAAGATTGGGCGAAGGAACGAGGAGTTGTATTGCGATGCTGCGCTCCATACCATCCTGCAGGAAAAGCCATGGCTGAAAGAATCATTCGGGATTTGAAGCAGTTCATTTCAATGTATCCAGGTTTTCGGGGTATATAGAAGTGCTGTTTGGAGGCAGCTGTCGCTCATCACAATCGGTCGCACACTGCGAGCATCGGCTGTAGCCAATATTTTGAAGCTTTCGGAAAGCTACCAGTGCTTGCTGCTAATCAAGAACTTTGTATTGCAGACCGCCTGCAATTGTGTGAAAAACGAAAAACTTCAGGAGCCTACCAGCGATACCGGGAAAGTATGAAGAGAAACTTTGACCGTCGCCACCACAGGCGGATACCTCAGATAAAACTAAACGATCTGGTGCTTGTCAGAAAAGGCCTTCCCGGCACAATGCAGGTGTACATGGGACCTTATCGCGTGGTGCAGATCGCAGTGCAACATGGCGTTCTCAAAATCTCAAAAGGGTTGGTTACACCAACGATGATGGTGTACTGGAGTTTGCGACCATTGGAAACATTTTCATGTATCACCCCAGGAGGGATGAGTCTTCAAAGAGGGGGAGTGTACGTGGACGTTCGGCAGGGTTGGAGAGAGATGAGGAGGAAGAAGAAATTAAAAATAAAGAAGATGGCTGACACCGACACCCCAGCCTGGTACTGTGTATTACTACAACATATATATATATACACACACATATATATATAAGGCAGCTTCCATTTGCCCTGCCTATCACCAGAACTACCACCAGAGCTTCGAACCTGCTCTTATGTGTCACCGCACCTTTCGTTTGCAGGCTCACAGCATCCTGACCAGATGTCATCATACGCCGACCACCACCCTCTTGGTAACCGTCGCTCGCGATCACCTCGACGCCGCATGCCATCACCGATGCGTCGTCGTCCTTCTTCACCGGAGCGGGAAAACAATTTGCCGCAGTTCCAGGGGCAGGAACTGCGACACCCGCAAAATACCAAAGCCTCTCTCTGTACCGACGAATGTACTGGACGTATATGTGGATGGTATTGCTGCTCTTGCTCTTGTAAACACTAGTGCCGCAGTTTCAGGGATCAGTGTCAGACACTGCCGCTTGCTCAAACAAATTATGACGCCACAAGCAAGTATATCGCTTCGTACAGCAAGTGCAGAGCACGTCACGCCGGCTGCTGCCTGTACTGCTCGCATTGCGATTGACGGCGTCATCTATGTCATCAAGTTACTATTGTTGGATTCCTGCTCCCATGACCTCATTTTGGGCTGGGACTTATTCTCCGCTAATAAGGCCGTCATCGATTGCTCGCGCGCTTAGGTGGCATTTTAAGTGTTTAGCGACGCTACCTTACATGACGCTGTTGAAACTGGGGACAAACTGTTTGTTGCTGAAGACGTTACCATACAGCCGCACTCTACTGCCCTTGACATGGTGTCTTGCAACGCGCTCACCGAGTGAAGTACACTTTTCATACCGTCTGCCGTTTTTCTTCGTCGCAAGTGTTCGCCGCTACCTCATGCCCTTTTGGAACTTCATGACGGTGTCAGCAGACTGCTCATCTCAAATCTGCTGTCATGTCCTGTAACACATCATCGGGGCGAGTGCGTCGGGCGTCTTTACAGTCTCGACCCTTCTGCAGGTACTGACATGCTCACTGGTTCTTTCAATGAACACGAAGTCACTGGATTGACCTGTGTCTCTTTGCCGCAGACTACTAGACCTAACATACTGAGCAGCCCCATCACCGACACGTTCACCGTTTTGCAACTTGCTCAGCTTCTACGACTCCTGAACAAGTTCTGTTCTTCCTTTGACTGCCAGCAGAGCCCCCTCGGCCGCAGATCGGCTGTGTGTCACCGCATTGACATGAGCACCATTGCACCACTGCGTCAAACACCCCATCACGTGTCCACAACTGTCACTGACGGCCATTTTTGGCGACCCGGCGTCACGGCAATTTCCGGGCGTGGTACTTCTCCACTGACCGTGGTAACGGCGGGCGCATGAAAGGGAGCCGAGAAGTGCAGAATGGGGTGCTCTTTTTGGAACGTCGCTGACGATGATTGATCCTTTTGTAACTGCAGCGGCGCTTTCAAGGTCGTGGAAGGCCGCGATGTACCCCGAACAAGGATTAGGGCTATGGGACGCACCGGCTGAGAGCCAAACAGTCTGACCGTTTCCCACGGGGAAAAGTGTGGGAAACCCTCTGGTGGGCAAGCCGTATGACAACAGCCCACCAGGTTGTAATTATGGCTAGTTGAGGGCCCTCTCCCAATTAAAAAGGGGTGGGGTCAATATATTTTTGGAGCGGAGTTTCCATCAATTAAACGCGCATGATTGGACCCATGTAGAGGTCTCTTGTCCCCAAGGAAGAGAGCGAGGAGACACGAGGGGGATTTGCACAGGATTTTGCCCTGCTAAGCAGACTAGTCGCTGACCAACATGGTGTAGAAACAGATCAACGAGCATCTCTTCTAGAAGTTTTTAGTGTAACTCTGTATTGGCTGGCCACCTAAACTTAGCCGTTAGTCTAGTTTTGAGGCGATAATAACGTCTGCAACGTAGACATCGAGACTTCGCCTCGAGTTAGCTCAACCTTCCCGAGGTTACCTGCAAGCACTAGCCTCCCGGAGCCACCAGCGTAGCAACACCGCCGACATCGCAGTCGTGCCAGAACTCTCTTCGACTTCTCGCATCTGATCGTCGGGGGCGCAACGCTGCCGGTCATCACACGTATGCCTTTACCTGTTTATAGCTTCGAACTTTCTCCTCTGTCGTTCTATCGTTGTCAGTTTGTGTAGTTTGTAATCGTTCTCTCGCGTAAGCTGATTTATTGTTCTTTACGTGTATTTTTTAGTTGTATCAAGTGTTGATGTATTTTGTTAGTTGTATTGAAGTGTTTTACTAGGTCCCGTGTGCTGCAATATCACTAGAGTAAAGTTTGTTTTCTTTTGTCACGTCTATGATCTCTTCACTGTCTCTGCTTGCGTATGGAACCAACCAACCTGCTGTCATTCCCGTCGCCAACTTCGCGCTGGCGACGCTAGAGTGGCAGCTTGTAACAAAACTGGCGTCCGCAAAAGGAACGTTCCGTACAAGAGTAAGACAGTGAGGGGTGAACGAGAACCGTGCGGACAGCGTGGTGATAGAGCCGCACAGTTGAAGTGGGTGCATCCTGCATATGAATGCGCTGTTTTATAGTGGCATTATAGTGACAGTTTGTAGTATAGAGTGTATGGATTTGGATAAGTGGATCGTGCACGGTAAACAGCTAGGCCTCGAGGGCACCGAACTGAGACAATGGGTTAAGGAGCAGCAGGAACAGGCGCGGGCGTTAGCAAGAGAAGAGCGGGCACTGGCCCGGGAGGAAAAGGAAAAAGAAAGGGAAGCGGCTAGGGAAGCTGGATAAAGGGAAGTGCAGTTACTGCAAATAAAGATTCGCCTCAGTGACAGTAGCAGAATGAGCCGATCCAGCAGTGAGCACGGCGATGCCGGGGAGGCGCCGAGTTTGAGATTACACGCAGGTAGACTGCTCGTCACCTTTGACGAAGGAAGAGACGACATAGATGCGTTTATACGCCGGTTTGAGAGCATCGCCAGATGGCAAAAGTTGCCTGAACGCCAATCAGTGACGGCGCTTTCGACCTGTCTTACAGGAGAGGCGCTAAGTGTTTATGGCAGGCTACCACCTACAGATGCAGCGGACTACACCAAGGTGAAAACTGCCCTCCTGAAGCGCTTTCGCTTCACGGCGGTTGGGTTCAGAGACAGGTTTAATAAGAAGAAGCCAGTAGGGGGTGAACCAGCAACACAGTACGCGGCTCGCTTAAAACATTACTTCGATAGATGGGTTGAGCTGTCCAAAACTGAGACAGAATTCGAGTCCCTCCGCGCATTGTTGATTAGAGAGAGGTTTTTGCATGAATGTGGTTCTAACCTTGCATTATATTTAAAAGAAAGGAGGGCTGAATCTCTTGGAGACATGCTTGAGGTGGCAGACCAGTTTTTGGAAGCTCAAGGTGAAGCAAGCCTAGCGAGAACAAAAAAAGATAGTCCCATAACGGACGAGAAAAGGAAATACGAGAAAGGAGGCAACAGCCACGCACTACTACCACGGTGCTATATTTGCAATCGTGGAAATCACCCGCCGCACTTGTGTCGCAACAGACCTGCCGCTAATGTAGCCATCGTCTGCTTCAAGTGTGGAAAAAAAGGACATAGGACAAACGACTTCCGATGAGGAGCAAATAACTCACTCCAGGCGTCCTGCCTCTATGCACCAAGGGAAACGCGTGAGGATCCCTTATGCGACGGGTATATTGAGCTTAGGAATGGCGAAAAAGTCCCTGTCGTCAACGCCGTAAGGGTGACACCGCCGAAAAATCTGGCCGAGAACCTACCAGTGGCCACAGGGACCCTCCGAGGCACAGACATATCAGTGTTGCGGGATACGGGTGCAACACAGTAATCGTGCGGAGGAAGTTGGTGAAGGAAGATGAGCTGACAGGTACAAGCAGACTCATATACTTGGTGGACGGAACAGCGAGGATGCTGCCCGAAGCACGGATTGAGGTTGACACCCCCTACTTTACTGGTAATCTGACAGCACTATGCCTGCAAGATCTACTGTATGACCTCATTCTGGGCAATAGCGATGACGCAAGACCTCCCAATGATCCCAGAAAGGGGACTGAAAAACCTGACTCGACAAAAGAGTTAAGGAAAGAGTCCGTAGCAGCAGCTATCACCCGTTCCCAAGCAAATGCACAGCCGGAAAAATTTGCCGAGTTTAGTACGGCTGGGACCATGGCGGGATTGCCGGGAGATAACTATGGCTGCGAGCAGAGGGGAAATGCGACACTCAGTGTTTTGAGAAGATCGCCAGGAAGCAAACATACCGAAATGAGAAGGTAAGTGTCGAGTACAAACAAGAACAGGGACTGCTGTACCGACAGTACACTGAGGCCAACGGACGGCTTGTACGCCAATTAGTCGTCCCGCACTGCCACCGAGAAGCTGTGCTTAAAACAGCACACGATGGTATAATGGCAGGACACTTGGGCACGCAGAAAATCAAGGACCGGATCGCGGAGGAGTTCTTTAGGCCATGCATCACAGCTGACGTAAAAAGGTTCGTCGCCTCTTGTGACATTTGTCAGCGCACCGTACCAAAGGGCCGTGTACCACAAGTTCCACTGGGGAGGGCACCCATATTCGACACCCCGTTCAAGCGGGTGGTGATCGATATAGTGGGACCGCTTCACCCGCCCTCAAAGCATGCGAACCGATACATTTTGACTATAATGGATTATGCCACCCGGTATCCAGACGCAGTGTCGCTCCCGAGTATCGAAACTGAGCGAGTGGCCGAAGCCCTGGTCGAGATGTTCTCTCGATTTGGCGTCCCCCGCAAGGTACCGAGCGACCATGGCACGAACTTCACATCGGACCTGATGAAGGAAGTGGTGCGGCTCCTTTCCGTGCGCCAGCTCCACACCACCCCATATCACCCCATGGTGAATGGCTTGGTGGAAAAATTCAACGGCACATTAAAATTAATGTTTAAGCGCATGTGCGCCGAAAAACCGAGAGATCGAGACCACTACCTGGCACCTCTCCTCTTTGCCTATAGGGAAGTTTACAGGCCAGTATGGTGTTTTCACCCTTCGAGCTTCTCTACGGCCGCCATGTGAGGGGACCCTTGGCGATATTAAAGGAGCTGTCGATGAACGCTGACTTGAATGAAGAAGCTAAGAGGACGTACCAGCATGGCTTCGACCTTCGGAACCGTTTGGAGGAAACGTGCCGCCTGGCACACGAGGAGTTGGAAAAAGCCAGAGCACGGTACACGAAGCTGTACAATCGTAAGGCAAAGGAGCGGAGTTTCAACCCCGGAGACAAGGTACAGATTTTACTTCCCACCGACACGAACAAGATACTGCTGCAATGGAAGGGCCCTTTTGAAGTCCGGGAAAAGAAAGGTGAAGCTGACTACGTCGTAGACACGGCTGGCGGCAGAAAAATCTTCTAAGCCAACTTACTGAAAAGATACGAGGAGAGGGACAGCCCTCCCACCAAGGTGTGCAACGTAACATTTGGTGTTGTGGAATCGAGCGAGGACGAGAATATTCCAACACTGACTGGCTCAAAGTAGAAGGGGAAGAAGACGTGAAGCTCTCCGGCAAACTGGACGCTCAGCAGATCGGACAGCTGCAAAGAATTGTCAGAGAACACGCTCGTATTTTCTCGGTTGTCCCGGGCAAAACTGACTGGGTCCACTGCAACCTCGAACTCACCACGAGTAACCCCATCCACGTGAAAGAATACCCTCTTCCCTTTGCAACACGGGAAGGTGTAGAGAAAGAGGTGCGGGAGATGGAGAAGCTCGGCATCATTGAGAAATGAGAGTCACCTTATAATTCTCCAGTCATTTTGGTAAAGAAACCCGACGGTACAAATTGACTGTGTATGGAATTTCGACGCCTGAACAACGTTCTGGTGGCCTACTCCGAACCTACGACAAGAACTGACGCGGTGTTTGCTACAGTGGGAAAGAAGAAGTATTTCTCGAAGCTCGACTTCGTGAAGGGCTATTGGCAGATCCCGCTTACCGAAGAGTCCAAAGCGAAGACGTCCTTCTCGACGACATCGGGACTATATCAGTTCTGCTTCATGCCAATCGGCATCAAAACAGCACCTGCTGTATTTGCTAAGTTGATGCGGAAGTTTGCAGAAGGTATACCCGGTGTGGACCACTACTACGATGATGTACTGGTAGCCACCGAGACATGGGAAGAGCACTTGAGGTCTCTGGGACTGCTTTTTGATCGCATACAGAGGGCCGGGCTTACAGTGCGCCCCAGTAAATGCGAACTTGGTGTGGAAGAAATTGACTTCTTGGGACACCGAGTTGGCAGGGGCATATTGCGACCACTGAAGAAAACACTCGACCAGATCGAAGCTGCACCATGTCCTTTAACCAAGCGACAAGTGTGCGCCTTCCTCGGTTTGACCGGGTACTATCGCGAATTTATCCCGAATTACGCAGAAGTCAGCTCTCCCCTTACAGATTTAATCCGGAAGGGCGAAGCTAACTCGGTGAAATGGACAGCAGCCCACGAGGAGGCTTTTCGAAGTGTCAAACAACATGTCTCTACGGAGCCGATACTACGGCTACCAAATTTGCACCAACCATTCGCACTTCGGACGGACGCATCGGACACAAGTCTCGGAGCCGTGCTCATGCAGGCCCACGAAGGCAAGCTCCACCCCACAGCTTATGCCAACCGAAAGCTGCTTTCACGGGAGGCTTCCTATAATACCATCGAACGCGAATGTCTCGCGTTGGTATGGGGAATTCAGATATTCTACATGTACTTATATGGAGTACATTTTTGTGTCCATACAGACCACCAGCCTCTGAGTTATATCCAACAGGCAAAACAGCTGAATGCTCGAATACTTCGATGGAGTTTACTACTCCAAGCGTACCAGTTCACCATTACGCATATTAAGGGTAGCGAAAACGTGGGAGCCGATTACTTGAGCCGGATATAGTTCTTGAGGTCTATGAGCATAATAATTTTTTGTCTTTTTTTCCTTTCGTCGTTTGTTTTCTGTTTGTATGTGCATATTTCATTGTACAAGAAGTGTATTTTGAGTTATTTTCTTTTTGCTTGGTAAATTGGTTGTTTTTACATGTTGTAATGCACATTGAAGGATTTCACTACAGTAGACGAGCGCACCTGTTCTGTTTTGTTCGTAGTATACATTCATGTATTGTATTCTCTATCGATTGACTGCCGTACACGGCTATTTTTTTTCTTGTTTGCATGGCGCATTGATATTGTTGCGTGTAACTGAAGCTGGTACTCTAACAATTGTTTTTTGTTGTTACTTTGATGCACTCTGCCTAGTTATGTTGTGTATGAGAAGGACAGTCCTCATGTCTCCCTTGTTGGTGGTGTTTTGTTCCTTGTTGTCGAAAAATTCCCTTCCGTGTGAACAAATGTTATGAATAACATTCTGAAAGTTGGTGGCAATGTCATGGACGGCCATTCTTGGCGACCCGGCGTCACGGCAACTAACGGGCGTGGTACCTCTCCACTGACCGTGGGAACGGCGGGCGCATGAAAGGGAGCCGAGAAGTGCAGAATTGGGTGCTCTTCTTGGAACGTCGCCGACGGCGATTGATCCTTTTGTAACTGCGGTGACGTCTTCAAGGTCGTGGAAGGCCGCGTTGTACCCCGAACAAGGATTAGGCTACGGGACGCACCGGATGAGAGCCAAACAGTCTGACGGTTTCCCACGGGGAAAAGCGTGGGAAACCCTCTGGTGGCCAAGCCGTATGACAACAACCCAACAGGTTGTCACTCTCGCTAGTTGAGGGCGCTCTCCCAATTAAAAAGGGGTGGGGTCAATATATTTTTGGAGCGGAGTTTCCATCAATTAAACGCGCATGATTGCACCCATGTAGAGGACTCTTGTCCCCAAGAAAGAGAGCGAGGAGACACGAAGGGGATTTGCGCAGGATTTTGCCCTGCTAAGCAGACTAGTCGCTGACCAACATGGTGTAGAAACAGATCAACGAGCATCTCTTCTAGAAGTTTTTAGTGTAACTCTGTATCGGCTGGCCACCTAAACTTAGCCGTTCGTCTAGTTGTGACGCGATATTAACATCTTTAACGTAGACATCAGGACTTCGCCTCGAGTTAGCTCAACCTGGCCGAGGTCACCTGCAAGCACTAGCCTCCCGGTGCCACCAGCGTAGCAACACCACTGACATCACTGTCTTGTCAGAACTCTCTTCGACTTCTCGCATCCGATCATCGGGGGCGCAACGCTGCCGGTCATCACACGTGTGCCTTCACCTGTTTATAGCTTCGAACTTTCTCCTCTGTTGTTCTATTTTTGTTAGTTTGTGTAGTTTGTAATAGTTTTCTCGCGTAGGCTGATTTATTGTTCTTTATATGCATATTTTAGTTGTATCAAGTGTTGACGTATTTGTTAGTTGTATTGAAGTGTTGTACTAGATCCCGTGTGCTGCAATATCACTAGAGTAAAGTTTGTTTCGTTTTCTCGCGTCTCTGATCTCTTCGCTGTCTCTGCTTGCGTACGGAACGAACCAACCTGCTGTCATTCCCATCGCCGACTTCGCGCTGGCGACGCTTGAGTGGCAGCTTGTAACAACTCAGCGCCAGTTTATCATTGGCCAAGTAGCTGACATGCTCAAGCGTGGCGTCATCCAGCCTTCGAGTAGCCCCTGGGCATCTGCAGTCGTTCTCGTTAAGAAAAAGGACGGGTCAATTAAAATCTGTGTTGACTACCGTCGTCTTAAAAAAATAACTCGAAAGGACGAAAGAAAATAACTCGAAAGCAACCTGCGACATGGCGTCTGAGCAACATAAGGATAACTGGATCAACGCTCTTCGGTGATTCTTTTCAGACCCACCGACTTCCAATCTTTGCAAATATTGTGCCGTCAAGCGGTTCATTTTGAGATCTGCGATGACCTCCTTTATCGCAGGAATTACAAGTCTGACGGGCGAAAGTGGTTACTGGTTATACCTCACCATCTTCAGGATGCAATATGTTGAGCTTTCCACGCTGACCTTCAGTGTGCACATGCGGACTTCTTCAAAACATACGCTCGCCTTTCATCCCGGTTTTATTGGCGAGGCATGTACAGCTTTGTGCGCAAGTACATTCAGTCATGTCCACAGTTGAAACGGCGGAAAGCTCTGCCTCATCACATCTCTGGTCCAATCCAGCCAATCCCTTGACCAGCCAGGCCTTTCGACAGCATCGGAATTAATCTCTACGGGCCTCTTCCATTCACGGCTTCCGGAAACCGTTTTATCCTGGTCCCTGTCGACTACTTGACGCGATACGCAGAAACAGCTGCTTTGCCTGCTGCCACTGCACGCGACGTGTCATCTTTTCTCCTGCGGAACTTCAGTCCCCGTCATGGCGCACCACGTGAACTTTTCAGGAACAGAGGACGTGTGTTCTTCTCTGAAGTCATCAACGCACTCCTTGCTGAATGCCGTATCATTCACCGGACTACCACCGCCTATCATCCCCAAACAAATGGCTTGACAGAAAAATTAAACCGTACCCTTGGTGACATGATATCTCAGTATGTTGCCTCAGACCATGCCGACGGGCAACTCATTCTGCCTTCTGTGACATACGCCTACAATACTGCTCCAGAAGCGACTACGACCTTTTCGCCATTTTTTGTTATATGGCCGAGACCCTTCCACAACACTAGATACCCTTCTGCCCTACCACCCCGATTCCTCCGAGTCTACGCCCATCTTTGAAGCTGCCTGCCGCGCCGAGTAATGCCGTAAGCTCACCCAGTCATTCGCAACCATCGACCAATGGGGACGAAAATCTCGGCGTGACAATAATCACCCGTACCCTAACTTTGTTCCGGACACCCTTGTGTGTCTGGGTTCTAGCTGTCCCTACAGGCCTTTCTTCGAAACTTGTTTCAAAATACTAGGAACCCTACCGCGTTGTCTCGCAGACTTCACCTGTTAACTACATCATTGAACCCGTGACACCTTTCACGGACCAGTGCTGTCGAGGTCGTGAAACCGTTCACGTACAGTGGTTGAAACCATAATACGATCCGCTCGTACTCTGTTCTCCGTGAGTCGCCAGGATGGCTCTTTTTCCGATGGGGGACAATATGTAGTGAACAGGAATGCGCAGTACCGCAGCAACATCGACATGTTGGCACGTGGCACGAGCTGGGACTGCCTGGTTGCTGCTGCGACGAGACCCGTTTATCTGGTAAGATCTTGTTTCTTCTGTCCTGACGCTGCTACCACTTATCGTCTTGCATTTACATTCTATTATCTATATATATATATATATATATATATAGATATATATATATATATATAATATATATAGTGGGAATAATAAGTCAATGGGCCAGTTAGTCTTCGTAAAGGTATGGGATATGGCACAACGGCAGCGTTGTCAACAAGGATAAATATATTTATTTCCCAACAGTTTCGGGAAGGGTCCTCCCTTCATCAGGGGAAGAGTTACTCATCCCCTGATGAAGGAATGACTCCTCCCGAAACTGTTGGGAAATAAAAATATTTATCCTTGTTGACAACGCTCCCGTTGTGCCATATCCCATACCTATATATATATATATATATATATATATATATATATTGCGCCGTTTTTTCTGATAAACAGTAGCGAGTCAGCGCCGTCTTTTCTTTCTCTTTTGCTCCTTCCCTATTCCCTGTCCTGTGTTTTCTGTTGTGGTGCTGTAGATCAATTGATGTGAAGGCTGTTGGTATGCGGATAATAGGTGGTGGTTCAGCGGTGACTTGTCTGCCTGTACTTCAGGATCGCCTGAGTTTGGTCTGCGGTAAAAGCTGCACCTCTCTCAGTATTGAGCACCTGTGGACCTCCTTGACATAGGACGATGTTCTCAATGAATAACATTGTTATCTTAGTGACACTGCCTTTGGGCAAGGTCCTTGTCTTGACGTAGTGCATGAGGCAGTCGGTGGCTACAACGATCTATTTGTTCTCGAAATTTTACGTCGGGAACGGTCCCGCTTAGTTCATGCCGATTTGCTGCAACGACAAGTGAGGTGGCTCGATGGGCCGGAGAAGTCCGGCTGGCCTGGTCGGCGGTGTCTTTCATCGTTATTAGCACCGGCATGTTTTGGCCGGCATTGACATCGGTGGTAAGACCGGCATTGACATCGGTGGAAAGTAGGTGGACATAGTACCGGCATTGCCATCAGTGAAAAGACGTAGCCGATTGTACTTCTCCTGTATTCTTGCGAATGTATGGAAAACACCGAGGTGCGCAGCTGTTGGATCGTCATGTAGAGCACCCAAAATTTTTGAAAGTGACGCTGAAGGTACTACGACGAGGTAGTTGGCCCAAAATAGCAAAAAGCTTTTCTTCAGGAGAACGCTGTTCCGCAAGGAAAACGACTCCACTCCCCGTTTGAATACAATTGGGAAAACGGCGGCCTTGCCTTTGAGGTATTTTACAAGGCTCTTTACTTTCGGTCCGCTTGCTGTCTCTTGGCGAAGTCGTCGACACTTATGGTTCCTAAAAAGCAGTCATAGTCCAGGTCATTCGCTGGTGATGGTTCGATGGGGGCATGAGACAGGGAGTCAGCGTCAGTGTTTTCTTCAACTTATAAATGACGTTCACGTCGAATTTCTGAAATCTCAGGCTCCACCGTGTGAGGTGACCTGAAGAACCTGTAGCGCCTCAATGCGCTGCTCCTAAAGGAAGAAGAAGTTGGCATTTGGGCCGCGCGGCGGGTGCAGCGCGATAATAAAAAAAACCAGTTCGAAAACTGAACGCTGTCAAGGCTGGATCTCTCCCGTGTTAGCTCCGACAGTTAATGGTGACCCGATAAAGAACACACAGCCCCGATCATCCCGCATGGATCCCGCCGGCTCTGCCTCCAATCCTACCGGTCCTGACGCCCAAGAAGACGCCAGACCAAGCGGTGCTGCAGTCGCTGCGATTAAACATGTCAACCTGCCACCATTTTGGCCCAACAGCCCCAGCACATGGTTTCTGCAGGTCGAGGCGCACTTCCGTCTACAGCAAATCACCAGCCAACAGACCAGTGACTGGAATCTGGTGTCCTGCTTACCTCCGGAGGTAGCCGACGACTTAGCTGATATTTTATCGTCGCCGCATCCGAGCCATCCCTACGACACGTTGAAGGCAGCTATCATTTCCCGTAAGTCTGAGTCTAAACACAGCAGACCCCAACAGCTCATCACGGCTACAGAGCTCGGTGACCGTCGCCCATCATAACTCCTGTGACGCATGCGCCAGCTCCTTCGCGGCCCCTCCGCCCCACAAGAGGAGAAGCTGTTACGTGAGTTGCTCCTCCAGCGCTTACCGCAGAGCATGGTCCCGGTCCTCGTAGCTGCAGGAGATGTCCCACTAGACACACTCTCTGAAATGGCTGACCGAGTGGCGGACTACTCACGGGCACATAACGTCAACGCCGTTACCATACCGCCACCAGCCACCGCTGCAGACCCGGCGCTCGCGAGCATCAAGAACCGTTTGGACGCCTTTGTCAGGCGCCTCGATGACTTTGTACCTGCGCATCGTCGACCGTCATCCAGGTTCCAGACACACAGTCGCTCCTTGACGCCCCCACGTACTCCGGAACGTTGGCCACCCGACGCGCCGCGGGACGTTTCATCCTCAACCGTGTGCTGGTACCACTGCCGATTCGGTGCCTCTGCTCGCTAGTGCACTCGCCCGTGCTCCTGGTCGGGCAATGCGACGACCGGTCACTGACGGCGGCAAGTGGTACTGGTCGAAAGTCATGCCGCCTTTTCTATGTTTCTGATAAGATCACTGGCGCTTGCTTCCTAGTCGACACAGCAGCACAGGTTAGCGTCATTCCGGCCACGTGTGCAGATCGCCGTCGCAACGAACACACCTGCCCACTCCAAGCGATCAACAATTCCGCCATTCGCACATACGGCCAACGCTCTCTTACACTTCACCTTGAACTACGCCGTACGTTCGGCTGTATTTTCATCCTCGCTGACGTCTCGCAAGCTGTTCTTGGAGCTGACTTCCTCAGTTTTTTCAACCTTGCCCTGGACATGCATGCTTATCGCCTCAATGATCTCAACACCCACCTCTCCATCAACGGTGAACTCTGCACTTCCTCGCCAACGGGACTGCGAGCTTTCACAGCTGCTTCGCCGTATGCAAAAATACTCGACGACTTTCCAAGCATCACAAAGCCGCACACCAGAGAGTCACCGGTGAAGCATTCCATCACTCACCACATTGTGACCACTGGACCTCCCGTTTCTACACGACCCCGTCGACTATCTGGAGAAGGCCTCGCCATCGCCCGCCGTGAGTTTGAGCACATGCTTGAACTCGGCATTGTGCGGCCTTCCTCCAGCAACTGGGCGTCACCACTCCACATGGTGCCGAAGAAAGATCCTGGGAACTGGAGACCATGTGGGGATTACCGCGCTCTCAATGCCCACACGTTACCGGACCGCTATACACTTCCTCACATACAGGATTTCACATCAAATTTGGCTGGGTGCACATTCTTCTCTAAGATTGACTTAATGGAGGCTTACCATCAGATTCCTGTAGAACCCGCCGACATTCCGAAGACGGCCATCACCACCCCATTCGGTCCATGTGAGGATGCCTTTTAGATTGCGCAACTCTGCACAAACCTTTCAGCGCACTATCAACGAGGTCACGCGAGGTCTCGATTTCATATTTGCCTACCTTGATGACCTCCTTGTAGCAAGCTCATCCGGCCCTGAGCATGAAGCCCACCTGCGCACCTTGTTCCACTGCCTGGATGATTACGGCTTCGTAATTAATCCCAATACGTGCCTCTTCGGCGTCGCTACAATAGAGTTCCTAGGCCACCTTGTCACTCCGAAGGGTATCCAACCACTCGCCAGCAAAGTGAAGGCTATTCAAGACTTTCTACCCCCGACTTCACTGAAGAGACTCCGAGAATCGCTGGGCCTACTAAACTTCCATCGCCGCTTTCTTCCAAAGTGCGCCACAATCCTAAAGCCCTTGACCGACCTATTGGCTAAAAAGAAAGACCCGGCTGCGCCACTGGAGTGGGCCAAGGACGCTGCATCTGCCTTCGGCACTGCCAAGAAGGCTCTGGCAGACGCTACCATGCTCTCGCATCCCGTCCCTGATGCCCCAATTTGTCTCATCACCGATGCATCAAGCGTGGCAGTTGGCGCTGTTCTCGAGCAGCACGTATCCGGTTGGCAGTCCCTTGGGTTTTTCTCGCAAAAACTGAAGCCACCAGAGACGAAATACAGTACATTTGCCCAAGAACTCCTCGCGGTATACCTCGCCATCAAACATTTTTGTCATTTATTGGAGGGCCAGGACTTTTACGTCGTTACAAACCACAGGCCACTGACGTTTGCCTTCCATCGCAATCACAGTAATTATACTGCACAGGAGATCCGTCAACTATGCTTTATTTCCGAGTTCACTGTGGATCTCAGACACGTACATGGGCCGGAAAATGCTGCTGCTGATGCACTATCCCGCATCGATGCCTTGTCGACCCAGCTACCACTAGACATGGAAGAGCTAGCAGCTGCCCAAAGCAACGATCCTGAGCTTCATCGTCTGCGCTCTTCATCCACGTCTCTATTGTTAACGGAGTGCCCGCTTCCATTTTCTACCTCATTAATAACGTGCGAAACGTGTACTGGTGTCCCTCGGCCCTTCGTGCCTTCAGCTTTTTGTCGTGCAATTTTTGAACAATTGCACAACATGAGCCATCCTGGTATTCGTGCGACCCAGAAGCTAGTCACATCTCGTTTCCTTTGGCCATCGTCCAGCGTCCTTTCGCGCCCAGCGTCGGACATCAATGCTGATGTCCGACGCTGGGCGCGAACCTGCCTTGAGTGCCATCGCGTTAAAGTTCATCGTCACACTGTCACGGCAACATCCCCGTTTCGGCCTCCAGACGCAAGGTTTCCTCACGTTCATCTCAACATTGTCGGTCCTCTTCCGTCATCGCAAGGAGCCTGTTACCTGCTGACATGTGTGGATCACTTCACCAGATGGCCGGAAGCGTTTCCCATTTCCGACAACAGCACCAACAGTTACCAAGGCTTTCACAAATGGCTGGGTGTCGCGCTTTGGATGCCCTTCTGTCGTCACCACTGATCGCGGTCGTCAGTTTCAATCGTCCCTTTTCAACGCACTTGCCAATATCCTGGGCATTCGACACATCCACACAACTGCCTACCATCCTTCCGCCAATGGCATGGTCGAACGGCTTCATCGACAACTGAAAGCTGCCCTCACTGCTCACCAGCCGAGGGAACGTTGGCTCGACCACCTCCCCTTCGTACTTCTGGGCATGCGATCAGCATTGAAAGTGGATCTCGGCTGCTCATCAGCCGAACTAGTCTATGGCGTTTCCCTACGTCTTCCAGGAGAATTCTTCGAGCCATCATCGCCACCTTCTACTCACGATGCCTCCACTTACATTCGAGAGCTGCGCACCACGTTTCGGGACCTTGCATCTGTGATTCCTGCCGACTGACACTCCCAGTCTGTCTTCGTCAGTCAGGATCTGCATGACTGCAGTAACGTCTTCGTTCGGCGTGACCAAATACGGCCACCACTAACACCTGCCTATGATGGCCCATTCCGCATACTCCATCGTACACCTAAGACGTTCACGCTGGACATCAAAGGCCGTGAAGACGTCGTGGCTGCTGATCGACTGAAACCTGCGTATATCGCCGCTCTCGCGGCCGCGGAGTTTCAATCTAAAGTCTGGATGCCAACATAGAAGCAGGTCCACTGGGCGACTCCTCTGGTGATTCCTACGGCTCTCGCTCTACGGGGGGGAGCCCTGTAGCGCCTCAATGCGCTGCTCGTCAAGGAAGAAGTTGGCATTTGGGCCGCGCGGCAGGTGCAGCGCGATAATAAAAAAACCAGTTCGAAAACTGAACGCTGTCAGGTCTAGATCTTTCCCGTGCTAGCTCTGACAAACCTTTCAACTTAGCTAGCCATCACTTGCTGTGGTGGTCGCTCACACCTTTGAAGAGCCTGCCATAAAGGTAGGGGTGGAACTTCAATGTAGCCTGATTGATTGCAAGGCATTCCCTTTTTTGAGTAGAATAATTGGCCTCTGCTTTCTTACTGACCGGCTATCATAACTGATGACAATAAGCAGTCCGTTAGTCTTCAGCACAAGAATGACGCCAAGTCCTACACTGCTATATTCGGTGTGCGTTTATGTTACAGCGAATCTGTCGAAATGCGCAAGTAGCAGAGGTGTCCAGTAGTGGCGTTTCCCACTTAAACTCTGCGTCGGTCCTGGTAAGATTAGTGAGTGGCTCTGCCATTCGGGCAGCGTATTGAATAGGCGCTAGACCAAGAAATTGACGCGCGGCCTTCAGTCGGTAGGTGTCTGGAAGGTGGCGACGGAAGCTGTTTTCTGCAGATTGAGGCGAACGCGGTAATCGCTGATGACGTGGACCAGGAACAAGAGCTTCTCGTAGACAAAGTGGCACTTTTTAGCCTTGAGGGTGAGTCCAGAAATCTTTATTGCTTGCAGTAAAGATTCAAGGCGCCGAAAGTGTTCGTCGAAGTGTGAGGGAAACACCATGACATATTCCAGACACTAGAGGCTAGGTTGCCACTTCAAGCCGGTAACTACTGAATCCATAACAGTTTGGAAAGTCGCGGGTGCCGAGAAAAAACATAAGACCATTACCTTGACCTCCAACAAGCCGTCCGGTGTAATAAAGGCCCCTTTTTATTGATCTCTCTTGTCTGCTTCAATCTGCCAGTAGCCGGTCTTGAGGTCCACTAGAGAAAAGTACCTCGCATCGTGAAGTTGATCCAGCGCGTCGTCTATCCGGGGAAGAGGATACAGGTCCTTCTTCGTGATCCTATTGAGGCAGCGATAGTCGGTGCAGAAGCGTGGAGTTCTGTCCTCCTTCTTGACAAACACAACAGGTGATTCTTATGGACTCTTTGAAGGCAAGATAATGTCATCGCATAGGATTTTGTCGAATTTCTTCTCTCTAGCGTTACATACTCGCGTCGACACTCTGTACTGGCTCTAAAGGAGTAGCCTGACACCATATTCTGTTAGGATGCGATGTTTTGCGGCCG
Source organism: Rhipicephalus annulatus (assembly GCA_013436015.1). Classification (NCBI taxonomy): domain Eukaryota; kingdom Metazoa; phylum Arthropoda; class Arachnida; order Ixodida; family Ixodidae; genus Rhipicephalus; species Rhipicephalus annulatus. The sequence goes on along the minus strand of WOVY01004554.1, from coordinate 182,541 downwards.
GGGTCTGTCGAAATCTCGACGAAGATGAAAATACTCCTTGTATTATCAGAGCAGAGTTCTGAGCTATTCTTCCTGATGTGGACGAAGGCTTGGGGTAGCGTCGAAAGCTAGTTGACAAGCTTGGTTCATCGTAGGGGCCTCGGTACACTCGACGGGGGCGAAAGTATTGCTGATTTTCACTATGTGTTCTACGTAGGCAGCTGTGGTGTCCTTACTCACGTGCTTGTATTCGCAGCTGAAGCTTGAAAGCATGCCCCGCCGCGGTGGTCTAGTGGCTAAGGCACTCGGCTGCTGACCCGCAGGGCGCGGGTTCGAATCCCGGCTGCGGCGGCTGCATTTCCGATGGAGGCGGAAATGTTGTAGGCCCGTGTGCTCAGATTTGGGTGCACGTTAAAGAATCCCAGGTGGTCTAAATTTCCGGAGCCCTCCACTACGGCGTCTCTCATAATCATAGAGTGGTTTTGGGACGGTAAACCCCACATATCAATCAATCAGCTTGAAAGCATCACTATAGCTTTAACCCCTCGCAGCTTGGCTAATGCTCTGGCGAAATAAATCTCGCGGTTGATCAACAGGTACTGGTTGCTTTCAACAACGTCTTGCATATTTGTTGATATCTGTGTGCCGACAGAAATGCTGACGCTAGAGCAAGGGGGAATGGTGACTTGTTTATCCAGCACATTAAGGCGTGCTTTCCTGGTGGCGTCTGCGGTGGCAGCGCTTTTTCTCTCGATAATGTTATCGACTTTGATCTGAGAGTGATGTCTGCCCTGCGAAACCTTGAGAAGTCTAGGCAAATGAGGATGTCTCTGGAGCAGCTTTGTATACTAAAGAGCTCGCTCGGTATATCCGGTTTTCAATGGAGACTCTCCCTGTGTAGATTTCTGTCAGCGTTACTTAGTGACCTCGAACTGTTTGGATTTCAGGGCCTTCCCACGTGATGTTCCGCAGGATTTCCTTCAACTTAGTTGCGAACACTCCACTGATGATGGAGTAGACGGCTCTGGTGTCGGCGAGAGCTGTCCTATTGTCGCCGTTGATAAAGAATTCTAGGTCCCTTATTAGTCTTCTTGCATTGCTGTTAGGCCGTTTTGTCGGGTCACTTATACGTCGGCTTGTTTCGATGCTACCGTGTCGCGACGTAAGGGTGCCTTTGGTACGTGATGTTTCGATATCAGGGTTCGGTCGGAATACCGTCGTGTTTTTAAGGTTTAGTCGTAGCGTCACCGCCGGCGGCGGATGATCCTTAGTGGTTCGTAGTAGAGCAAGCGCCCCTTGATCGGTTGCTGCGCTCAGTTTTACGAAAAATGCGGGCTAGGCAACCGGCCATGGATGGACCAGTGTACAGCCGGGTGACGGAGATGGTATGGTCCTTGTTCTTGCCGCTGTGTACCGATTATTTAGTCGGCGATGCGGTGAAGCTTTTCACCCAGCTGCAAACGCAGTGCATTGTCGGCGAAACGCCGGAGCCCTCTCTATTCTGGCAACGGCGGTATGTGTGGCCAGACTTCCCGGAGTGGTGACATAGCGCACATTTGTCAGCGGCGCGCCAAGCGTCTGTTTTTTTAAATGCGAAGCATTTCTGAGTGAACTTCGATGACTTTGATCGTATCAATCTGTCTATCTATCCAGCCGCTTACGTTTAGGTGCTCTCGTGGTCATCCACTTAACATCATCATCATCATCATCATCATCATCATCAGCCTGTCTACGTCCACTGCAGGACAAAGGCCTCTCCCATGTTCCGCCAGTTAACCCGGTCCTGTGCTTGCTGTTGCCAATTTATACCCGCAAACTTCTTAATCTCATCTGCCCACCTAACCTTCTGTCTCCCCCTACCCCGCTTCCCTTCTCTGGGAACCCAGTTGGTGACCCTTAATGACCAGCGGTTATCCTGTCTACGTGCTACATGCCCGGCCCATGTCCATTTCCTCTTCTTTATAGCAGCTATGATATCCTTAACTCCCGTTTGTCCCCTAATCCACTCTGCTCTCTTCTTGTCTCTTAAGGTTACACCTACCATTTTTCTTTCCATTGCTCGCTGCATCGTCCTCAATTTAAGTTGAACCCTCTTTGTGAGTCTCCAGGTTTCTGCTCCGTAGCTAAGTACCGGCAAGATACAGCTGTTATATACCTTCCTCTTGAGGGACAGAGGCAATCTACTTGTCATAATTTGAGAGTGCCTGCCGAATGTGCTCCACCCCATTCCTATTCTTCTAGTTACTTCAATCTCGTGGTTAGGCTCTGCGGTTAATACCTGCCCTAAGTAGACAAAGTCTTTTACAACTTCAAGTGCACTATTACCTATCGCAAAGCGCTGCTCCTTTCCGAGGTTGTTGTACATTACTTTCGTTTTCTGCAGATTAATTTTAAGACCCACCTTTCTGCTCTCCTTGTCTAACTCCGTAATCATGAGTTGCAATTCGTCCCCTGAGTTACTCAGCAATGCAATGTCATCGGCGAAGCGCAGGTTACTGAGGTACTCTCCATTAACTCTTATCCCTAACTGTTCCCATTCTAGGCTTCTGAAAACGTCCTGTAAGCACGCAGTCAGGCATGCTACCACTGCGTGGCAGTCAGGCATGCTACCACTTAACATGGCGTGAACTAAAATTAGCATGGCAGTGTAAGATGGTTTGGCGAATATGACGCGTTGGTTAAGACAGAAATATTGTCACGATCCCATCGCGTACGTCGTCACACACTTTCCGCCAGTTAGTGGCACATACCCAGGGGCGGGTATGTGCCGCTAGTATGCGGGTATGTGTCACAGGTGATTGACACTTAGTATCTACCCAGGAACGGCGAGAACACACATGGGAAATTTTAACGCGCGAGCGTCAGGAAATGCCCGACATCGCTAGTGTCAGGCCGATGAATGCAAAGATTAAATTTCAGGGTCGCAGCTGGAATCAAACCCAAGAATTCTGCGTGGCAGTCAGGCATGCTACCACAGAGCTACGCCAGGTCTCGGAACTACTTTTGAAATAGAAGCCAATCTTCGTGAAACGTCAATAGTGTTTCCAGAGCTGCCTATGAACTTTTATGAAGATTACGTACTCCTTTGGTTACTCTTACGACTCTTTGGTCGGGTTAACGTCAATTGTGGTTAGCTGCCATGCACTGAAGTTGATTTTTGTAGCAGTGTCCAGGGTCAGCATCCTCGCGAGCATCAGCGCTTCATATCAGCTTCTGGTGTTGCTAATAAGCATGTTCATGGACATCGTTGCGCAATTGCAAACAAGTGGTTATGTAAATATCTGCAACTCTTCAACTTATGTCTGTGCGTGCAACATTAGCACAAATATTTAGCGTCAGTTTATGACGTGTCGCTCAATAAAATATTTGCGACACGGTCACCTTGCCTCCGCATGCTTCGCATAACGTTGATGCCCTGGTACTTGGGAACTGTCGAATTTTTTTTGGTGTATAGCGCTGGCCGAGACGAGAACGGTAAGGCGTTGGCTTTCTTGATGGAGGCGGCAGCGGCGACTTCTGGTGACGGAAGTGCCGCAGAGCAGCGTCTTGGTGTGGGCGCGGAGGCGGGACGTAGCACCGGGCTTCAGTAGCGTAGCTCATCGCGTGTGTCTGAGGCAGCGGTTGTTCGGAAATTCCAAGCGATTGCCAAACTTCTTCGCGGACAATGCCGGCAATCGAGTCTACTTGGGGCTGCGGTGAAGGCAGCAGTTTGCGTAGCTCCTCCCGCACAATCTGTCGGACCGTTTCACGAGTGTGGTTGGAGCAGAGGGCGTGAACAGCTGCGCTGTCTTGCGTCGATCGGTGATCTGCCTGGCGGATACGCATTTCGCGTTTCGAGTGTTTTCTCAATTGTCGTACCTTCCGACAAAAACACTTCGACAGTTTTGGGTAGGCTTTGCAACAGCCCAGCGAAGAGGTCTTCCTTTACTCCTCGCATCAGGGAACGGACCTGATCCTTGGTCACGTCAGGGTCGGTGAACTAGAAAAAACAAGTCATCTCTTCTGCGAAGATTGTGACGCTTTTGTTCGCAAGCTGCGCCTATTTTTTGAGCACAACAGCGGCCCTCTCTTCTCGTGTGCAATTGTGAACATCTTAAGGCAATCACCGTGGAAAAGGTCAAAGGTTTGAAGTGATGACTCTTGGTTCTCGAGCCAGGTACTTGCCGCGTCTGCAAGGTAAAAGTTCACGTGACGCAGCTTTTCTTCCAAGTCCCACTGGCTCAAGGCTCGGTGTTATGTCTCCAACTAAGTCTCCTCTTCTTCACATGATAATTCGTGGAATGTCGGTTGCTCTCTCTGCTGCTGCAATAAGGCCGTGGCAGGCATTAACACCGGAGGGGACAAAGCAGTCACTGCATTTTGTGGTGGCCTGGGGCTTGCGAATGTTATCGGGATGAGCCCCGTACTTTGGATGTAGCCCTCGCTGCCTGCGGCTAGCTCGCTTATCGAGGTTGGCTTCAACGTCCTCTTCACGTTGTGGGCATGGCTCATGGCATGAGGGGGCGTTGGGTACACGGGACGGTAAGGACCTCCATCAGATGTCTTGGGGTCGTGACATCCACGAAGGTAACAGACAGTACTTTGAAGAATAACCTGTTTATTCGGTCGAACCTGCGGCCACGTAAAAGAAAAGTAAGATCACAGTGAGACACAGGCATTGATAGCGGCGAACAGAGCACCGGCCATCGATCAACTGACAAGTGGTGAAGCGCGACCACAGTTTACGGGCGCCACCGAATGTTCAGCGTTATCGCTAGCGGCCACATAAGTTCCAGACTAATATGAATTATTCACGAAACAGGTGTAATCTGAACAAAATGATCTACGGCAGTGCTGAAGCTTCTCAAAAACTGTAGACCGCTGAAATTTAGTTACATTGAAATGGGGTGATAACAAACGTTGAGGAGTGAATGTATATATATATATATATATATATATATATATATATATATATATATATATATATAATCAGGTATGGTTGTTGAGTGGCTGTAGCGTTGCATATAGTCAAGTAGACCCTCCGCGTGAGCGGTCACAACGTGGTTTATTTTGACGTTTTGGCCTAGAGTCTGGCCTTCATCAGATTAATCCTGATGAAGGCCAGACTCTAGGCCAAAACGTCGAAATAAACCACGTTGTGACCCCTCACGGAGGATCTACTTGACTATAATTATATATATATATATATAATCAAGTAGATCCTACGTGAGTGGTCACAACGTGGTTTATTTTGACGTTTCGGCCTAGATTCTGGCCTTCATCAGGTTAATCCTGATGAAGGCCAGACTTTAGGCCGAAACGTCGAAATAAACCACAATGTGACCGCTCACGTGGGATCTACTTGACTATTTATATCATCATCATCAGCAGCAGCAGCAGCAGCATGACTACGTCCACTGCACGACAAAGGCCTCTCCCTTGTTCCACCAGTTAACCCGGTCCTGTGCTTGCTGCTGCCAATTTTACCCGCAAACTTCTTAATCTCATCTGCCCACCTAACTTTCCGTCTCCCCCTTACCCGCTTTCCTTCTCTGGGAATCCAGTTAGTTACCCTTATCGACCAGCGGTTAACCTGTCTAGGCACTACATGCCCAGCCCATGTCCTTTTCTGTCTTTATGAAGCACCAAGGTAGCAGTTGATCCCCTGTAGATTTCTTCCAGGATGTTTATATATACTTCATTGACGCCCTGATTTCGCAGTGTCAGCATGACGGCTGATATTTCTACTGAATCAAACGCATTCTCGTAATCTATGAAGGCTATGTATAGTGGTTGCTTATATTCTGAACACTTCTCTATTACCTGATTGACAATATGAATGTGGTCGATTGTTGAGTAGCCTGTTCGAAATCCTGCTTGTTCCTTTGGTTGATTGAATTCTAATGTTTTCTATACTCTGTTAGCAATTACTTTTGTAAATAGCTTGTATACTACAGAGAGCAAGCTAATCGGCCTGTAATTCTTCAAGTCCTTGTCATCTCCTTTTTTATGTAGTAAGATGATGTTAGCGTTCTTCCAAGACTCTGGTACTCTTCCCGTCAGGAGACACCTCGTAAACAGGGTGGCTAGTTCTTCTAACACAATCTGTCCTCCATGTTTCAGCAGATCTGATGTCACCTGATTCTCACCAGCAGCTTTTCCTTTTTGCATGCTCTCCAAAGCTTTTCTGACTTCTTCTATTATTACTGGTGGGGTGTCATCTGGGTTACTGCTAGTTCTTATAGTATTAAAGTCGTGGTTGTTCCGGCTACTGTACAAATCTCTGTAAAACTCCTCTGCTATTTCAACTATCCTATCCATATTGGTAGTTATTTTGCCTTCATTGTCCCTTAGTGCATACATCCGATTTTTGCCTATCCCAAGTTTCCTCTTCACTGCTTTGACGCTTCCTATGTTTTCAGAGCGTGTTCAATTCTCTCCATGTTATATCTTCTTACGTTGGATACACTACGCTTATTAATCAACTTCGAAAGCTCTGCCAGTTCTATTTGATCTGTTGTACTTGAGACTTTCATGATTCGACGCTTTCTAATGAGATTTTTGTTTCCTGGGAAAGCTTTCCAGTGTCCTGTCCAACTATATTCCTCCAACTTCCACTGCACACTCCGTAATGATACCCGTCATATTATAATTCATTGTATTTATGCTAAGGTTGGTTTCCTCACTAAGAGCCGAGTACCTGTTCTGAAGTGAGACTCTGAATTCCTGTACTTTCCCTCTCAGTGCTATCTCACTGATTGACTTCTTGCGTATCAGTTTCTGTCGTTCCTTTCTCAAGTCTAGGCGAATTCGAGACTGTACCATTCTATAGTCACTGCATTGTACCTTGCCAACCACTTCCACATCCTGCACAATGCCTGGGTGTGCACTCATTATAAAGTCTATTTCGTTTTTATTTTCGCCAATAGGGCTCCTTCATGTCCACTTGCGGTTTCCTTGTTTTCGGTAGAAGGTATTCAAAATCGGTAAATTATTGCGTTCTGCGTATTCTTCTAGTAGCTCTCCTTTGGCGTTTCTAGTACCGATGCCATAATCTCCTACTGCCTGGTCTTCAGCCTGCTTCTTCCCTACCTTTGCATTAAAGTCTCCCATCAGTATTGTATACTGTGTTTTTACCTTACTCATTGCCGATTCCACGTCTTCATAGAAGCTTTCAACTGAAGCGTCATCATGGCTGAATGTACGTGCGTAAGCCTGTACCACCTTCATCTTGTATCTCTTATTCAGTTTAGTTACATTACCTACCACCCTTTCTATATTGCTATATTATTCCTCTATGTTGCCAACTAACTATGTTTCTCTGAATTAGGAACCCCACTCCCAGTTCTCTTCTGTCAGCCAAGCCCCGATAGCAAAGAACGTGCCCAATCTGTAGCACCGTATAGGCCTCATCTGTCCTCCTAACCTCACTGAGCCCTATTACATCCCACTCTAACACCCTCCAGCTCCTCTAATAGTACAGCTAGACTTCCCTCACTAGATAAGGTTCTAGCGTTAAACGTTGCCAAGTTCTGGTTCCAATGGCGGCCTGTTCGGATCCAGAGATTTTTAGCACCCTCTGCTGCGTTGCAGATCTGACCGCCGCCGTGGTCAGTTGCTTCGCAGGTACTGGGGACTGAGGGCCGTGAGTTATTTGACGTATGCATGTGGGAGGTAGTGGCCAGATACTGCACCAGGGTGGCCAATCCTTCTCTTGTGAAGGGTTGCGTTCCCGGCGGTGGTTACCGGCGAAGCCGCGCCCCAGGCCTCGTAATGCAGTTCAATCACCACACGGATTTTTTATACGGTTGGGAACTGCGCGGCACCGGGATTCGAACCACAGACCTTTTGCTTGCGAGGCGGATGCTCTAACCACTACGCCATCGCTGGTGACTTTTGTTGTATATTTGTGTAAACGTTCTTGAATATCGTCGAGGTTTTTCAGCAGTCCTCTGACGTTCCACTGTTATACTTGTGTCATTTTAATCTGTGTGGTGCTGTGGGTACAAAAGTGTTGCCTTACATTACATGGTCCTTAAGAGGCCCTGAAATTTGTATTCTTTCTTTTTTAGTGTGCTCTAAAGAGCTGCGCCTCTCCGGCGTCTCGGGCGCCGAAGGAGTCGTACTTGTATTCATCGCCTCTTGTGAGCTGGTGGATGGTGTCTGCTCGGCAGGCACCATCCACCACCTCAATATAGTGAACCTCAATTAACGTTTTTTTCGAATGAACTACTTTTTTAAAAAATTCCCCTTAAAATTTTTATTGTTGTAAAGTAAAAATATTTTACTACTATGAATTTCAGAACACAGAGTATTTCAAATTAACGTATCGAATCTTATTTCCCTAATATCTACACAACACTACAATATAACGAATGGCAATTTTAAGAAGGCCCTCGCGGCTGTAAAAGTAATGCCCAGCAGAGTATGCACCCCTATCATCAGAACGGCTGCATATTTTTCTAATTCCCAACCTATTCATATGTGCAATAGCCTATCGCCATCATCATCGGCTAGTATTTCTCTTCTACATCAGGCATCAAACCGTTGCCTTTGCTTTGGCTGAGCAGCTTTACCTACGCGCTTGTTACACAGCTGCGTTCTAGTCCTTTTGGATGGTGGTCGAACGTTGAAGATGAGCTCCCCGAGCAGCGTAAAAGGAATGCTATGGCGGTGAAAAATGCGACGCGTGTGCCTAGTGCGATCAACTCTCCAATGATTACCCGTACATGAACTCTACACACAGTGCGATGACGGAGCATACGCATGTGCTTATCTGACGGCCGACATGATCCATAACATTTGTCTTGAAAACAGCGACCAGTGCGAAAACGACGTTGGAACAACCCACGCAAACCAACGTGAACAATCCATATTTAACGACTACGCTTCGAGAGTGCAAAAAGGATGCGCACATTTAAGAGCTCGTTTTTCAACAGTCGAACTGTTCACATCAAGATAGATCGCGCTGTTCCTCAAATAGACGCGCACTGATTTCGTACCAATTGGAACTTGTTTTTTTCTCGCTTACTAGAGCATAACCCAGCACAGGTAGGCTACTCATGTGCTTGCGTTTACGATTCTCGCGCAAATTATCAGTACTGTCACTACGACTTTTCAACATAAGGATTGATTTTTAGCGGTCTCTTGAGATTTGTTGTATCAAAATTTCATTGCATTTTTCAAGTTTGAACGAAATCAGCACAAGGACTGCACACCGGATGTAGGCAACGAGATAAGGTGTTTACTAACAGCGAAATTACTTGATCTTAGTGAAATATTTTGTCTTGGATGAATAGAACTAAACCACAAAAGTAGATTTGAAGACTGCATTCAATGATAAGGTAAGTGGCAAACACAAAAAGATGTCACCTATTAACCAGGACAATCATGCTACTTTTTCAGCAAGTCTATTGAAGCCGTGCTGACAGACCAGTCGGTGCATGTGTGAACTTTTTTTCAAGACTAGGTTATTTCTTTCTGGCAAAATAAACTTGTTACGTTTAGACAATATCCTTGATTGATATGTGGGGTTTAACGCGCCAAAACCGCTATATGATTAGGAGAGACGCGGTAGTGGAGAGCTCCGAAACTTTCGACCACCTGGGGTTCTTTATTGTGCATCCAAATCTGGGCACCCGGGCCTACAACATTTCCGCCTCCATCGGAAATGCAGCCGCCGCAGCCGGGATTCGACCCCGCGCCCTGCGTGTCAGCAGCCGAGTACCTTAGCCACTAGACCACGGTGGCGGGGCTATTAGACAATATCCTCTGAAAGCTTTCTGGACCAAACGTGGCTATGTAGTGCCTCCAGAATCAGAGGCATTACAAGCTCTCTACACCTAACTTGCTTATGCACTGCCTCTGAAATCTGTGGGACCGACCACGAAGGCACTGTAAAGCGACGATATCTTGTGATGATGTCATGATGACAACACAAATTTTCGTGATCTGCAACTTCACAACGACACTATGTGGTGTCACCATCACGTGGTGGCTATTGTATCACTCGCGTTAACATTGCTGATCCGGGACACCAATGCTCAATTTTCGCCTTTGATGTTAAAATAATAAATATCGTGAAATAATGATAAAGAGTAGTAATAATAGGTCGGAGGGGCCAAAATGATCATGGAAAAGAGCACTCCTTCTCCTCTTCCTGGCCCCTTTCACCGATATTTCTCTACTGTTTATCAAGCTATACTGCCATTGTTGACCTAAACACAAACAACGGAGCGTGTTGCCCAAGCGTTAAGAACTATATACCACTCCGTCCTGTTGCCACCTCTTACAGGTGCACACACGTATTAAGCAGCCCTGAGCAACCGAAAGCGCGAATATGGCTCGCGAGCGGCAAACCACATGCTGCTTTTCCAGTACTCCACAACCCCAGCCCGTACAAGCCAAGCCAAAGAATTGTACTCTTCAACAGATGAAAGCCATATGCATCTTGCAAAATGGCGCTTGCACAGATTGTCTTGCCTTTTGCAGAAAATGAGGCACTTTCAAGAATAATGGCATGCATGAAATTTGATTTTTGATTTCAGTTTACTCAAGCAGCCTTGATACTTAATCATCACATATCACATATGCACTCATAATCATCACATATCACATATGCACTCATCATAATCACATATGCACTCGATTTTATTATTTTTATTTGGAACATTAGCCGCAGCGCCATCATAGGCATTATTCCGGAGGCACAGTGCCTCATAGAAAGAATCTGCAGTCTTGCGGCCAACTAAATCAGCTGGTAGCATATTCTAGTGAGCAGCTTTTTTGTCACCACTTGTCATTGGCATCAAGTAACTAATTAGTTAATTGAAATACTCTCAATGCCATTTTCTGCACTACAGATAAGAGTGGTGTTACAAGTTTAAAATGGCAGTCTTGAATGATGTATGGTTAGGGTTGGGGGAGGGGGTAAACAACAAGAGGAAAGGCAGGGAGGTTAACCAGGCACATGCCCGGTTTGCTACCCTACGCTGGGGGAATAGGAAGGGAGCATAAAGATGAGAGCGAGAGAGGAAAGAGAAGAGAAAGACAGAGAGAAGAGAAAAGGGAAAAAAAGAGGATTGTCAGTTCATCGGCTGGCGCGTATGCAGTGGTGGCACTACACAAACGTTAAAGGTGGTCGCATAAGCCTGTAGTCCTCAAAAAGCACAAGAGAGCTTTGACTGCTTTTTGAGCCAACAAAAGGCGATGACGGTGTCCCAGTAGCATCTGCACAGAGAGTGGCTGATCATCCATTTGTCGCAATGCGTCCGAAAGCTTCTGTCTTTCAGAGGCAAATCGAGGGCAATGGCATATCAGATGGACGATATCTTCTTTGGTGCAGCAGACGTCACATTCCGCTTTGTCGGTCAATCCGATTAGGGTTCTTTATGCTTTTGTGAAGGCAACCCCCAACCAAAGGCGACAAAGAAGTGAAGCTTCACGTCGACGAAGTCCGGATGGAGGTCGAAGTTCCAGTCGAGGGTTTATTTGGTATAGTCTCGTATGTTTTATGCTTGGAGTGTTCCACTCCTGCAGACTCAGACTACGTGCCAGGTGACGAAGTTGCTTTGCAGCGTCAGTCCTTGACAAAGAAATTGGAAGGATGTGTTCTTTTTGGTGCGATGTGCGAGCCGCGTTGTCTGCGGAATCATTGTCACTGATCCCACAATGGCCAGGAAGCCACTGAATCTTGACCTCGTGGCCTATTTCGTTGACGTAGTGAACGACCTTGAGAACTTCGTAAGTTAATTGTTCATGGCGACCTCGTTGAAGGACTGACTGCATGCTTTGTAGGGCTGGTTTTGAGTCGGAAAACACAGCCCATTTACTTGGTCTTTGGAATTTTATGTACTCTATGGCACCACGCAAAGCCGCAAGTTCTGTCGCTGTGGACGTAGTGACATGTGAGAGTTTGATTTTCAGAGTGATCCCTCTAGCTGGAATCACCACCGCACCACCAGAACCAGACGCTGTGGTTGAACCATCGGTGTATATGTGCACGTGGTTGTTGTACATTTCGTGCAGATGGCTTAAGCTCAATTGTTTTAGGGCTGGTGAAGGCAAACTTGATTTTTTCTGTATTCCTGGAATTGAAACACGTAATTGTGAAAGTGTCAGGCACCACGGAAGATACACCAGTTTCTCAGCAGGCTTAAAATCTGACGTAAACGACGCACGATGAGCACAGACAATTGCACTAAATTTCGTGCGGGGCCTCTCAGTAGCGATAGCAGGCGGGGTGTGGTGCGCGGCATCGACCCGAGATTGTCAGTAGAGAAACTGACACAGGCTTTCGGCAACTCAAGGAACCCGCCGATACTTGGTGTTAGGAAGCTGGCGAACTCAAGTTTCATGGTCATCATCTTCAAAAATGAGACAGTGCCCAAGTGCATATACTGTTACGGCGTACCGCTGAAGTGTGTGCTTTATAAGAAACGATACGAGGTGTGCTAACGATGTGGCCAGCTAGGACACAGATCGGACGTGTGTATCAGCGAACATGTTCGCTGCCGGGGATGCGGAATGACAGCTCCACCCGAGGACCATGCATGTGAGCCCAAGTGTAAACTGTGTGGCAAAGGACATTTGACAGCAGATCGGAAATGCAAGGAAGCTTTCAGGACCCTTTATACAATAAAGAAGAGACAGTGGGAAGCCTGGCAGCGAATGGAAGAAGATCGGAATGCGAAAGACGTCGATCCACAAACGTGCAGAATGGAAGAGATCAAAGAACGGTCCAGGAGCTGGTAAAAGCATCAGAGAGGGTCAAGAGGAAGAGCAGGTTCCTTCCCAAGACTACCGGAAAGACAAGAAGGAGAGCTGCCACCAATGACTGGTTGAGGTTGAAACTGAGTTGCCTCGTCTCTAATTTGGCTTCTAGTCCCTGTAGTCCTGCTCACGGTGAAGGCTTAGCTTCACCTAGGGGCATTTACAGGCAACTTTACCACAATGGTGTGTGTATGCAACACCTGGTGTCACGTGACAAAACATCGTTTCCGGCTGAGAAAATGGCATCTTTATAGACAACGAAGAAGGTCGCGAACTATGTCAAGTAGCAGATGACAATTTACACGAACAATAACTAAAGCAGAAGTAGCCTGCCCGCCTTTATATGAGACAATATTAACAGTGCTTTTCAAACCACAGAGAAATTATGTCGCTTCAACTTCATGCTACAACCCTATCCCTATATAGATATTGCATAATGACGGAAGGTTTTCTTTCTTTGAACACTCATAGAAAACAACCCAAGGCATCCACATAACTAGTAGTGGTTCTTTGCACCTCTCATGTGCTGAGGCTAAACAAAAGAAAATTAGCTTGAATTATTACGGACATTATCCTAGGAAAAAAGAACCCTATGGTAACGAAAAATACGCTTTGCCGACGCATAACACGAGTGCCAACTTGTTCCAATGAAGGAACGGCGCATTTACATGCACTGGCCTTCTGCGACTATATTGCGGCTTCCGAGGCAGTATAGCTCAAGACGATTGACTTTTTAAGTCTGTGACGTGGTCTTTCTAGTAGGCAGGAGGCATACGTGTCCTCTGTGAACGCGAGGACCCTGGCCTTCTAATATTACTTTGAGAAATGCGGCATTCGGGAGCTTGCTTTGAAACCCCGTCTCTCTCCATCCCAGAAGAAATCGGCGGATTGCTGCTGTCAAAAGCAGACACTGGAGACCCATTCCCTGCATCTCCCAGCACCATATTAGATTTTAGTGCATGTACGGTGAGGAGGAGGAACACCCATGACTCCACTTCCGAAAACGCGACGAATGGTCCTCTGTATCACAAGGAGACCGTAAATTGCTTAAGCCGTCATAGTTAAAGAGCAATGTGCATCAGACTTTGGTGCTGGCTGAGACATTAGAGAAATGGTTCCGGCGATTACTTGTGGGATGATCGTCAGCTTTGATGCATTCCACTTTTTCCATCGCTTGGAAGGAATGTGGGTTGATTAATGAGGAGGAGCAAAGAAATAAGTGGAAGGCCAGTGAGGTTAGCCAGTTCTTGGACCGGCTGGCTTTGTGCTGGGGAAAAAGATGAGGTGAATAAAAGGTGACAGAAAAGAGATGTTACAAATAGAAAGAAAGAGAAAAAGCAAAAGATGGCAAAAGAGGAGAAGAAAAAACAAAGAAAATACGACACTACAGTCTGTCTGTAAGGTCTTGCTGTCCAAAAAACGCACTAAAGCTTCGATCAATATCTGGGGTTTAACGTCCGAAAACCACCATATTATTATGAGAGACGCCGTGGTGGGGGGCTGCGGAAATTTCGCTCACCTGGAGTTCTTTAACGTGCACCCAAATCTGAGCACACGGGTCTACAACATTTTCGCCTCCATCGAAAATGCAGCCGCCATCGCCGGGACTCGATCCTGCGACCTTCGGGTCAGCAGCCGAGTACCTTAGCCACTAGACCACCACGGCGGGGCCGCAATGAAGCTTTCAAAGGTTTCTTTGCTGAGTATAGACTCGGCCACTCTCCTGAAATCCTTTGTTCCGACAAAGGCCAATATCTTAGTCCATCTATTGCTTCGGTTGGTTCTCGTCTTGGTGCGTAGAAATGGGTACACGCACACAGAAGATCGACGATTGTTTCTCCGCAGCTGTAGTAATTCCACGTAGAAGAGTTGGCCAATCCAATAAGAAATGAGTATGCATTTGTGAAGGCCACACCAAGTCACGGGCGGCTCAGAATAGTCTCCTCAGCTTGAGATATTCCCGAGGGAAAACAAAGATTTAGACCCGAATATAAATTATGCATGCGAGCGTTTGTGAATTTTGTCGAGTTCCACTGTAGCAGTGTGGGGTCATGCATAGGCGCACGAAGCATTGTAGTTGTGTCGGTTCTTGAGAACGAGATCGCCATGTATTGCGTGCCTTCACGTGCAGACCTAGCAGCCACATCTGCGAGGTCGTTGTCGTGTACACCGATATGACCTGGTGTCCACTGACACATTATGCTGTGTTGCATCTCGATTGATTGATAGTAAAGAAGCGTTATATCAGCTATATAGTACGTTACACTACTACGTTATATCAACTACGTTATATCAGAAGCGTTATACCATTAGGTCCATGGCAAAACAGTGATATAAGACATTAGAGAGCTGACTTCGAATTCGAGAAGATGGATCAAGTTTTCTAAGGTTCTTCAACTCTAAACTCCATAGCTGCACGTATGATGGCGAGTTCTGTTGCGGTCGATGACGCCAATTATGATATCTTGAATTTCTTGTGGACTTCGTGGGAATAACCACCGCCCCTGCTGAGCTTACTGAAGAAACAGAGTCATCTGTGTAAGTGGAAAAGCGTTCATTGTGCTTCATGTGCAGGGAGAGAATTATGGCCTGTTTAAGGTCTGAATTCAACGATTGTTTTTTTTGCACGCTAGAAATGGTAAGAAGAGCTTTAAGTGGATGTAGTCACCAGAATGGTAATGGCGGCCGTATTGCATGCTTGAAGTCCGATGGGAGCACTGCGCGATGCGGGCTACAGATGCATAACGTCGAATGGGGCCTAGAAGTTTGACGTGAGGCAAGGCGATGTGATGGAATCTGAGCAAAATATGTTAAGTGCATTCTCAAAGCGTCTACGCGGATGTATGTGTTGACAAGATAATCAGGCGCACTGACAACTGTCGCTTCTGTAGATGCGCATCTGGGAACGCCACGGCATATTCGCGGTACTTGGGCTTGAATTTGCCGAAGGACGCACATGTTTGTCCTTTAGATGCCGCAAAGAACGGGTGGGATGTAGCGCATAAGACCGAAAAGCATAACACTGTAGAGTTCAAGCAATGGTAGCATAGGTACCATCTAATGCTTGCAGGAGATGGCGCGAGTGAGAGTACGGGCTCCAGTCAGACTTTTCTAAGCTCTTCTCTCACGACTTTCTGAATGAACGAGATCGTTGGTTGAAGATCATCAGACAGCCACGCAAGAAGGAGGAGAGAGTTGGCGCCTTGGTTTTGCGGCGCACGATCCGGGTTATGCTTTCTTTGGTGGGCATTTAGTGCATGTTGGCTCAAGGTCGTCACAGAATGATGCAGCAGCAGTATTACAAAACCGCATGAAATGCTGTGCAATGCGGCAACTCCTCAGTTCCGTGTACCGCCGGAAAACTTTGATGATGTGCCGGCTGGACAGGCTGTACTGGAGTCCCAGTCAAAGAAGCAGCAAGATTTCCTTCTGTTGACATTGAAGGACGGTCGAGAACACGTCCGCTGCGAAGTTCCATCTTGCGCTGTACCAAGCACCTTAACCGAAATTTTGCGAATATATTTACAAGATATATATTATAAAAAAACAGGGCAAAATCAGTCCGACAGACAATATGGAGGTTGTTGTGCACTAGAAGACCTTGTCCTCCTTTTCTCGATCTTCACCATGCTCATAGCGAAAACACTGTAAGAATACAGTCACAAGCAAAAATTTATAAGACTGGCACCAGCAAAAAAATTAAAAAAATCGTGCTTGCTTTAAAACACAATCGTAGAACACTTGTTTCAGGGAATATAATATGGCTGCAGAGGAGTTCCGTTCATTAGGGACGCCTTGCACGATGTTAACGCGTTCTTGCAAGTGGAGCACCCCATGAAATTGCTGTAGTTGCTGTTGCCTGTCTTGAAGTCTTGTAAAAGCATGCCGCGCGGAAGCACGCAGGCTTATTGTGCGTCTGCGCAATCTCGTTCCCCGATGCCATCACATCATTGCTGAGGGAGTGTGAGATGGATAGGCCACAGCCTCTTACACAGCCACTTACACGGGCAGGAACGAGCTAACGCGTTCTAGGAGTGTTTGGGTTGGGTGTTTCACTTGCATTCGGCTCCATCAAAGGTATGCCAGGCTGTTTGCCGAATCGTGACCACCATGAGGCAATGAGTTCCCCCTTCGTAGACCTCTCCCCTCTCTGCTGATCATTGGCAAGAGACTGTGGCTCATGCATGTTTTCTTCCTGGAAGTTCGATGGTGAATCACAAATAAGTACCACCATTAGCTTTTTAAGGTAACCTGCATATACAAGCAACGTAATTTTACACTACGTAAATGCACTCGCAATGATACTGCAGTGGTTATGATGCTCAACTACAGATTTGGAGGCCGCAGGATAAAATCATGGCCGCAGCAACTGCAATTAAATGGGGGCAAAATGCCAGAGGCTAGTGTGTTCAGACATAGAAACACATAACCATCGGTTGTAAAATTGTCTAGAGCATTGTACTATAGCATCTAGTAAGCATATCACTGTTTTCGAGATGCGAAACGCCACCAATCACAATTCAATAATTTCTAGACACTGACCATATGCTGTAGCTGTCTTGACAGGGAAAACAACGTCTTTGCTCTCCTTGGATCGCAGAAGTTGTCTCTTCCACTTCTGCTCGTTACTTTTTGTGGTGTCTCGCACGTGGCTAGCATTTTTGTTGTTGTGGAGGATGGTCAGCTGCGTTTTGGTGACAAATATTCGAACATTAGTGAAGCCCGTCATTACTACAATACATGAATTATATTGCAGCACTACACTTCCGCACAATACCTGCCACTCATCATAACTGTGTAGAATGTCTCCGATCAATTTTGGCACCAACCTGGGGAGCACACTGAAAACTACTCTGTCACAGAACGAGCGCTCAAAATGGTCGCGCCGCCAACTTCTTGCGATAACGCGCGGGAGAGACGCGGCGAGGTCAACAAAAAAAAGAAAAGAGAAAACAAGCATCCAAGGCTCCCCGGGCGCACGACGCTCTCCCCTCGGAAGCGTGGCTTCGCCGATGAACCTCCTCACCCCACAACGGTGGCCGAGCAAGCACTGGAATTTTCTAGAAGGAAAGGGGTGTGTTATGCCGGGTTGAGTCATCTGTCGGGGACGGCCCTCGTACAGTCTCGCGCCTCTTCCCAGCCTTCGCTGCGTATCGCGCCGACGAAATGACGAGAACTTTCTGGAATGTCGCGCGGAAGGTATTTAACCGAGCAGCGGAGATGAGAGATCAGGAGAAGACGGAAGTTAGTGCCAGAGCGCGTAGGAATTCCGCCGTGTAGTCGGCGAAGGTTTTGTCCGTAGCGACAAAGCAGGAGAAGAAGAGGATTTCCACCTGAGGGGTGAAGGCTCGAGCTACAAGCAAGAGCGTGAGTTTACCGCTATCGAGCGAAGACGCGTGGCAACAGCTACATGTGTGAAGCCGACGTGTTTCCGGCAAAGAAGTTTGAAGCTTGGAGAGTGGCCAATTGAAGACGCGAGGTTTCCTGGAACAGAAACGTTGGGGCAGCGGAACGGCAACAACGCTGGACTTTGATTGAGTGATTCTCGGAAGAGTATCATTCAGACTTTTGTTCCAAGGACTTTGGACTGAATAGGTTTTCTATCTCTTTTGTCTTTGAGTGTCTTGGTTGTTCAATGCATGCGACTGCATTGTAGTGTGTACTGTTGTCTGTGTCCGTTGTTCGAGTGTGGCTAATTGTACTGTGTAGTACGTTGTTTGATCGGTGACATAGTGTACTCAGCTATTGTGGAGTGAGCATATTTGTGTATTGTCTTTCTGATCTGCGATTACTGAGAATATAATTTTGTTGGTTTATCAACTCTCGGCTCTGACTTGTTCTTTGGGCCACAGCCGGCGTCCGCTGGCGCGCCAAAAAGGACCACTTCCAAATTGTCCACGCTTTCGTGGTGTGGTTCGGGGGGCCGATACTTCGGCCCTTGGAATTAGCCCGGCGATCGCCTCCCTATTTAACGGAAGATGCGTGACAATTATTCTGGCGTCCGCGACACAGGACCTTTTGGTGCACAGTGTGTCCAAAGTAGTGAGAAAGAGTCCCGAGTTGTTGATAGTGCTATCGGAACGAATTTGTGTGTTGTTCAGTGTTCTCGTTAACGAATGCAGGGGAGTGTTCCGATAGACTGATTTAGGCAGATACTTTTTACACGCGGCAAGGTTTTATTTGCGAGTTGTGAGACACAATGAATCTCGAAAAGTTATTCGCTCTTGGTGAGAAGTTGGGTCTTTCTGGCCCCGAACTACGGAAGTGGGTCACCCAGAAGGAAAAAGAAGAAAAAGAGAGGGCCAAAGAAGAAAAGGCAGCTGAGCTGGAAAAAGAAAGGCTGGCGGTCGAAAGAGCCAAAGCGGAAAAGGAAGCTGAGTTGGAGAGAGAGGGGTTGGCAGCTGAGATGGCCAAGGAAGAAAAAGCAGCTGAGTTGGAAAGAGAGAGGTTGGCAGCTGAGAGAGCCAAGGAAGAAAAAGCAGCTGAGTTGGAACGAGAGAGGTTGGCTGCTGAGAGGGCCAAGGAACAAAAGGCAGCTGAGTTGGAGAGAGAAAAGCTGGCCGCTGAGAGGGCGAGAGAAGAAAGAGAGGCAAAGGAGCGACAGCTGAAAGAAGGAAGAGAGCAGCAACTGAAGTTGGAGCTTGAGAGAGAGAAGTTGGCAGCCGAAAGGGCGAGAGAAGAAAGAGAAGCGGAGATGGCTGAAAGGGAACGGCAGCGGCAGCACGAGATGGAACTCGAGCGGCTCCGTTTGCAACAGCGAAGTGAAACCTCCGTCCAAGCTAGAGTTAAAAGCAGCGAAAGGAAAGATCATGGCTTCCGCTTGAACCCAAGCAAGCTGCCCGTAGCGTTTGATGAAAGGAAGGACGACCTTGACGCGTACCTTCACCGATTTGAGACGATTGCAAGGAGCCAGAATTGGCCGGAACATCAATGGGCAACTGCTTTGAGTACTTGCTTGAGTGATGAAGCGCTCAGTGTGTACGGTAGGCTGACGCCGACCGACGCAGCCAACTATGCCAAGGTGAAAGCTGCTTTGCTGAAGCGATTTAGATTTACTGCGGAAGGATTCCGGGACAGATTTCGGACAGGAAAGCCAGCTGATGGCGAGACGGCTACGCAGTATGCCGCCCGACTTTGCCATTATTTCGACAGATGGATTGAACTTTCAGGGACAGCGCAGGAGTACGATGAGCTTAGAGAGCTCCTAATTAGAGAACAATTTCTTACTAGTTGCCACCCAACCCTGTCGCTGTACTTGAAAGAGAGGAAGGCTGAGTCACTTGAAGGAATGCTTGGATTGGCTGATCAATTCTTGGAAGCGCAAGGTGGAACTAATTTGGCCAATGTCAAGAAGGAGTGTCCCGAAGACTCGAAAAATTCGGCACCCGAACAAAAGAAGCGTACACCGGAGAGTGTTCCGCGATGTTTCCTGTGTAACCGAGTGGGTCATCGCACGAGCAACTGTCGTACTAACTTTACGAGCCCTACGGTAGTAAAATGTTTTAAGTGTGGTCAGACTGGGCACAAAGCAGACGCATGTCAAAACGGACCGAGTCAAACTCACCAAGTATCCTGTGTGCAAGCGGCACCGAAATCCGGTAATAATGCCGTCACCGAGGGATTCGTAGAGTTGAAAAATGGGGAGAAAATTCCTATTGTGGGTGCTGTAATGTCAAAACAGCCAACTGGTGTTTCGAAGGGAATGCCAACGCTGCCTGGAAAAGTTGCGGACAAAAAGATTACGGTGTTAAGAGATACCGGCAGCTCTACTGTTATCGTGCGGAGAAATTCGGTACGGAAAAGTGAGTTAACAGGCAAAACAAAACCAGTTTGCCTAATTGACCGTTTGGTTCGGACGCTTCCCGAAGCAGAGATTGAGGTCGAAATTCCGTACTTCAGAAGGAAGGTTACCGCTCTATGTATGACGACCCCCTTTTACGACCTTGTCATCGGAAACATCGACGGGGCGCGAGGACCGAATGATCCGGAATGTTTAGGAGGAGACCCTAAGATAGAGCTCTCGCCAACCCAGTGACCGCGAGATACAGTGGAGGAGCCTCCCGTGACGGATCTCACTGGAGCCCAAGGTGAAGCCGCGGCGCAAGAGACAGCGAATGAGAAGATGATTGAGTTGAATGAGTTCACGTGAGGGGCAGCTGGACGTACGTCGGCATGACCCCAACCGACCATCAGTGTAAAGGTGACGGAGTTGGCCAGCCAGGCCCAATGCCGTGACATGAACAAGCTGGTAAATAAACAGACAGGACCCGTTGAACATTATGACCCATTAACGGTGTCGGAAGTGACAACGATGGCTGAGACGCCGCTTCAGATATCGTCGTTGGAAAGGGCTCGCCGAAAAAGAACGTGGAAACACAAGAAGAGATTGAGCGAGCACCGCAAGAAAGCGCGCAAGCGCCGCTCAAAATACACAGGATAAGTGCTGAGGTCGAATCAGAATGTGTTTGGACGTGCTGAGTGACATATGTTGTGTTAATGTTCTTGTTATCCTGTGTCACAAGTGTATGTTGAGCGAGTCAACGTGTTCTGTGCGATGATGTGATGTATAATGTTGTAAAGACAGAACTTTGTATGTTTGTATTGTTTGGAATATGGGATGAAGCGTTGTACTCATGTACCTGCGGTTATATTTCATGTGTGTGAGATTGAATTGTAAAGTCTAATTGTATTGAATGACATATTGTGAATGTGACGTGTCATGAGCAACGGACTATGTTACAGTCCTTGAGTGTGTGGGGACTGTGCGCGCTCGTTTGTGTGGTTTTGAATATTATGAGATAATATTCCTAAAGTAGGGGCAGTGTCACAGAACGAGCACTCAAATTGGGCGTGCCGCCAACTTCTTGCGATAACGCGTGGGAGAGACGTGGCGAGGTCAACAAAAAACAAAAGAAAAGAGAAAACAAGCATCCAAGGCTCCCCGGGCGCGCGACGCTCTCCCCTCGGAAGCGTGGCTTCGCCGATGAACCTCCTCACCCCACAACGGCAGCCGAGCAAGCACTGGAATTTTCTAGAAGGAAAGGGGTGTGTTATGCCGGGTTGAGTCATTTGTCGGGGACGGCCCTCGTACCGTCTCGCGCCTCTTCCCAGCCTTCGCTGCGTATCGCGCCGACGAAATGACGAGAACTTTCTGGAATGTCGCGCGGAAGGTATTTAACCGAGCAGCGGAGATGAGAGATCAGGAGAAGACGGAAATTAATGCCAGAGCACGTAGGGATTCCGCCGTGTCGTCGGCGAAGGTTTTGTCCGTAGGGACAAAGCAGGAGAAGACGGAAGTTAGCGCCAGAGCGCGTAGGGATTCCGCCGTGTAGTCGGCGAAGGTTTTGTCCGTAGCGACAAAGCAGGAGAAGAAGAGGATTTCCACCTGAGGGGTGAAGGCTCGAGCTACAAGCAAGAGCGTGAGTTTACCGCTATCGAGCGAAGACGCGTGGCAACAGCTACGTGTGTGAAGCCGACGTGTTTCCGGCAAAGAAGTTTGAAGCTTGGAGAGTGGCCAATTGAAGACGCGAGGTTTCCTGGAAGAGAAACTTCGGGGCAGCGGAACGGCAACAACACTGGACTTTGAGTGAGTGATTCTCGGAAGAGTATCATTCAGACTTTTGTTCCAAGGACTTTGGACTGAATAGGTTTTCTATCTCTTTAGTCTTTGAGTGTCTTGGTTGTTCAATGCATGCGACTGCATTGTAGTGTGTACTGTTGTCTGTGTCCGTTGTTCGAGTGTGGCTAATTGTACTGTGTAGTACGTTGTTTGATCGGTGACATAGTGTACTCAGCTATTGTGGAGTGAGCATATTTGTGTATTGTCTTTCTGATCTGCGATTATTGAGAATATAATTTTGTTGGTTTATCAACTCTCGGCTCTGACTTGTTCTTTGGGCCACAGCCGGCGTCCGCTGGCGCGCCAAAAAGGACCACTTCCAAATTGTCCACGCTTTCGTGGTGCGGTTCGGGGGGCCGATACTTCGGCCCTTGGAATTAGCCCGGCGATCGCCTCCCTAATTAACGGGACCTGTGTGACATACTCCAGGCTTGAAGTTTGGACAAATGAAGAAATCTTTATCATATATGCCAGCAATGTTCGTTCCGTTGCCACAGCAACAAGCCGAGCATACGTAGGTGTACCTAGAAAATACTTTTCTTTCCGTAAGCTGCACTGTCACTTGCAATGCATAACGCTACTTGGTAAAAGCCACTTGCCGTCTGGTATGTCCCCATGAAGGCACTTTGGGTAAGGAGTGTCATGGCCGACATGCACGATAATGACGTGGTTGAGCAAGGCTGAAATAATTTCAAGTACAGAATCTGAGCACAAAACACTTTAGTTAGTCTCTAAAGTATGTACACAAGAAGGTGCTGTCAAGTTTACTTTTCAACATTGCCACCAGCAGGTTTCCATGACCATTACTTGCAGCCACACACCAGTACAGGTGGTTCACTGCTGCCTGTATCCAGGCCCACGGCTCAGCACAGGGAGATTTCTTGCTTTCAGTTCTAAGCCTCTTTTTATTCATTGCAAATCAGTAGATATGATACGTTCCCCAGCAGTCTACAATAATGAATTCAACGATAAACAAGAAGTTTCATCACAAGATGCCTCCTTAGCCGAAGGTGTTTGGTAATAAATGAAAAAAAGTTTAGAGTTCCTGACTTTTTGTTGCGTACGCGTGATACTGAATTCGCTCCAGCTTCTATAGTTTTTTTATTTTATCTTCATCGTATGTTTCCATTTCATTTTTTTACTCTGCTTTCCAGTAAGAGGACCCTGTTACTCAAGCAATCCGTGTGTACGTACATGTCAACAATGATGTGCAAAATATATTGTAATTTACAAAAAAAGCATCTAAAAAGCACCTAAAATAATCCAGGTTGCTTTGTCGAGCAAACGTCATTGTACCAGTATGTGTACTTTCTGTCAACACATTAGTAATGAAAGATTTCAAAAATTTGGCATGTCTCCTTGTCTGACATGAGGCCCTAATAGGGTCTTTGTCCAATGCAGTTTACTTAGGTCGGCAAAATTTATTACCACATTCAAACTCCGTCAAAAAGTATTTATTGCTGTGAGCTCACGCGCACTCAGATTCACGGATAGTTTGCTCATGCGAGCTCACTCGGACTCAGACTCACACACTTGTTTCTTAACCGGACTCACTCAGACACAAGCTCACTAACATTTTGCTCAAACAGACTCACTCAGAATTAAACTCGCGGCACAACCTCAGTCTGAGTGAGCCTGAGTAAGTCGACTCATGAGTTCGATGAAATATGCGACTAACATGAGGTATGTCTGTCAAAAACGTCCACTGAACAGTAAAGAAGTCATAACACCCATTACTCATGTCTCTGTTCAATAAACCTTGAGGTGGCACATGATTTCTAGTGCGTGTAGGTGTGTGGGAATAGACCTGAGTATAAACTAAAGTCATTTATGGCTGACAGAATTGGACATAGCTGAGTAGATGCAGTTAGCTGAGTGGACAAGACCATAGGTCGGTGAATAAAGGTGGAGCTCACTTAGACTCTCTTGTAGTATATTTTGAATTTAGTGTTCATGCAGACTCACTCGCCCATATTTTCCTCAACCAGACTAAGACTTACAAGGATTCTCTTCAACTTGACTCAGTCGGACTCATGCTCATTAAAATATTACTCAGCCGGACTCACTCAGACTCATGGCTTCATAAGAGTGAGTAGACTTGTGAGTTTGCCGACCTATGTGCATTTCAAACTTTGGCAAGGTTTTGTGGTAAAACTTTGTAGCCCTGCAGAATGCCTGATTTTCATTCAAGCACAAGCCATGCTTTTTTTCATGATGCAGGTTTTAGAAGCATAGGCTGCGTTTGCTCTCAGGCAAGCACAGACTGCCACAATCATAATTTGATGGCTGCAAATTAGGTGCACTGTACTTACTCGTGCCTACGTACCACACGTTATATTTGTGCTCTATGCCTTGTTCATGAGTCCGCATGTATTTTTTCACTCCTTCATGTCGGTCGGTTGTGAGCGATGCGATTTTAACATTGTTATTCTTCAGGTACTCAAGGCCTTCTATAAGCCCGTGCTCTTCCATGACACTGCGTGTTTGCACTTCTTTATTCTGCATACAAAACATGCTGCATATTACACAACTGTATATGAAACTGTTACTTCAAGTGGCATTGGGGCGAAAGCTTGGGTCCCAAAAATAGTGTTTGTTTCGTCACCATATAACATGAAATACATTGACTTGCTAGGTGTCTTTAGCTACTACTAAATTAGAATCAAACGATAAAAAATATCCAACTTTCAATTGAGCTGTTATTTGTTGACTAGCACCACAACGAAGCTCCATGTTAGCCCACAATAGACACTTAACATAACAAAAAGAGGTGAACCACAAATAGAAATTTCACTTACATCTTTGGCTACCATGCCTATATTTAACCTTTTTTATAAAAAAATTGTACCTCCAGCAGTCCTAGGTCCAAATATATTGATTCTGCAAACCAGAAACGTAGCTAAGAGCAGTGGTTTCAGAAAAAGGAGAATAAAAAACGTTTCAAAGTTTACGTAGTCTTATGCAGTGAAGGATATAACCAAAGGAATAAAAAATGAAGCAAAAAAAAACGTGGCAGGTTAGTCAAAAGGTAGTTATAGGTTTTGTAAACGTTAAGACCAAATTGCATTCGTTCACAATTTTTGGCATTCAAACACCCTCATTCAGGTCTTTTTCATTGCTTTTTCTGGTACTATGGAAGCGGTAATATCACTTGGCAAGTAAGAACACTGAAAACCAAAACAGTTAAAACTCAACCAAACAAAGTGACGAGGGTGGTCAAATAACTTCGCAGTATTGGCGAGTTTATTGACTTGAGAAACTGATTTTTCGGCTCTTTGAAATCTCACATTCTAACAAAGTGACAACAAAAAGCTACCAGGCCAGTGTCTTTGCCACAAAGCTAATCCTGTGATCAATTCTGCTGCCTACTGACTTGCATCATGTGAGGAGCTTGTCCTCCTTGATCTGACCCTCCTAAATATATCAAATCAATAGGCGAACTGCAAATGCTGAAAACTTCAACGTAGCAATGACTTTCGTCTCCTTACAGAAGGAACTAAGTCTCCTACTGCCGATGTCCTGCTCTGACTGAATGTGCTTGATAAGATAAAAAATGAATTGAAAGTGCGAGCACTGAGGCAATGTGCCTGGCTGTATGGGTATCAAAATGGAACAAATGCTTACGAAAATTGCAAAATGGAGCAAACAGTATTTGGCTAGCAATGAAAGAAACATTGGACATAGCCATGTTAGGCACACAAAATACATTAGCTACATACATGGCTGATAGGCTGCATGATGATGGTCTGATATTGGTATTACCTGCTTAAAAATGGTACGCAGGTGCCAGCATGGTGTCACAGCCACAGCACTTTGTACGGGCTTGCACCTGTAAACTCAGATCAGTGCACAACAATGTGTTCCTTGCGGCCTAATTGTTTATCATTGGCTGACTCGGCCATTTGTAGATATGTTGGTCTCTCCAGACTGCTTCGATCAACAAAATTGAGGCACAAACTTTGGTAGGGACCTTACATGACAACTGACAAACATTTCACGTTTTGAAGAGTTCCTTTATGTTGTCCTCAAATACAATAAATTTACGAGACTCGTGCAGTTGTACTTCTGTCGCTTCTGAGTCGTTGTAAAAAAGCATAAGTGATTTCAGGCAACATTTAAAAACATACTTGAGAGTGCTAAAAACAGCATCAAAATAATTACTGCAACAGAAATATAGTGACACTACAAATTGTTGACTGGGGTTTTTCTTACTTATTTTGAAGGCTTTTTGCGAGCTTTTATAATTTTCTTTAAGGAGCTATAGCCTAACACGAGAAGCAGGGCTAACAAATGTGGCTTGTATACTTGGCAGTAAGATCTGCGAAGAACACACAATCAAAACAAACATTCACTTTTGTAACTGTCCAATAACTGCATAAAAAGCGAGCTGTATGCTTTGTAATATGATCAACAGGGAGTGAATACAAAAGCATGCTTTGAAGGCTGCTTTTTATTGTACAAAAATAAATTGAAGTTCAGTATTTCGGATAAAAAGTGAAAGGTTGTAACCGCCACGAACGAAACAGAAGGCAATGGTCAATTTTAATGACTAATGGATGATTTATTAGCGTTATCAACAGATCCTAGCACTATAGTTAAAAAGTGGTTCAGACGAGCACTGATATACTTATGTTTGTATCGCATTATTCAAGACTTATATCATCAAAGGTCTTCTGTTCTAGTAAACATTGATTGGGTTTATGAGATGGTGCTTCACGTAAACACAGGCATCGAGGATCGGCATAATACTTCAGCACCATCACAGTGTGACAGAAGCAGATGAGCAACTGCAAAACTGCCAGAAAAAAGTATGACTCTGATGGTATCAGCAAATACAAAATATGGGGTTTACTTTAACAGGCTTCCTGAAATATGCTGAATCATAAACTTGTGAGACATTCAAAGAAGCATGGTATTACTCGCAGCATTCGATTAAAATCTGATTTCGCTTAGCTGTTTCCAGAGTATTATCATAATTAAAAACGGCTTACATAATATAAGTTATTACTCAAGTGATTTATCAAATGATGAATGATATGACCAGTCTGCCTTCTGTTCATGTGATGTCTCTATGGGAAGCATTTGGTTCATTTCGTCCAAACACATCGTTGCTGAAGTGAGCTCCGCTGTCGAGCTGCTTACGTTAAATGTTGGACAGGTGAATTCTATATATGAGTTTAGGTTAGGGTCTCGCACGCCCACTGCTGGTAAAACAAACTCGGCCTCTTTTTCAGGACAAAGTGTATCATTGTTTTGAAAGCCTCGCTGCAAATCTACAGCTGGCCACTCTGCTTGCGTTCGTTGCATTTGAGAGCTTTCACACAGATAGTGGTCTGTACGCCTGTAATCAAATCGAGAAGTTGTGGTTAGGTGTGTGCTATGAGTATCATAGACTTGAGAACAACTGAAGACGTTTGCTGATGCTTTCACTCTCTTCACAGTGAAGCTAACCTAACAACAACAAAAAATTATGGTGCAGCAAGCATCAAATATGACCCCTTTACAATTAGCAAAAGTTTTATTTCAGGAGCTGTATGAAAATGTCTGGACAAAACTATTCTGCTTTAAAAGATTGCTTTCATAGCTACTAGTTCTGCAAAAAGTTGGGGTTTTTGTGACCTTTTCATTGCTTGTAACAAACGCACACACAAACCTTGCAGTTCACTTTCCCTGTTAAGGTCAATTTATAAGGCTTAGTGCCCCAAAAATTTAGGCTACGATAGAGGACACAGGGACTTTCTTAATCTCAACTTTTAGAGCTCTTTAATGCGGACCTAAACCTAAGCACATTGGGCTTCATTCTTTTCACATCTTTTGATGATGTGACCGCAGCAGCCGAGATTGTATCTGTATCATTCAGGTCGGCAGCTGAGCAATGAAACCAATATAATTCGCACTAGTACTAGAAGCTCGAAAATTTCAAACCGGGCTTGGAGAACGTGCAGAAATGCTTTCTAGCAATACCGCAGTCGTACCAAAAGACACATGTAGACATCCTGATCCAGCAAACGATATGAATAATAAAAGATACATGGCTACCTTCTTGCTGTGTTTATCTCGCAATGTTACCTTGCTATGACAGTTGCTTATTTTACCTGACGGAATAACACTCTTCGCGCACACTTAGTCACGCTGAATTGTCGGAAGCAAATGCGCTGAATGCAAACCCACTTGACAAGCTCTTTAAACAACTTTTTCCTACCACACATACAATGAGAACTGTTATCCAGACTTACATGATTCGGGTACGTCATGGCCCATCGAAAGTACAGTTGCGCTCAATTTGAGTTGCAACACACTGGTTATGGTAACAGTGACCTCAAGCCTGAACGATGACACCGGAAAACGTTGAATTGTTTTAGAAAGTACCACTAATCGAGAAAGTTTGAACTCAACAATGTTTTTCTATGCTAGCGCTGCTTTGCAGTGTTTGCCCAATTTCGAGTATAGACAGCGTGTTCCACTCATACTGGGCGTGACTGTACATAGTGTCAATCTTATTAGCCCTCGCACAGTGGTGGCTTTGGCTAGCAATAACCGAGTTTTTGACAAATAAACTCAAATGACTTTTGTAGGCACATACTTCGTAGCAATGTTTTCACAGTTATGCTAAGGCATAAAGTAAAAGCATTGGCAAGACAGCTCAAATCAATTTCAAGACTTACAAGTGGCAAAAGAGATTTCTCTTGGCTAAATTGACAACCATGGACTGCAGATTACCATAAACTGATATGACTATGTCGAGTACCTCTGGCTTTGTCTTTTTTGTTCATAGAAATGAAAGGATACAAAAATGTGAGAAAGAGAACATTGTAACTTCGTCAACTTGCTCCAAATGTTTCAAAATTGTTTATTACAATGACAACTTTTAGCAAACGGTCACATAAGTTCAGAAGGCTAGTGGTGATGAAAGCACACCTTGCTCACCTTTTGACAGCTGTTTTTTTACAAGCCTCATCAGTTTGTGTTGCAGTGTGACGCTTGCCACAGTAGTCATGGTGCAACTCACAGATACCACCTTTGGGGAGCTGTTCATGATGGCATAAGAATAAATTGCTGTCTCAGTCCTAAAACAAGATACCATCATCAATATTGCATAGCACCACAAAAAGCATACCTGCGCATCCCTTTTGTTGTGAAATACGTCACAGCAGTCGGTACTGCGAGCAATAATACTATCTTCACATCTGCTGCAATCTCGAACATGAATGCGTCTTGAGAACTCTACAACTGAATAAAAAAGGAATGGCATGCTTTGTCAGTTTGCTCATTTGACTTGAGCAAGGTTTCTCTGAAAGGCACTCACGGTTTCTATATGACAGCAATAAGGAAGTGGTTAAATATCACTCAAGCAGTGACAAACAAAACCTTCGGGGTTGCCTTTAGTGATGCACGGTGACTGTCTTTCGCGATGACTGACTTTTGCGTTGCGCTGCACGTCTAAAACGATCGTGGATACCTGCTTCCTTTTGACTATCACAGTGCGGTTGCCCAGCGTTGAGGTAGACTCACAGTTATGTCGTCTTGAGAATCTTGAGGCCCCTGGTCAGCTGCAACTGGAGGCGCCACTGCCGTCCTGAAATAGAACGACGGATGGGTATGTCCTTTCAGCAGTCACAGTGCGATTGCTAAGCGTTGAGGTATACTCATAGGTGCGTTGTCCTGCGAATACCACGTATCTTGGTCAGCTGTAAGTGCAGACGCTGTTGTAGAACACATCGCTATCACATCGCAATAAAGCTTCCACCTTATGCTGGCGCATGCGGAAGAATAATGTTGACGCTCAAAGGCATTTTCATGGAAGTGCAACGAACACAAGCGACGTCTTGTGCGACTTATCTACATCTCTCTCTTCTCGTGCTGAGACGTGAATTTTTTGAACGACACGGGCAAAGCACGGTCGTGCGTACCGGTCGAACAGTCGAACGTCCCGGGACTTCGCAAGCCTTTTTCTGGTTCTTCAGAGGCATGGCGGGTTGGGTGGTACAACCGCTCGACCTTATATGGTGATGTGGTGACATCGATGCATCGAAGAGCCCGATCAAGTAATCAGGTAGATGCTGTCTGGGTGAACCACAAGAGAACCCGGCAGAGAAGTCGTGGGGGTGTTAGAGGAGAGGGAGATGTTTTGCATTGAATTCCGATCCTGGCAAACAAAGCATCCTGAGCTGAGATGGACGCCAGCGCCTCTGTCACCCTTTGTGATTTTAGTGATCTTTTTTTGCGATGGTGTCTCTTTGAGGATCAATGAAACGCTTCGAAGAAAAAAAATTAAACTCCATAAAATCACACTTTCGATGCTACACCACGACCGCTTCTAATATAACATTCGTCCTGTGATAGGCTACGATGGCTGCGCCAATCCCCAACATTTCCTTCCGCGTAGTCTAGCGAGCGCCACTGTGCGCCGATGCGGTCGACAGCGGTGAGGTGGCTTTATTGCAGGTTTAAAATGCTGAATAAGTTGATATCGGTGCTTGGACCTATGCTAAAATTATCCCCGGTCATCGGTATAGGCAAAACACGCACAACAAATAGGTGCTTCAAAAGTGTTGAAGGGCCCTTTAGGCAATATTTTTACCCCAGAAGTGCTTAAAAAGCCGCATCTTATGTAGAAACGATTGAACAGTGGGCTGCACGGTGACCCCTAAGAACAGTCATTTTTATCAAATAATAATATCGGCAAACGGCTAATGAATGCCCGCTTGGTGAATTCTTTTAACGACTTTTTCACATCGCTTGTGACTAGTAAGCCCAATCCGAACTGCATTCAGTATTTAAAGGCACCAGTAATGAATAGCGCAATCATGTGTACAACTACGGGGCATAAAATTATAACATCTGTTTTGTCACTAAGAAGCAGTATGTGTAGGAATGTTCAGAACTTGCGGATCCGTCATATAAAGCTTTTTGTCGACATTTTCGCGCCAATTCTTGAACATGTTATCAAACTTTTCCTTTATGTTGGCACATTTTCTAACAACTACAGATGCCAAAGGTAACTTATATTCAAAGGTGACGACGTCAATGAGTTCTCCACTTAAACACCAATTTCAATTTTTCCAGTTTTTTCTCAACGCACTCAGAAATCGATGTATCAATGCATGCCTAGTTTTTCAATGAAGCATAATATTACCACTCCTTGGCGAATTGGTTTCGGAATGGCATGTTCGACGAAGACGGATCTTTTGAACCAAAATGAGCTTATCTTACATTCTTTCAAAGATCACTATTGGCATAAATATTGACTACTCAGAAGCATTTAAATAATTTAACCACGAATTCTTGTTCGAGACACAGCAGCAATATGACTTCAAAGGCACTTTTTCAAAATTTGCTTTTTTTATTTAATCAACACCACCAGCACGTCGCTGCTTGTGATTTTGTATCCAAATTCAAAGCAATAAGACTGGTGTACCTCAGAGCAGCATTTTGGGCCCATTGCTCTTTTTAATAGAGGCGGACGATACAGTAAATATTCGTGCTATTACAAAATTTATCATCTAAACAGAATTTTGAAGTATTTTTATTAGAGGGTGTGACCTTAAAGTCTCACAGAAAAAGAAAACGTCATTCTAAATAAAAATTACCCATGGAGTTTTGCCAACTTTTCCCACTCAGCAACCCGTGGCAGCAACCCCACTCAGCAACCGGCGGGAATGTTTTGCCTACCACCGCCTACAGGTGCACCAGCGACATCACCCTGTGACGTACCTTGGTAGAGGTCTAATAATCCTCCTCCGAGAAGACATCGTCCGAGAAGGCGCTAATGCCTTTAGTGACATACGACAATGCCGTATCTTTGTCACCTCTGGAATTTGGTAAATATGAAGTCGCTATTGCCACGAATTTCAGTACAGGCCATGATATTTGTTTTTTCCCAACACGGCCGAGCTAGACTCTACATGCGAGCCCATGCAGTATTTCCCGCCTATGGTCGCAAGCATGGCGGCAAGGGGTCTGCACAATAGGGGTGCTCAACCAAAGCCCCAGCTGCCTAGATTTCTTCAATTGCATTCGCTTCGCTGATTTAACACGCCGCACATTCCCGCCTTTATTATGGTGTTCAGCTGAGTAACCAGAGCTATAGTAACTAGAAAGGTTTTCCTAGTGTCGTGAACGAGGCGGCGAAGCTGAAATAGTTGACGATGCAGTTTCTAGAAGGCGCAACCATTCACTGGCACGCATTCAACTCCGCTCTCTCAGGCGTTTCTTGTTTAAAAAAAAAGCTTTGTGTTAACGGTACACAGTCGCTGTGCTCGTCACACAGGCCGCCGATAAATTGTAAACAAACAAGAAAAAACTGATCTTCACAGTATGCTGCCAGGTTATCTTCATCTGGAGAGTACATACAAGCGGGATATATAGAGCGCACTGAACGAAGATGTAGGAGCTACGTGGCTTCAATCCCAGTTCAATAAAAATCTTTTCCACACAGTTGCGGTTTAGTATAAAGACATCAATATTCATCTTTATTTCTGGCAGTTACACGGCAAACAAAATACAACAACCAGATAGAAAGACGCAAGGACAAGTGTTTTGATGCAGATGGTGAGTGAACAGTGAAAAAAAGTAAAGGCAGGTATACCTCAGTGAAATAAACAATAAATAATAAATATTTGTTTAAAAACCAGCATCAACAGACCATAAATCGAAATTAATGCACGCAAAAGGAATAGGTATTGAACATACTGAGAAGCTGTGACAAACGAAAAAGTTGTACTTACATTGAAATAATAAAAAATAAGAACAGTAAGTAAAAGCCAAGCAATTGCTGGATGCATACTTCAACATCTTGGTGCGCCTTTTTGCAACGAAAGTTTACAAAAATAAAATCGAAATTCTACCAAAAGAGCTTCCCTCCTCCCCTTCCACGAGTGACGGCAGCTGTCCCACTTCCCTTCCAGGTAGATCTTTAAGCTTCATATACTGGTCTTCAAAGAAGTTTGTCGCTGCTCTTTTCTGCGTACGCAGAAGAGCACAACAAAGCGGAAGCATTTCACAAATTAACGATTGGCACAGACAACTCAGTTGAAAAGAAAAAAGTGCGGCTTGTTGCTTAGGGGAGTGCGGATGTTCATTGCAGGAGCTTCCCTACGTATTATTTTAATGTATGGGGCAAACTTAGCACCCTCCCCCTCTCCGTCTTGGTGAAGGTGGATGTTCCCCTTCCTTCCACCTGCACACACCTAAGCTAATGACACGCACAATCTGTTCTCACTGACGCAGTGCATCGGAATAGCCGAAAAGGAACACGGGCCCCTGTGGCTAGCATTTTTGGATATCAAGAGAGCGTACGATAGCGTGGTTCAAGAATTGTGGGGAATACTGGACACACTAGGCGTTGAACATGTAGTCCCTAATCTTTTAAAGGATATCTATAAATGTAACAAGGTAGTTATAAAGTTGGAAAAACAGGTATCCAAGCCTGCAGAGGTAAAACGGGGGCTTAGGCAGGGTTGTCTCCTGTTTGCCTTATTATTCATGATGTACCTACAAAGTTTAGAGGCCTAATACAGGGAAGTGGACTGGGCTTCAACCTCTCTTTAGTCCAACAAGGAAAACTCATTGATCAGGCACTACCAGCATTAAAGTACGCAGATGATATAGTGCTAATGGCCGACAACAAAGAAGATTTGCAAAGATTGATGGACATCAGCGGTAATGAAGGAGATAGGTTAGATTTTAGATTCAATAAAGAAAAATCAGCAGTCATGATTTTCAATGATAACGAAGGTAGTGAGCTTAGAATCAGGAGGTCACACTAAAGATAACAGATAAATACAAATATCGGGGCGTATGGATAAGCAATGGGACCGAGTACCTAAGGGAACACGAAATACACGTGACGACTAAAGGTAACAGGAATGCAGCAGTGATAAAAATAGGGCACTGTGGAATTACAATAGGTATGATGTTGTTAGAGGAATATGGAAAGTTGTCATGGTTCCTGGGCTGACCTTCGGCAATGCGGTCTTGTGCATGAGATCAGAAGTTCAAGCAAGATTACAAATCAAGCAACGTGTAATAGGTAGGCTTGCTTTAGGAGCTCACGGGATTACACCAAATCAGGGAGTACAAGGTGATATGGGATGGACATAATTTGAGAACAAGGAAGCTAGCAGCAAGATGAAGTTTGAGAAGCGATTGAGAGAAAGTGGGGAGGAGCGTTGGGCTAGGAAGAATTTCATCTACTTGTACATGAAGAATGTCTATAAAAAATGGAAGAAGCGAACCAGGAATTTGACTGGTAAATACTTAGAAAACAGCAGGTGGCCAAACAAAAAAGACCTCTCGGTAAAGAAGAAAGTGAAGGAAACGGAGACTGACATCTGGAGAATTGGCATGATTCGGAAGACTGCACTAGAGATCTATCGAACTTTTAAGCAGTAAATTGCCAAGGAAAGGATCAATGATAATACTCGGGCTAGATCCCTACTGTTTGAGGCCGGAACGGGAGTGTTGCGAACCAAGACATATCGGGCCAAATACGAAGGGGTAGACACAGTATGCAGTGCGTGTGGAGAAGAAGAAGAAACTGCCGAACACTTGATAATGTTCTGTAAATGGTTTCACCCTATAGTTCAGGATGATGGCGCAGAGTTTTTCAAGGCACTGGGGTTTCGGACCGGGAGGGCAAAATAGACTTTAAGCGGGTTGACTTAACTAGAAGGAGGTTATCTGATTGGTGGCTAAAGTCAAAACACGAGTGAAAATAAACCCTTCACTGCAAAATACGAATCCTCGACCTCACTATTTAAAGAAAAAAATGAATGTAATGATTAGTTCACAAATGTATTACAGCTAGGTGGCGTTAGCCGCCGCCCGATCTAGAGGGTACAGCCACATCCATCGATCCATTCATCATTCCAGCAGGGAGCACGGCACAGCGAATAAGGATAAAAAACGAGAGAGAGAGAAAAAGAGAGAAAAAGTCAAACATTGCCTAATTTTTTTACACAGGAAAGAAAGATGATGCACGTTCAGTTCATCACACGGTGAGAGAGAAACACAGTGTAGGTCAACACAGCACAGCGCAATAACGTTGCATCGCACGTGCATAATAGAGTCTGGAGCGCTAGGCAGACTAGAGCATGTGGGAATGGAAGACATCAAAGCACCACAGAGAGTGGGAAACATACCTGACGACGTATTCCAAGCTCTCCGCTAATTGTTCAGTGCGTCTCGTGGCACGTCGAACAAATCAAGCAGCCTCGATTTCCAAGAGCTTTCTAGGCCGTCACACGCACACTTTCACTCCGAGAGAGAATTGGTAGTGGTCACAATGACGTACGTAACGTGAATCTGCTATAAAAAGGCGCACAGTGTATGCCATAGCTTCTTTTCTTTGAAAGTCTTGTAATTCTAGTAAATTTTCATTATATAGCAGAGGTATGAGGCGGTTAATAGTCGCATATACTTGGGTTACAGTACTACAAATATTTATTCGCCGTGCATTACTTCTGGAAATGATACTCCTGAATGATGCGCCAAGAAAAAAAGACATTGCTCCAACATTGCTCCCAAGTTCGCACGTGGGAGTACTTATTCTCTGTCTGTGCTTTTCCATGGTTCATGAAACTTAAGCCCCGCTGCCGCTTCTATAGAATGGTGTACAATAAGCCGTGTCAACGCAGTGATAGGATTTCCTACAGACTACCAAGCCTTCGATCACCACACATTTTCCTTCCGGCATACTTTGATTAAAAGGAGCGACATATTTTTACTGAAAACCCAGTTTATGTACTGGGGCTCAGTGCACAGATGTTGCTCACTACAACTCTTGACCATCGCGAACGTGAAGATGGCAAGTAAAAGCTTTTACGCTATTGTCTCTACGGCCAGTGTAACGAAACCTTCTAGTCTTGAGGGTGTTGGGTTAAAGCATGCACTTTGCACATTGCTATTTTTCATCATGACGTTTGTATATTCACTGAGTGGGGCTATGTGGAGCACGCTGCAGTAGTGCTGATGGGCTTTTTGATGCTGGTACAAAAAAGAGAGCTAGCTTGTGCCTCTTCTTCAATGAGTCCTATTCTAAGGGCTGCATAGAAGACTATACGCCTGACGCAGTTGGGAAAGTAAAGCACGTTGTAACAGACCACTTCTGCTAATCGAAGGACTTGTAGACCATCATCATCTAGACTGTGGTGTTCTGCAGAAAGATGTTCAGCCAATGACGCGCCGCATTAGGTTCTAAATTTAACATTGATGTGTCTAGATAGCAATACACTAACAGCGCATTTGCTAGCAGCCTGCCCTGTGTGCAGAATATAAGTTTTTTTTTCAAAAAAGCTTTTTTTGTTTTTAGTGAGTTAAATAATTTTGAATTGGCGTTCTACCGATCTCCGTTCTTGCATGTGTTTATATGAAGGTGGTTGGTTGTCGTGGTTCCTAGCATTAAGTGCAATCCTTGCACTAAGTACAAGCTGAGTGGACGCGAGAAACATTTAGACAGCATATCCAGCTCTCTAAGTACTTATTCAAATTATTTTCGCGCAAGTATTAGCTTTAGTCATCAAGGAATTCAAATATTTTAGAGTGCACCACGCGGATCTCTTTTGACACTGTGAAGTGATACCAACGTGGACAGCACCTCGTTAATTACACCCGAAGATTTATAAATTGATCGAGCACAACGAGCAAAGAATCCGCGAAAATAAACAAGTATGCTTCGCGGTGGATGAGTTGCAAGTAGGAACCAACACATGATTTCGGGTGAATTAAACATGGTCTCTCAAATACTATTCAGTTAGTTCATAACAGTGACTTCTTTGCCATGCAACATTTTTTTTTATTTTCATGGGTTCTTTGCTTTTGTCGAAATGGTTGGTATCCTTTCGCGGTAAGCGGAGAGCTGCACGTGCTTTAAATGCAACTGGGTAGGGTTCGCATTTTTTGTTGACTAAAGCTATAATAATGTGGCACTCGAAACGCCAAAAATCGAAATGACGAACTATCGGAATGCCGAAACTTAGAACATCGAGAAATAAAAAAAGCCGATTATACAAGATACCGAAAGTGTAAAATGTCACAAAATCAAAACACCTAACTATCGAAACGCCAAAATATCAAAATGTATGTGTCGCCTAGCTATACTGGAAGACGAAGTACCTAGCTAAATTGAAGGTTAAGCCAGCACACTCTTTCACCCTCGTTTCCAGTTGTCCCTTTAAGTTTATCTCAAGCCTTCACAGAAATAGCAAACTCTATACTTTTCCCCCTCTAATCGCACATCAGTCTCCTTATCGCAAACAGCTGGTGTGCAATTCGTTGTCGAAAACTTGAAACGCCGTCATTTGCCAGGTTACCCAGAGCAGCATCAAGCGATTTTGCGTAACTCTTGTTTCTTGCTCTGTAATCGACGGGGTGTTCGCTCCCTTGACGATGTCTTCGAGTCTGGCTTGCTTCCTCTTCAAAGTAGCAATAAGCCGAAAGTGCATGGCTGTCGTAGATCACTTTCTTCGAGATTGACATGCAAGTACCTTCTTCAAGAAGGTCGGTAGTCACTCTGGCGTTGCAGTCTCCTCACTTCTCGCACCTCCAATAGTGGCTAGAATACACCTTCTTGTCAAACACATTAACATAACCACAACTGCGACAAAGTATTGGTTTTTCTTTTTGGGAGCACAACCCGCCGAATCTTCATCCATTTCCCTCCGAACCGGGGGTATTCGCGTGCGTTTTCAAGGGATTTCCTTCAATACGTCTTTTCAGCATTTTGATTTTTCAGCATTCGTTGTTTTAGTTGTTTCCATTTTATGGCATTTAAAATTTTCAGCTTTCTCACATTTGACTTTAATTATTACGATGTCTTGATTTTTGAAATTTTAATAGGGACCCAAGCTAACACTCTCCAATAAATCACATCAATTACACTGAACAAAGCTGACTATGTTCTCTAAATGCTCCGCGCTTCCACACAGATTGTACTTCATGCTAGGATTCATTGTTACAAGATATGAACACGTGCAAGCATACAGATAACTTACATAAGCCGAAGATAACTAGTAAATAATTTTCTCACCTAAAACAAAAAGTACACAATGACTTTCAGTCAGTACGCAATAAAGATCACTACTAAATGAACTAGTCAGTATATTTTTACCTGGACCACGTCAACGTTTAAGTCACGACCACGTTTCTGAGCAAAAAAAAAGCTTTTTTAGCTAATTTTGTCGCCAGTTCACACTATTTTGCATTACGTACGTTTAAAATTATTTTTCGCCTACAGGAACACTACTTCACAATTTGTTAATACAATCTATTTCATTTCCATATTCTATTGAAATAGTCTATGGAAAGAATATCCAGTATGGCCCATATTTCTCTTCCTTACGGCAGCAATCGCTTATGAAAGGGTTCGTAAAGATTATTCTCTGTTCAATTGGACAAACTTTTTTCTGTTTTAATATAGGAGTGAGTTAGTACAATTTTATTGAGAATGTAGAACAGATTTTTTGACAATAAAATTTACGAACTGAGCTTTCTGAAAACACTTCGCATGCGTCTTACGGACTGAAAATTGTATGTAAAGAAAAAAATTTTCAGAGGGACACTCTTGCTCTATAAATAGATGACCCTCAATTTTTTTAAGCTAATCTTTAATGGTCGAGAGTCAAGGTTTGGAGAGATGCTCCGTCACGGTGCTCTAGTGGCTAATGTACTCGGCTGCTGACTCGCAGGTCGCGGGTTCAAATCCCGGCTGTGGCGGCTGCAATTCCGATGGAGGCGCAAATGTTGCAGGCCCGTGTGCTCAGATTTGAGTGCACGTTAAAGAACCCCAGGCGGTCAAAATTTCCGGAGCCCTCCACTACGGTTTCTGTCATAATCATAATGTGGTTTTGGGACGTTAAACCCCCCACATCAATCATCATCAACCAAGGTTTGGATAGATGGCATGGAATAGCCCAGGGATAACACTTGCCACATAAAGCTGCTTTTAGATGCGGAAGCATCTTATACTCGCGCCTTGTAGTGCGCCGTCCGCGCCGTCCGCGCCGTCCGCACCGCCTTAGTTGAGCTAATTCATTACGTCTGATACAATAATCACTCGTTCTCTGCTACTGCAATATTCACGCGTTCATCAAGTATAAGGTTATTTGTTGCACTTCAAAAGCATACATGTGTCCGAGTTAAAACGGTCAAAGTTTCACATTAAATGCACCAGGAAGGTAAAGTATTGGTACGGAAACCAGTAACACAAACATGAGCTTGTACGGTAAAGTTAGCTATTTAAAACCTACGCGAGCGTCGGTGCACACTGAACCATGCCTGTGTATACAGGCATGTGTCTAACTCTGTTACCAGCCACTAAACTGTTTTAGCGGGACGGCTCAGTGCTCTCCCATAGTTGAGTACGAAGTACTCAAAATCGTTCAACATATTAGATGCGGAAGCATCTTATACTCGCGCCTTGTAGTGCGCCGTCCGCGCCGTCCGCACCGCTTCTCGAACATTCGACAGCTGACGCGCGCGCATGCGCCGTCGCGCCGTCGCCCACCATCTGTGCCGCGCGCGCTTCTCCTTCGAGAACATTCGACAGCTGACAGCGCATGCGCCGTCGCGCCGTCGCCATCTGTGCCGCGAGCGCGCGCTTCTCCTTCGAGAACATTCGACAGCTGACAGCGCATGCACCGTCGCGCTGTATATATACTCAAGGTCGGCGCTCGCTCGCTCAGTTGCCGCTCGTCCGTTGGTTCGTCGCAATAAATAAAACACCGCCCTTTCGCATACGTGCCGTACGTGTTCACTCATTTAACACCCCATTTCACAACCACGTTAACCAATTTAGCCATCGACCCAAGTAAGTCGCAATTTAACACCCGTTAACCAATTACATGCTTCCGCATCCTCCTCAGTGTTCCCCCGAGGGAAGCTGCGGGCAATTTTTTGCTCTAGATTGAGGTATAAATGTATTTTTCACTGGTACCCCACGTGGTGTAAATTACGTCTCATTGTGGACCCAAATTACAATTTTCTTAAGCCCATGTTCTTTCTCGCAAAATTAAAAAAAAACTTGAATCTCCTAAAAATATAGGCATAATATACCCTCCCAAGAGCAAGCATTTGCTTTCTCGAGTATCTACGCATAGCGCAACACAAAAAAATAAATGAGGGGCAGCGTCAGGTTTATTTGACTGGTGGGGCATCCATGATATGTGCTTCAGTGTTGGGCAGGGCGGCAGGTAACACCATTGTGTTGTGACTATGTTCTCTCTTGGGAGTGGCGATGGGGGGGGGGGCGAGTGAAAATTGAGGGGTCGGGAAGCTTAAGCTCCCCCGTGCACACCACTTGCATCGCTACCTGGAAAACATGCAAACAGAACATTTCGGCAAGATTTCTGGATGCTTGTATGACAGAAAAATAGGAGCAATATTGTTCAGTTCTAACGTCTGAAACAAACGATTTTGCTTAACATGAAAACCGAATTCGCCATTCAAACGAGGAAGCTTATAGTAAATTTCGCCAGCAACACTCAGACTTCACTCTGCGGAGTACGGAAATAATGCACGTAAGGCATACGTTGGCAAAATAAATAGAACTCACTCAGACTAACTCAGTAACCATACATAGAATACTTTGCTTTGGACTCCCTCGGACTGAGACCAACAAAATTTCTCTCTAATTAAACTCACTCAGACTCACCGATGTTTTTTGTCAGCCAGATCCACTAATACTTTCCTCAAATATACCCACTGATACTTCAACTCATCAAAACGTTCCTCCAGCGGACTCACACCGACTTGAACTCACCAAAATTTCTCTTGAAAGGACTGACTCGGACTCATAGGCTTGCCAAATGTTTCTAAAACAGACGCACTCAGACTAAAAATGAGCGATATTCGACTTGGTCCGGCTCATCCAATAAACGTCAAACAAGCACCATTAAAAACACATGTGAAAGAACTGCAATAGTTAAGCAATCTAGAAATATATATACACACATATATATATATATATATATATATATATATATATATATATATATAATTGCTTTCAACATAGAAAAACAAGTTATTTCCCGTGCCTCTACATAATAATATTAAAGACAAACTGCAATTCCCGCGACAGCCACATGCGCGCTGATAGCACTATATACAATAAGTACCATATGAATTGGCTGTTGTAAATACCTGCGCTATTTTGAAATTGGGTGATTCTATGCTGGTCAATACATTCGCCCACACTTGTAATATGGTCATAGTGTGGAATGATGTAATAGAAAATTTTTGTCAGCAGAAAATCGAGAACCATGACTTGACAGGATTGTGTTCTTTAAAAAGTCTGTTACCTGTCCCGAGTTTCGAATCAGGTAAGATACATTCATGATTCTTCATTCATCAAGTCTATCTGCAAGACACTCCAAGAAAAAGTTGTCGTCACTGTATGCTCTGGTGTTAGTGCACGTGTACCTGTTATCCTACATAAGCTGAGTCTTTCGACAATACCTCTACAGTTGCAATACAGTGCCTGTGTTTGCGTCTTTTTAGGTGGGCATGATTGTGTTGTATTGCATGCTGCTTCGTCAAAAAGAGAATAATGACTAGGTCGTTAGCTACCTACTGCAAAAAAACCAATATGCAACATTTTTTTCCGTCAGTACTCCTCCCCCCCCCCCAAACACACGCACACGAGGGCTATAAGAGTCCAAGAAGGAAGAGGGGCTGTTTACGGTTGCGCACCTGTCATTCCTTCTCTTAATGTCTCGGTGTGAGGGGGTTTGTCGGAGCAGTGAGGATATAATGTACGACTGGAATCAAACGTGAATATTCCACATAAGTCTACCTGTTTTGACTAGAAACTGAACGAATGAGAACTCAAACCAAAATATATATAAGGAAAAAAACGATGTTTCGAAGCTGGTCCCGCTTCTTCCTCAAAGGTGACAGATTGCTTCAAAATGTCGTTAAATTTTAAATATGTTTAAGTTGGAGTTTTCTTATTACTTCAATGTACGACTAGAAGTGGGGATGGTGGTAAAGAAAAGGGTTG
Source organism: Rhipicephalus annulatus (assembly GCA_013436015.1). NCBI lineage: Eukaryota > Metazoa > Arthropoda > Arachnida > Ixodida > Ixodidae > Rhipicephalus > Rhipicephalus annulatus. The sequence continues at coordinate 140,197 of WOVY01004554.1, read as the reverse complement.
CCCCAGTGGCTTTCGCAATAATCTATTAGGCAAAATATCTTCTCTTTTCTTCTTGCTGTGTAATCTCCTTGCCTTCTCATGACTCTCGGCTAAGCTTTGTTTTGTGCTCAGCAGCTCAGGGCGAGGTGAGTTTCCACGAACCTTGGCGTGTCAATTGGTGTCAATTGGTGTCAATTGGTGTCGTTGCAGCGCCATTGGTGTCAACGACACCAATGGCGCTGCAACGATGTTGCGTGTCGACCCACCTTGACCGCAGCGAACAGCAGAACCCTGCGAGACAACTCGCGACATGTTTTCCCCGTACCAGTCCTGACGGCCCGATGTAGGGATTGTTGCGCTGTTTTGAATTCTTCCTGCATTTATTGAAGTGCAGAAAGAGCACGAAAGCTTTGGTACAAGAAACCTGATCGTGGAAAATGTCTTTGCCATCAAGCCTTTTGCAGTGTGGACTGGACAAACCCAACGACGGCTGAGGGACGAAAGGAAGTTCTTACGCGCTTCAAAGATGTCCATGAATAAAAAAGTGTTTGAATAGGAATGAAAAAAAATCTACAAAAACATGAAAGTTGCTATGTTGTGTCGGTACAACAGAACTGCAGGGCGGTTGGGAAAAGATGTCAGCAATATCTCATAAAGAAACTCGAGAAATAAAAGCCTTTATGATCGCCGAGAGTTAACAGAATTCTTAGACCACGTTACAGCTTCAATAAATTTATTCCCGCGTGTGATGAAGGATTCCGTACGGCATTAACGGTGCGTTTCTGCCTCCTTCCTTCTTGAACTATGGCCGCGACAATTTTTATGGTACCCTAACTTACGCAGCCGCTGTTTAATTCGTAGCAAATGACATGACAAGAGCCCATGGTCTGTGTCATCGCTACATTTTAACAAAACTTGAAATCCAGTCAAATGGGGCATTGCTATCGAGAAATTTTAAGCGCAAACTAATGCTTCCACACGACGTTCACAAGCACCCGTCTTGTCCCTCTCGTTCTTGTTAACGTCTTCTTTGGTGCTCACAACTTTCCCAGTCGCCACAATTATTCAAGAAAAAACTGAAGTGGCATCTGAGGGCACAAGCAGTTCAACACAATGGAGAGAGAGAACGGGAGTTCGATTGCTATCGAATCGTGCTGCTTTCTCGTCTTTGAAGCCACATAATAATGAATCCGGAGCTTAGCACTTATTCTTCGTTGATTAGGCACATAATCATAGATCAAGTTCAGTGTCGATTCCGGTGTCACGTAATAAAGGTAACCTGGAGTGGGACATGTGTGACAACATGCTGCAGAAGCCAATTCTATGCCTTCGTACCGTCATGCTCGTTTATTACGTACGTTTGTAGATTCGACTACAGAAACAATATTAAAAGACCAAGAAATATTTCATTCTTTCGTTCTTTAAAACGCACTTCGTTATGCATTCTTCCGTTCTCTGGGAGCAAATCACGTGAGTTTAGTACGATTAATTCACATAAATTGCTGTTTCTATTTCACCACAGTCACCTAACGGTGTACTCTATAAACACATCACCTACCTTAAACTTCATGCCAGCACAATGCATACAATCCTCAAAACATCGCCAAAAAATATGGGTTTTACGGGGATAATTTCCCAATGCTTCGTTAAATATTCAAACGATAAATTTAAAAATAGCACCATAATGAACGGGATTAACTCCGTGACCAAATTTCAGTGCAAAAAGCGCTCGAGTAACTGCACCTTGCAGGTATGCAATATACATTGCATCAGGTTTAAGATGTGTGGTGACATCATTAGTTCAGGTTACATTGTTTTAGTGTAGAATTAGCTTTTTAGTCGTGTTTACTATGCTTTTTATGTTAATATTTCACGTCACCAGTCTATCAGTGACGGTGATTTCATTTCCACATCCTTAAATCAAAGTTATGAATAGTTGATATCTAAGCGTTTTTAAAAGATAAATGACTGGTTTTTGTCGAACGACCAACCCTAGAACGAGTCCCGGGGAGAGAGGAGATATGAACAGCTTCATCAATTGAACAATAAAATTTTCGGCTTTACAAGTCGAAACGTCGATACGACAACAAAGCACGCCATCGCGGGTGGTTTTAAATATTTGGAACCGTAGGTCGGCAAAATAAATGGAGCCCACATAGACTCGCTCAGTAATTGTGCTTTTATCTTAGGTCTCGATATAGGGCCCAGCCTATAGCCGGAATTTCGGTCACATATAGGTGACCAAAAATATTTTTTTCTGCAAATAACTTTCGCTATAGACTGCTTTCAATGGAATAAATCAGCCCGACATTTTTCGAATACACCTGAGGTAGTCGCCAACACATCTTGGGCGTTTGGCGTGGAATGACCGATCAAACTTCACTTCGATACCTATCACTTTTCGTCTCCACTGTCTCTTTCCAAGTTCGTGTTCTTCCTTTCTTGGCATTCAACTTCACAGTAATTTAACAAATCCATGTCATATTGGTTCTATAAACGAAAATAGCTTGTGGTATACGCATCTTAAATAAAACTTGGGCGTGCACTTACGCCTCATCTCACTGTCTTGTATAAATCATTTCAGCGTTATCATATTACTTACGACAATGCCACGTGGTCGCAACGTCAAAGAAGTTGGTACGTGGGTTGCTCAAGAAGACACTATTTATTGAGTGAACATGTGCCTAGGAAAGTACAAAGCACTAGAAATTCATGCTTTACGCAAATAGCGGTAATAAGAGCAGTCGTCGTGGGTAATATAATCTGCGCGAAGGTACGTCGCCAATAATACACATGGCATCGAACATCATCCATATCATAGGTGTCTCAAGCTCATCAGGAGATTCTGAAGTAATCTAGAATTTTCGCAGACAGCCAAGCGTGCTTTGCGCAAGACAATTATTATTATGTGGTGTTTAAGGTTTCATAACCACCATATGATTATGAGAGACGCTGTAGGGGAGGGCTCCAGAAATTTTGACAACCTGGGGTTCTTTAACTTGCACTCAAATCTGAGCACATGGAACAACAGCATTTTTGCCTCTATCGAAAATTCAGCCGCCGCGGGCGGTATTCGATCCCGCGACCTGCGGTTCAGCAGCCGAGTACCTTAGCTACTGAACCACTACGGTGGTGCCTATGCGCAAGACAGTGACATAAAGATACAATTGAGCATTGTGGTATAGTTATGTTGTGATAAAATTTCAGCAGATGCAACAGGTACCACTGTGGATGTCATTTTCTTAAGGAACAGTCAGCGGGTAGCCACGTGTTGTAAGGTGGATCGACGTCTCTAGGTATTTTGAGTAGGCTAAATTTCTACCTAAAAGATATGGCGTGACAACAGCACTCGCGTTGACTGTATATTTTAGCGAAACGAAGTGCACGCTTTGGTTGGATGATATGCCTATCATTGACTAATTGATAGATAGATAGATTGATAGATTGATTGATTGAATGAATGATGGATATGTGGGGTTCAACGTCCCGAAACCACCATATGATTATGAGAGACGCCATAGCGGAGGGCTCCGGAAATTTCGATCACCTGGGGTTCTTTAACGTGCACCCAAATCTGAGCGCATGGGTCTACAACATTTCCGCGTCCATCGGAAATGCAGCCACCGCAGCTGGAATTCGATCCCGCGACCTGCAGGTCAGCAGCCGAGCACCTTAGCCATAGACCACTACGGTGGGAAGATATACATATCATTAAGAAGCTGTTGTGTATTCCTCAAAAGCCAAGATCCTCAATGGTCAAGCAGCCCTTCACTGTCACATGCTGGGTGAATGAATAATGTCCATGTAATGTTTAAAGCCAGCCTATAGACCGCAATCACAACTGTCGGTGTGGGCCGTCATCACTCCTGTAAGTTTATTTAGTGCTGTATCCGTTAAAGTAAAACGTAACTAAATACGTTACTCGTTACTCTAATAAAAAAGTAAACGTTTCGTGTCCCCACGTTATATATATATTGTCATGGGGTCGTGACGTGGCCGAAGACAGGAGACTTCGTGTTGGGATTTATTTGTTTATTTGGGCGAACCTGTGCCCGGTAAACGGAAAGTCCAATTACAGCAGCAGTCTCGCACAGATAGCAGTCTCGGACTGATAGCGGCGAACGGAGCGTCGGCCTTCGATCAACAACTGACAAGCGGTGAAGCGCGTCGGCATTTATACTCTTGCCGTCGAATGTTCTAGCGTTATCGCTGGCGGTGGCGTAGGTTCCAGAACAATCTGTACCATTCGCACAGTAGGCGTGATCTTATCGAAATGATCTACTACAGTCCGGATCCTTCTCGAAAACTGCAGGCGCGGTTTGCGCTGAGAATCGTGTGGTGTTTTGGGACGATAACAAAAACTTGGGAAATGGAACGTGGCATTGCCCCCCTCTGAAAAAGGCATCGTCCCGATGCTTTAACTGAAAATTAAAGTACAATAATAATGCAAGAAAGTACAATGAATAAATTACGATACAACAATAATACAAAAAAACACTGGTTCAGTTTGTTAACGCGCATGAAATGGCTTGAGGCGCGCGACACGGACGACTTCAAGTCGCGATCGGCGTCGTTGAGAGTTCGTGATGCCGTCGGGGACAACCTCGTAATCAAGTGGGCCAAGACGTCGAACCACCCTGTATGGTCCGAAGTACCATCGCAGAAGCTTTTCACTTAGTCCACGTCGGCGTATCGGCGTCCACACCCAAACACGTTCACCGGGCTGGTATTCCACGAAGCGTCGTCGAAAGTTGTAACGGTGGCTGTCGGTCGTCTGTTGATTCTTGATACGGAGACGCGCAAGTTGTCGGGCTTCTTCGGCGCGTTGAAGGTACTCGCTCACATCGAGGTTTTCTTCGTCGGTGACGTTGGGTAACATGGCATCGAGCGTCGTTGCCGGGCTCCTTCCGTAGACCAATTTGTATGGAGATATCTGCGTCGTCTCCTGCACCGCCGTGTTGTATGCGAAGGTCACATACGGAACATTGGCGTCCCACGTCTTGTGTTCTACATCGACGTACATTGACAGCATGTCGGCGATCGTCTTGTTAAGCCGCTCGGTGAGGCCGTTGGTCTGTGGGTGGTACGCTGTCGTCCGGCGGTGGTTTGTTTGGCTATATTCAAAGATCGCTTGAGTTAAGTCGGCAGTGAATGCCGTTCCTCTGTCGGTGATAAGGACCTCTGGGGCGCCGTGACGTAGGGCGATATTTTCGACGAAGAACTTAGCTACCTCGGATGCACCGCCTTTTGGCAGGGCTTTTGTTTCGGCGTAGCGGGTGAGGTAGTCGGTAGCTACCACGATCCACTTGTTTCCGAAAGCCGACGTCGGGAATGGCCCCAGTAGGTCTATACCAATCTGCTGGAAAGGTTGGCAAGGAGGATCAATTGGCTGAAGAAGTCCCACTGGCCTTGTCGGCGGTGTCTTGCGTCGCTGACAGTCCCGGCATGTTCTCACATAACGAGTGACGTCGGTGGTAAGACGTGGCCAGTAGTACCTTTCTTGTATCCTCGCGAGCGTGCGAGAAACACCGAGGTGCCCTGCGGTCGGATCGTCGTGCAGGGCCTGCAGGAGTTCTGGTCGCAGAGCTGAAGGCACCACAAGGAGGTACTTAGCTCGAAGCGGTGAAAAGTTTTTCTTTTGTAGAAGACCGTTTCGTAGAAAGAACGACGCAAGTGCGCGCTTGAATACCTTCGGGACTTCGGCGGTCCGGCCTTCGAGGTATTCTATAAGGGCCTTAAGTTCCGGGTCGGCCCTCTGTCGTTCATCGAAGTCGTCGGTAGTTATCGTTCCTAAGAAGTAGTCGTCATCCGGGTCGTCGGGTAGTGGTTGGTCGACAGGCGCACGAGAGAGACAGTCGGCGTCGGAGTGTTTTTTGCCGGACTTGTAAATGACAGTATTGTTATATTCCTGAAGTCTCAGGCTCCATCGTGCGAGGCGACCTGAAGGGTCCTTCAAGGTGGCTAGCCAACACAATGCGTGGTGATTGCTCACAACTTTGAAGGGCCTGCCGTAAAGGTAGGGGCGAAATTTCGACGTAGCCCAGATGATGGCGAGGCACTCCTTTTCTGTTGTGGAATAATTTGCTTCTGCTTTGGATAGCGATCGGCTGGCGTAACTAATAACCCTTTCAAATCCGTCAGCCCTCTGCACAAGAACGGCGCCAAGACCTACTGTAGGACCGCGGTAAGAATCGGTAGCGCGGCTATTTTTGTGTACTTTTATTTGCTTTGCGGTGTAAGCTTGGGAGGTCATGCCAGCCGCGGGCAGCCAGCGTTGCTTGAGTGACAAGCGGTCGAAGCGCGACCGACCGGTTTTGCCGCGAGCGCAGACACGCGGCGCCAGCATATTACACTGCTTTGTTCAACGCCAGAGACGGTCGAGCGTTTCCAGTTACTACTACCTCAAGGAAAAGGGAACCAACCGGCGCAACGAAAGGGGTGAGATTATAAACGTCGGTGTGACGGCCCCCTAAGTGCCTCTCGGAACGGGCAGTCGGCGCATCAACGGGCCTCTTCCGAGACCCCGCGTACCGCGGTGACTCCTCGCATCGGTTCGGCGTATGGCCCGGCCACGTACTGTTTGCGCGCCTGCAGAATCGGCGGCGCGCGTTGCGAAAACTCTGATGTCACCGACGACCTTTTCTGCCGGTCCGGCTTTGGTCCAGTAACTCTCAGAAGCGGGCTCGCGACGCAGGAAATGGTGACGGCCGCCCGTTCGACGCCTGGGTTGCCTATTGTTGAATCGGGCATGTCTTCGACTGCGTCCTCGCTTATCTGGGCAAAGGAACTCGTAAGCAGAAACATGCGCGGTCAGCGAGCGGTTCCTCGTACGGCGCACAGAGGCAAGAGGATTAGAGCCCCGTCGTCAAGAGACGGGGCTCTAATCTAGGGCGATTTCCAGGTAGAGGGAAATCGCCCTACGGCCGCAATACCGAGTACGGCTAGCTCTGTCTAGATAATTGTGCGCCGCGAAGCTGGCCCTGGCCTCTATGCTTTTTCTAGTTTTATTTTATTTACGTTTTGGGTGTTGTGTTGTTTGGGGAGAGTGCATGAGTCCCACGTGCACGAAGGCGGGATCCTCGTGGCGTTTTTTTTAATCTACCCAATGTACAGTCCAATCAAAGGACAAGCAAGTGATTATGTGCCGAGAGTGTGGTAAGGGCGGAGCGCCAGGAAGGAATAAGAAGAGGCCCCGTGGCTCCGCCGAGTGTTCTGAACCGAGCTTGCGGTGTTAGGCACCATCGGCTCCGCCGAAACCCGTAGGGTCGCCCTACAGAAGTCGGTTCATTTCCAAGTTGTTTTTCTTTTATTTTTTTGTAACATTGATGTCCATTGTTTTGTAAAATCTGTAAATACAAGTTTCTCTCAGCCATCTAGAACTTCTTCAGCGTTGCTTCTGCTTCCTCGTCAAGCGACCAGCAGGCCAATAGCCGCTATTGGGATAGCGGCGTACGTTTCTTCTCCCACTTTGCTACACCACCGCGGGTGGTGCGCCTCGGGCGCCGAGTGGGGAGAAGTGGTTTCTTCTACATCGCGAAGAGAACCTGATTTTACTCCTACGCTGCTTGCGTCAGTATGTATTTCTGTCTCAGCGAATTCGTCGAAATGGGCAAGTAACGTAGGCGTCTTGAGGCGATGTTTAAGCTCCTGGAAAGCGTGTTCCTGCGGCGCTTGCCACTTAAACTCCACGTCAGCCTTGGTAAGGTTAGTGAGAGGATCGGCCATGCGGGCGAAGTTTTTCACGAACCGCCTATAATAGGCACACATGCCCAGAAATCGGCGCACGGCTTTCTTGTCAGTGGGTGGCGGGAAGTCGGCGATGGCGGCTGTTTTCCGTGGATCGGGACGAACTCCAGACTTGCTGATAACGTGCCCCAGAAACAAGAGCTCCTTCTACGCAAATCTGCACTTTTCTGGCTTCAGTGTGAGTCCGGAAGTCTTGATGGCTTGAAGTACAGCTTCAAGGCGCCGAAGGTGCTCGTCGAAACTCGAGGAAAACACGACGACGTCGTCCAAGTACACAAGGCAAGTCTGCCACTTCAATCTTGCCAGTACTGTATCCATAACGCGTTGAAAAGTTGCAGGCGCTGAGCAAAGGCCGAAAGGCATCACCTTAAACTCGAAGAGGCCGTCCGGTGTTATAAACGCCGTCTTCTCTCGGTCTCTTTCGTCGACTTCGATTTGCCAATAGCCAGTCTTGAGGTCCATTGACGAAAAGTACTTGGCGTAATGGAGCCAATCAAGTGCGTCGTCTATTCGTGGGAGAGGATACATGTCCTTTCTTGTGATTTTGTTCAGGCGGCGATAATCGACGCAGAAACGTAGGGTCCCATCCTTTTTCTTCACTAACACCATGGGGGATGCCCATGGACTCTTGGAGGGCTGGATAATGTCATCCCGCAGCATTTCATCAAATTGTCTCTTCATGGCCTCACGTTCTCGCGTCTAAACCCTGTACGGACTCTGACGGAGTGGTCTGGCATTTTCTTCGGTTATGATGCGATGTTTCGTGATTGGGGTCTGCCGAATTTTCGATGACGACGAAAAGCAATCTTCGTATTGCAGGAGCAGGGCCTTGAGCTTTTCTAGCTTATCGTTCGGAAATCTGGGATTGACGTCGAAGGCTATGGGAGGGGCTTGGTTTCTCTGAGCAGGTTCCGTAGAATCGGTGAGGGCGAAAGCACTGGTGGCTTCGACACTTTCTTCAATGTATGCGACCGTTGTTCCTTTGTTCACATGTTTGTACTCATTGCTGAAATCCGTGAGCATAACCGTTGCTTTGCCTCCCCGCAGCTCTGCAATTCCTCTTGCGACGCAAATATTTCGGGTGACCAACAGATGCTGACTGCCTTCAACGACGCCTTCCAAGTCAGGTGATTTAGGAGCACCGACTGAAATAATGACGCTTGAGCGAGGCGGAATGGTGACTTGTTCTTCCAGCACATTCAAGGCATGGTGTCCTGACGGCGTGCGCGGCGGTAGTGCTTCTTCTGTGGATAACGTTATCGACTTTGTTTTTAGGTTGATGACAGCACCATGGAGGCATAAGAAGTCCATGCCAAGGATGACATCTCTCGAGCAACGCTGTAAGACTACGAAGTCTGTAGGATAAATATGGCCGCTAATGGTGACTCTCGCTGTGCAAATTCCTGCAGGCGTTACTAGATGACCTCCGGCTGTGCGGATTTCAGGGCCTTTCCAAGCTGTTCTGACTTTCTTTAACTTCGCGGCGAACGACCCACTGATGACAAAATAGTCGGCTCCAGTATCGACGAGAGCGGTCACACTATGGCCGTCGATAAGAACGTCGACGTCGCTAGTTCGCCGTCTCGCATTACAGTTAGGGCATGGCGTCGGGTCACGGCTGCGTCGGCTTGATCCGCTGCTTCCATGTTGCATCGTCAGGCCACCTCCGGTAAGTGAGATTTCGCCGTCAGGGCTTTGCCTGATTGGTATTGTGTTCGGAAAGCTCCGTCGCGGCGTCGTCGTCGTCGGAGGATCTTCGGTAGTTCATCGCACAGCAACCGCACCTCCACCGGTTGCTGCCCTTAGTTTCCCGGATACGGGCTAGGAGACCGGCCCCGCGTTGGGCCGGAGTACTGCCGGGGGTGCGGTGACATGCGGCGGCTGGGCGACGGCGAACGGGAAGGACTTCGAGGTGTCCATTGAGTTCCTGTCAGGTAGTCGGCGATGTCACGTGGCCGTTCCCCTGGCTGCGGACGTGGTGAATCGACGGCGAAGCCACGCAGTCCCATCCGTCGGTACTGGCAACGGCGGTAAGTGTGCCCGGCCTCGCCGCAGTGGTAGCACAGTGGGCGGTGGTCAGGGGTGCGCCAAACGTCGGTTTTCCCTCGGCGCACTGCGCTGGCCCGCTGGTGAACGGTAGGTCGTCGGTGGGGGTGGTGGCGGCGGTGGTGTCTGGCGACAGAAGTGCGATTTTGGCGTGGACGGGGAGGAGCGTTGTGGTGCACTGCAGCGGCGTAGCTCATAGTTTCTGGCTCGGGCAGCGGTGTTTGGGGAATTCGAAGTGATTGCCGAACTTCTTCTCGCACAATGTCGGCGATCGAATCCACTTGAGGGTGCGCCGAAGGCAACAGTTTGCGCAGCTCCTCCCGCACGATCGCTCGGATTGTTTCACGCAGGTTTTCGGAGTCACTGGTTTGAGCAGCAGCGCATTCTGGAATCAGGCGACGATTATACTGTTTGGTGCGCATGTCAAGGGTTTTTTCGATGGTGGTCGCCTCGGATACAAAATCTTGGACGGTGTTCGGTGGATTCCTCATTAGTCCCGCGAAGAGCTCCTGTTTGACCCCTCGCATGAGGAAACGACCTTTCTTCTCCTCAGGCATGTCTGGGTCAGCGTGACTAAATAGGCGGGTCATCTCCTCTGTGAAAATTTCAACCTTCTCGTTTGGTAGCTGAACCCGGGTCTCTAGTTGAGCAGTGGCCCTTTGTTTGCGAGTGACGCTCGCGAACGTTTGCAGAAATGCGCCGCAGAAGACATCCCACGTTCGGAGCGTGGACTCACGATTCTCTTGCCAGGTCCTTGCTGTGTCTACCAGGTAGAAGTACACACGACGGAGCTTTTCTTTGTTGTCCCAGTGGTTGAGGGCGGCCACACGGTCGTATGTTTCTAGCCAGGACTCCGGGTCTTCGAACGATGACCCATGAAAAATTGGTGGTTGCCTGGGTTGAGGCATGACCATCGTGGGCTGGGATGCGGCGGTTGTCATTGTCGCTGCAGTCGCGGTCATGGCCTTGGTCTTCCGCGCCTTGTCTTCTAGAAGCCCGTACTCCGGTGGTAGCCCTTGCTGTCGGCGGCTTGTTCGCTGCTCCTGGTTGGCGTCGGTGTCTTCTCCGCGACGTGGGCTGGGTTCACGGCTTGACGGGGTCGTCCGGTACATGAACGAAGCAGCACCTCCACCAGATGTCACGGGGTCGTGACGTGGCCGAAGACAGGAGACTTCGTGTTCGGATTTATTTGTTTATTTGGGCGAACTTGTGCCCGGTAAACGGAAAGTCCAATTACAGCAGCAGTCTCGCACAGATAGCAGTCTCGGACTGATAGCGGCGAACGGAGCGTCGGCCTTCGATCAACAACTGACAAGCGGCGAAGCGCGTCGGCATTTATACTCTTGCCGTCGAATGTTCTAGCGTTATCGCTGGCGGTGGCATAGGTTCCAGAACAATCTGTACCATTCGCACAGTGGGCGTGATCTTATCGAAATGATCTACTACACGCCGGATCCTTCTCGAAAACTGCAGGCGCGGTTTGCGCTGAGAATCGTGTGGTGTTTTGGGACGATAACAAAAACTTGGGAAATGGAACGTGGCAATATATATATATATATATATATATATATATATATATATATATATATATATATACAAGGTCACACAAAACTGACAATTGCGGAGTTACGGGAGAGGTAACATTCGATATGTTTTTTTGGTTACGGTAACGTTAATGTGTGACCTTGTATATATATATATATATATATATATATATATATATATATATACAAGGTCACACATTAACGTTACCGTAACCAAAAAAAAACATATCGAATGTTACCTCTACCGTAACTCCGCAATTGTCAGTTTTAATCAATGCTTCTTTGCTGCAGAAACCCAAAATGAGAATTCTTAAATCTCAAACTTATGTCTCACGCATGCTAACCCAAGCAAGGATTATACTCAGAATGTTTAATTAACGAGAAATACTTGTACATATGTACTGAACCCTAGCAATGTTATATAGAAGCTTAATGACGCCTGCACATGTAATGGCTTCTGACTCTCCGGTGACACAGAGTGAAACCATTTTTTTCATTGGAGCAGTATACACAAAGTGAGGTTCTATAGTCCACGGTATTCATTAAGAAACAATCACTGAACTCTCAAGAACTTTACAACAATCGGCCTTTTCTTGATCCTCCAGCACCTTCAATAAAGCATGTCGAAATCACTACTGTTGCTCCTTGCCAGCGAAATAGCCCACCGCGCGCCAGTAGGCAGTCACCGTTGCCTACATTGGTGCATTTTTATTGGGGAGAGGGGGAATCAGGGGATGTCGAGAGGAGGGGCACACTTGCAAATTTGCGACCCGAGATGTGCCTTGCAGAGATGTTAGTCTAAAAAAATCACGAAGGGGGACACACATCTTGCAATATCAGTCATTTCGTTTTAATATGTTGCGGGTTTTATTTTCGTTTGTATAAGAATTAAAAGCATGCCTAGAAGTAAATGGAAAAACGAATATAGGTTCCCAGCACTCGTAATTGCATTCTTCTTTTGAGTCTTTTCTGGAACCAGTCGAGTGTGACATTGCGATTTCAATTGTCTAACACAGCTGATGGGTATAAAACACGTGTATACGCTACAAAAAAGCAATAAATAGTTGAATGTTTTAAACATACTTATCAAGCATTCTTATTTCTGGCGTTTTTAAGAGAAATTTTAATAGGGACCACTTGCAAGGGGTGTCCCCCTCCCCTGACCAAGCGCAAAGGCGTCGGAGAGTCAACGTTCTCTTCAGGCGTGGTCAACGGGCGTCGAGCTCGTGACCAGTATGGACTGTGTATCTGAGCAAATATTGCAATGGCTCTCATCTGCACATATGACCATCGACAGGTTTTTGTCTTGGGGGGATTCAAACCCCTTTCAACTTGCATCACGGCTGAGGGAAGGGGTCATGTTGGTGTCGCTAGAGTGAGTAGCAAGTGGCGGTGCGGCTTGAAGGGTTCAAGTGCCCTCTTGCACCTACCGCCTCGTTCACGCCCATGTCTATAATTCAGTCATTGAACATCACGGAGAAGACTAGTTGACTAAATGCACAGATTTGTTTTCTTCCGCATCTTATACCGCGGCATAAAACATTCTCACATTGTGAAAAGTAAGTATTTTGATTTGTTTGAAGGAAAGTTACATTCAAGGCATGAAAGATATTCCAAAAAGCGGTTTCATGCAACCGGAATAAAAAACTGATAGCAGAGGCGCTTCTTCTTCCGTACAGCGCACAATGTGAAAGTAAGATCCGATTCGGTAAAAGCGAACTGAGAGACGTGCGTCACTGCTTGCTCATTGTTAAATGAAAGAAAGGTTTTATGAAGTATGACGTAGCCAAAAACAGCAACAAACTGCTGCATCTTAAATTAAATCAAAACAAGCGATTTGCTGCAAATTCATGGTGGAACATGGACATATATTGAAATGCGCGTTATTTTTTTATGAAAGCGAAGTAAAAGCTACTTTACAAAACGCTTTGCATTCGTCATGATGTCGACACATCTGTGTAGTGGCATTTATGCTGTTTGGATGAAAATCCCTGAATTTCAGCTAATTCAGTAACCTGCAGCAGAAGAGCCTTTTGAATTTTTAGTTTCGGTTCACGCGCCACCGGTGCCGCCACCACCGACGAAAATTGGGCGCGCGCCGCCACTGATGAAATAACCGGCATGCGCCGACAACGCCACCGCCGCCGACTCTGGACGACCCCAACGCCGCCGCCAGTCGAAATCGCCTCAGCGCACACCTCTATGAGGAGGTGGAGACAGTACTGTTTCGGCCAGCTGCGAGGAAATCCTGCTTCCACGCAGCAACGCAGGAGGCTATTTCTTCCCAGCTTTCTGCTATCCATGGGGCATTCAAGGTGCGCATCAATTTTGCGTGCAACGTCGTCGCAATGGACGTCAGCAAGGAAGCGGCGCTTGGCCCCCTCCTATCAGCGACGGAGATTTGCGCGATCCCGGTACGCGCCAAACAGGTGTCTTCGAACACTTGCAGCGCGGTTCTATACAACGTTGACCCCTCGCTGGACAATGACACTATCGCGGCTAACATCTCCGTCTTCCTCCCTGCGCTACAGTGCACGCGCACTGGACGTGATGTGGTTATACATTTCGCCGGTGCCACAGCCCCTGCCGACGTCGAGCTGTTCAAACAGCATCACTCCTTGCGCCCACGCCGGTCTCGGCCGGTCCAGTGCCATTGCTGCTGTCGTAATGCACACGAACTATAGGTGGCGCGCGTGGAGATTCAAGATGGAGGACCGAGAGATGATCAACTTGTTCACTGCACGTAGCGTGTCGTAGCAGGCCGGCCTTTTGTAGTGTCTGTCAGATTTGACTCTGAACGGCTGTAAAATACCGCTGCCTTTTACAAAGCAGCTATCACTAGCGAATATTATGGTACACCTCCGAAGCTTCCGAAAAAAAATTGGTGTCTCATCGAGGGAGACGAGGTTTCGAACGCCGGCCACCTTATTTGTTGTGGCGTCAAAGCACGCAACATCGACGCCATTCAAGGACTCTGCCTGCAAACGTCCCATTTTCTAAGGAAGCCTCATGAGCTTGAGCTCGTTTTTGACGTGAACAGTCGCATCAACGTACGTACTACGTGAGCTTTATGCGGTCACATTGGCTGTGCATATGTCTAAACCGAACCGCCAGATACCCTATGTATATATCGGTGATTAGCATGTTCAATAAGTAATGCGTACGTGCTCGACATCATGCCGTCACGAACAAGGAGTGCATACGCACTTATCTTACCGCACAGTATCTGAAGACGACGATATGGCTGTGTGCGTGTTTGGAGTAGGCCAAAAAAGTACGCTGTTTTCGTTTTCTAATTAGATTTTGATCGAAGGTAGTTAGTGCACGATATAAGATAGTGATTAGATAGCTAGCGATGGCGCGGAGCTGCGGACCCTGTTACGTTCGTATGCAATGAGCCTGCGAAGTGAAGGACGTGCGCTTCAGCGTGCCACCCATAAAATTTTCTTATTCTTTTTCGCCTGCCTCAGCAACGAAAACAAAGCAAGATGCTTGGGGCGGGGTTGAAAGCACTATCGTACAACATACGTGGGTTAGAAAAAAAGTGCCGCGAATAGCGGAAACCCAAGCACTATTCGGTGTACATTACGGTGGAAACTTAGTGTAATGTGCTCCTGGTATTCCGTTGAGTATGAAACAGGCTGTACCTTGCCATTTTTTCCTGCATTGCGAGCTGCACTTCCGTACTTCAAAATTTTATTGTATTTTTGCCAAACTGTCAAACACTCAAAATTCATGCACAGCGGCGATGAACTGTGTGTATAATACAAGTGATCAAGCAGTGTTCTTAAATGAATTTTAGCCCACTGTACTTATGGCACTCCTAAATAATGAAACGTTACCCAAAGCAACCAAATTTTTTGTTGTAAACAAAACTGCAGTAGTAGGAATATCTAAAATCAGTTTGCAGATTTTATGCTTTTGTAACTGACCCAATTAAAGCATTTTTAGGTAAACTTTGGGTAGTTATGATGCATTTGAGGATATGGTGGGCCAAGTTGGACAGTTACCAGCTACCATCTGAAAGCAGCTTTCCTTTGCTAGCCTAGGTGACTAACACAGTAGTGCAATCTTTATTTAGAAGTGTTACCATGTTCTCAAAGGTGGCTTATGTAAATAACTTACTTTCTTCTGCAGGGCCACTGCTCCTGCAAGGCCGGAAACTCTGAGCGTTGCAAACATATGATTGCAATGTTGCTACATGTGAACAGGCAAGGAGCAGTTTTCTCATTTTATTCAATTGTATATAACACCAGTCAAGCATACAGATACTTGTAGCTGGGCGCTTTGCTTCACACTTGAAGGTAAAACTGGTATGTGCTTATAAACTTGGCAGGGACATGAAAAGAATGAACATCAACAAGCGATAACTTTCAGCTGTTATTTATAATCACCCTACAATATATATTCATGATACAGACATTTGCAAGTGCGCGTAGTCACATGGTCATAATCAAACACGTTACAAAAAGGCATGCAAAAATTTGAATTCACTATCAAATGATGATACTGATCTGTCGCTATCACAAGCATTGCCTCTTACAGCAATTGGCCTTCTCACACTCTCAATCAAGCATAGCATACACACTATTTGAATCCATGGTGTCCAAAACTCAGAAACAAACAAACATTAAAAGTGGTTCTAATTTTCCCTTCGCCACTTTTTGGCTTATGGCTTTTAATGCTGCAGCATCCAGCATTCAAATGCACTGATGTTTTTGGTGCCTCTAGTATAATTCAATGGGGCTACTGTCTCAACAGAAATTGTTCGTAAACTCTCATGGTAGTACCAGAAGCTGCACCACCAAAAATATTTGTGCGAAAACCTTTCACAGCGTTTTTTTTTCAATTGGCCTCTCCTCATTTAAGTAGCTCAAGACTGACTGCACATAAATGTTTTGTATAAGTAGATAAAGTTGCAAATGAGGGAAAAAGTAATTTTACGGTTCACTATGATCTCTTCATGCTGTTTGGTTCATGCCAGAATCACTGCTAAAGACTCATTGATACAGGGCAAAATAAATTCTCAAAACCTGGAACATTGACGTGCACTACAAAATGTTCAAGTTAACTGTGTAACAGGCATATCTCAGAAAGTGAGCCAACATCACAGGTTACTAACCAGTAAGCCTTTACGTGTGACTTTGCAAAACATGCTCGACACGTGCTTCCCAAGTAATTTATTTCGCAGCTCTGCAATGTAGCAGAAGCTATCTTGATTGTTATTTGTGGTTCCTTTCATTTTAATATTAGGACTGGCATCCAGAACTTGGACCTGCTGACGTATACTGATGTTACACAAGCCTGGGTCAAGTTAAAGACGAATGCACTATATGAGGCCTGTAAACTCAAAGAACTGTGTCATGTACAGTCCTAACCGCTGCCAATTCTGGGCACTGAACAACAAGAAGAAATACGCAAGCGACTGATTGCGACAGCACACCAGAGTGCATTGGCGCTGCATCAGCGTGTCAGATTGCACCGTATTGAAAGCAATCAAGTTCGCGAGTGTGCCACTATTCAGGAGCAAATTTTAAGCAAGCACAACATGAAGAATGAAATGGAACAATACAGTGAACTAATGTTCCATGACGTGGCATTCAGTGATGCAACATCAATGACAATTTATAAGTTTTCCAAAAATGACCTTGCGAAAAATGAGCTTAAATTCTACAACACGCACATTGAACTCACTGAAGAGTAGGCACTTCTAATATGCACTGAGACAAGGCATCAGGACAACACAAAGTGGCGAAGAGCTCGAAAAGTGAGGATAACAGGGAGCACATGTCACACTTATCTTACATAAATTCCAAAAGGTCCAACATCTTGGGAAAGCAAGGTGTTCAAAATGATCTCTGAAAGCTTCAGGGGAAATAACGCTACTCTTTATGGTAAACACTGCGAACAATTAGCCATTCAGAAATACAGTAGCATAACCAGAAACGACGTCTCAAAGATCGGTT
Organism: Rhipicephalus annulatus; assembly: GCA_013436015.1. Lineage (NCBI taxonomy): Eukaryota > Metazoa > Arthropoda > Arachnida > Ixodida > Ixodidae > Rhipicephalus > Rhipicephalus annulatus. Next base: position 122,916 of record WOVY01004554.1, on the reverse strand, counting down.
TCGTTGTTCACCCCAAGAATGCATGGGTTGGATACAGCCAAGATGGTGTTTTTTTTTTCAAGAATTCTAACCCTGTACTTTGTTGAAAGTCAAGAGCCGTGTACTGGGAAAAACTTCAACTGTCGCCCAACTTGCTACGCAAAAGAAGCTTGCCTACATAAAAAAAACGGCGAAAACTTCACTGTGAACCCTAGGCATGCATACTTCTCGCAGGGGCAGCTTGTCATGTTTCTTTTGAACTTGGCTGTTACACACTTCGTAGTGTATTCAGAACTGGATTCGATGATAATAACTCTACATAGAAATAATGACCACATCGACAAACTTGTCCGCAAGCTGCAATTTGTATTTCAAGCATGTTTTGCCGAAACTTGCTGAGCTTGCTTAAGGATGAGCAGGCTATGCATTCCTGTTCATTAACATTTGGCCTCGTTTACCTGCTCTGCCAAGTTAAGTTCTTAAGGAATGAGGGTAGGAAATTTATTGAGATCAGATTTAGATTTTTTGGTTGTTTGTGATGATAGAACATTCCTTAACAATATTCAACTCCACACGCAATTTTGTGTGTTTTGATTAAGCTGAACGATCTGGCTTTTGAAGACCAACTGACGAGCAGCCAAGACCCTTTTTTTCTCAGAGCGTGCACAACCTGGGGTTCCTGGCTCAAGTGAATATTAGGGTACTTGCTTGAGCAAGTTAGTATCTATTCATTGTTACGTTATTGCGCACCACTTAGATGACGAAGGCTTTTGTAAGACTACTGTGATACTATACTTTCACAATGTTTCCCGTAACCTAAAAAAGTCTGGGAGCCGTGTCTGAGTGCAAGCAGTTCTTCTGGCACCCCGCAGGTTCTCAACACTTTGCAGGGTAAAAAAAATGTGACTGGAACAAATGCTTGCACAACAAACCACACGAACAAGTTTGAGGATTGTGTCCAAAAAGTGGTGGTGTAATACCGCTCCTGTGCGGAAAGAATTACGTAGGCCAGACGGGAAGGTGCCTTAATGAATGACTCCGGGAGCAAAAAAACACTGTGCACAAATCTGTACAAGGACACCTAGGCTTGCATTGTCAAGATTGCGGATGTCAGCCGAAATCCCATGAAACCAAGGTGGTCGCTATACAATTATTAGATGCGAGAAATTATTGAGGTGTCAGAGATTATTCGACTGCGGAATGGCTGCGTCAGTATGCCATCTGTGGGACTAACGCAGAAGGGTGTAATGTATCTGTATTCGTAATGTAGGGTTGTGCGATAGATATTTGATTTCTCGGAATATCTGGTTGTCAGCAGTGTACTGTTTACATTTTTGTAAATCAATCTTTGTAAACATTTTTTTTCTAACCATGAAACATGATTCTACAGAAGCATCAATTGTCCATCTAATAACTCAGTTAAAAGTTTGCGCTTGTGTCCGTGTGGTTCAGTCTTTGTCGTCTAAGCGGTGTGCAACAACTTAAAGATCAAGTGAATGGTTTTTAAAATTGAAACCAGTAGTTAATATTAGCGTAACAGGCTTCCAGAAAAGTATTATTGCTACTTGAAGGTACTTTATGCTGCTTTTCTTAACATTTAACATGTGTTGCATTCACCTAGGCCTATTGCCGTGTGTGTCCAGGACGTGCATGTAGGCGCTGTTCTGTGCATCCATTTTAAGTTTAGTAGCACTATTGTTGATTTTGACGCGGTGGCAAATAATATTCTATCTTTTTTTATGTGGAGCTTCCACAAACCGTGATTTCTAGTAATTGTATCTGCACAGAATGCAAAAGAACCATGAAACACATACAGAACGAAATGTATCACGTTTATTTAAACGAAAAGCCCCTAAAACTGCCATTTTTGAAACTGTTCTGACTATTTAAAAGACCTGCATGACCGCACTAAACACTATCACGGCCATTTGGGCGTAACGGCGCAATATTATTTGGTGAAAATGACCGCCATTATCATTATTCGGCCAATAGGGACGGATGTTTCAGCAAAGCGAACCAGGAACAAATAAAGGGAGATGATTCTTGTCATAATTTCATGGCAGATGATCTATTCGAACAAAACAAGAAATGGACTTTTTTCACTTCAGCTCTTTATAAGAAGAAGCTATATTTTGTTACCTTTCACCAATTATCAGAGCAACCTAAAAAAATTTGGCAGATCTGACATACCATGATAATCTTATGTTATACAAAACATGCGGACGGAAAGTGACTATGCTGTAATTGATTCATTCAGTAAAACAATACATAATGATGCTTAAGATTGCACAAATTTTGTACGCACGCACAGTCACATGCGTTTTATATAATCAGTTGTTAAGAGTTCCATAACAATTCCAACAGCAACGTGGATATTACCAACATCAGAAGTGGTTAACCTATATGTATTCCTTATTCTTGCGATGACAGTAGTCCTGGCTAGTGCACCCTTAACTAACTTTGGAGAATGGTGCCTAACTCCAAATGATGTTAACTCGACATGACGCCTTCATCATTGCAGAACATGGGTAATATTTACGTTTATATAATTAGTATATAATTAGGTAGCAAGCACCACAATTGACACTGCACTCGCATTATGGCTACACAGGGCCTTTTTCCTAAACTGTTTTGTGACCTGCTGTGGTACTATAATAGAATGTTTGAATGCCCCAAAGAATCACCAATATTTGCACTCGCCATTCCTAGGTAGATAAAAGCTGTCAATCACCTTTCTCGCATTGCCTGTCAACCGCGACCCATGAAAACAGGTATGGGCCACACGTCTCTTGAAGAAAGGTTTAGATGATGTACGTGACAAGAATGTCCCGTTATTCAAATTATGATCAGCCACATATATTCTCAAAACCCTCTTTTCCTTCCACGCTAATTTTGGTCTACCCCAAGTCAAGGAGGCGATCATGAGGCATAGTATCCAGGCTTAGGTGGCGAGACAGCCTGCAGTTCGCAAAAAATACTTCTAATTTAAGACAGATCTCAATTCTTCCTCAAATAAACTAAACATCAATAGGAAGCTACCGAACTCTAATGAGGTAATGACGAAATGTACATGCTTCGCGAAATAAATGTGAAAAATATCAACAGTGGATAGATTATTATCATTTAGTTCCACTGCAAGAACATGCTATTGCACAAAATGAAACAAACCCAAACACTTTACATGCAGTAAAAATAATGCATGCATCTGAAGCCTTAGAATACATGGGAGATATGGGCCTAGTCTCTGCCCTTTAGATATGTGTGATGTCACTCTTCATATGCTCTATACACAGCCATGGTGTGAGCAGTCGGAAGCATCAATGAATTTGTGAATAATAATGTGGTAGCATTAAAGAGCTCGTTTCACAGAAATTCGGGCTTCGGGATCGTTGGTTGTGAGTAACAATCATCTTGTCCATGATTGAAAATTCGACACATAGGCGAATAAAATAAGTAATGAATTTCCGGGTCCGAGTGAGGATTGAGCTCAGGCCATTTGCGTTACTAGCAGGTTAACAGCCTAACGCGCTAACCAATTGCGCCACGGACACAGTGCGTGGCTAGCAGGTGTTCTACCACACAGCTATGCATATGCTTAGAAGTACATCGAAAATAACTTCCTGAGCTCGTAAATGCAGTTAAAATAACTCTCTTCACAAACACACGTGTCCTGGGTGGCGGGGGAGGTACAACTGTGCATCGACATAGAAAAAAAAGAAGATGGTTTTGTTTTCAAGTCTTCTTAGGTAACTGCCCAAGTAACCCTGTGTGTCAGACCATTAACTCAATAGTCTTTACATAGCACAATGGTGTGTTATCCCTCACGTTGTGGTGCTCAGCTTCTTTAGCTTCTTTATTGACCTCAGTTTCTGACTACTTGCATAATACGTTCTACTACATTTCATTGCGAACACAAGTCCCATAATATCACTCGAACCTTTTCTAAGAGAGAATAGGGGAGGAGAGATTTACAAATCCACCAAACACAATAAATATTTTATCAAGGGCTCCGACAACTTCCCAAGGTACAGGTTCCTTCAAAACTTTAAGAACTTTAATCTTCTAGATTGCACTTTCGACATGCACACGTTCCCTGGCTATGTTTAGAAACTTTTCTGAGTCTTTCGCCATGAACTACAGCTGTCCGTGAAGAAACAGAGGCTGCACCACCCCCAGCCCAATGTTTCCGCATAGCGAGCCCAAGTTGAAACCTTTCTCAACCATAGTATTATCTTCAAAACTGTCGAGTTCTTCAAGAGCTCCCAGTTTCTCTACGCAAGTCCTATACGACGCTCGGCCTCCGAAACCGCAGCTGACAAAAGTAATTAAGCCAGAAGGTGAGACGCCAACAAGAAGCTTTGCTGTGTGTGTACCTTTGTAATGAGAGTATGTTAAAATTCTACAAGAAGCACAGAGCGATTTCCTTTACTGCAACTTCTGTGCAGTCTAGCACAACATGTACCTCTTTATATTCTTCAAAGCACTGAGGCAGATTGCTTGCAATTTCTTGTTTGTTTGGCCATGGATTGACACATTTCAGTACCGCTGCAAGGTTACACAGTGTGCTGTAGAAGTGGCGAGAGATGGTTGTGCGGCTAACAGAAAATAGTGGCACCATACACACAAAGGATAAGCAAGTTTCAATCGCACAAGAACGAGAATGACTCGTTCAAGAGTAGACATTTCAGCTACTGCGTCTTGAATCCTGCTCATTTTGTTACTAATGGCTACAAGCAAAGTCATTGATGACACATCAGTAAAAGCAAGCCCGGTATTATCTGATGTCAGCGTATCTACAAGCCTGAACTGATTCTGTATAATGGAGTCTACATCAACATGAATGCCTTTGTCTTGTGTGCCCATGATGTCTGGTACATCCTTCATGCACTGCGAAAGCTGAAGAAAGGCTACTGCAACCTCCACTGTTGATATAGCTGTAGCAGTTGCACCACTAGCACATAAATGTGATGCAGTTTCCTGGCCTTGCTCTTGTACCTGCACGCAAGAAAGATTTCCCATAAAGACACATTCAAGCCAGTGCAAGAGTGCTGAGAATCTTATCATTGTTGGTAGAAATGACGTCAAAATGATTTACTTGTTTTGTTTTTTTGCTATAAAAAGCAATTACATAGCTCGTTTGGCTTTTTAATTGTTTTTAAATGCTTTATAGTATCACATGTATACACAGTTGCCTAACGACTGATGATGCGTGCCATAGTGTGATGCCATGATCTTATATTGTTTATATCACTTTGTGTATACGGTTGAACCCTTTTATAAGAGACATACAAAGGGGAGCAATTCTTATCATGCACATGAGATGTCTCATATGAGCAGGGTACGACGTAAGCATTTTCCTATGAACCCCTATTTAAATCTATGCACACTAGTGTCTCTTATATCCAATTGTTTTTTACATTAGTGCCTCTTATAAATGGGTTCGACTGTATCAGTGTTCTGGCGTTTCACTCCTTGCTTATCTTGTCAGCTGCTTGACTCATTATTGCTGTGATGAAGTGGCATGTTGAGATTTTCGACTACGGACCAAAATATGAGAAAATATAAGGTACATGCTGCAACAACCCTATATTGAACAAGAGTAGAAATGCTTGCAATGGGTGAATTTTGGCATATTTTTACCTGAAACATCTCTAAAAATCAGTAGAAGTTTTCACTTTATATTCGATGGTAATGCATAAGTTGATATGCATTCCTTGAGCCGCTTTGTAATTTTACCCTGTGCATACCTTGCATACAAGCTCGTGCTGCTCCCTTAATTTTTCGCTGTCGTCTTGCCAGCTATAGTCGTGCCAATATCGAAGGTTAGATCAGTGTACGGCTTATGGTGGTAAAAAAGTTGCCAAAGGGCGTAACAATGCTTTGAGGGATACGTGCTTCAAGCTATTGACATAAAGTTGTTCTCTTTCGTTAGTATAAATCCTTATTTTAGTTTCGAAGCCTTCATCCTGGATGCATATAAGTACAATAGCATTACATATACGGCATATGATTGAGCCTTTACATCACAAAGGGCTTCATCAGGGTTCTCTTCACAAGGGGACACATGCACAGGTTGAGCAGGCTCCCAGCATGTTCCTCGAGAACCTGATCGTGCACAAAAGTAAAACGAAAGAATTCGTAAACATTCTGCATTACAAAAGAGTATACATGCACAGTAACAGCTCAGAGTGTACTTACTATATGTGGAACATGCAAGCCTGAGGCAGTTTATATTAAAATGTGATTGAAAACTGCTTTATCTACGCCTTAGCATGACATGAGTATACTTTGAATAGTTGTACATTGGTTTACATTTTCTAGCCCGAGATGAGTGCAAGCAGCTCTACTGAGCAGCACATTTTTATTCTTGTTTACAGTGATGTAGTCTAGCCATGTGAGTAAAGCTTTAAATTAGCCCTTTTATGTCCTGAATTTCAAGATACTATCTATCATCAAAGGTTGGCAAACTCACAAGTGAACTCGCTCAAACTTGAAGTGGTGAGTCATTGTATAAGTGAAACGCGGTAAGTAATTTAGTCAATTTGAATCCGATAGAGAAAAAATGTTTTGTAAGCCTGAGGCCGAATGAGCCCTAAGGAAAAATGTATTTGTCAAGCATGAGTGAGCTCCACATGTTTTGCAGACATACGTCTGGCATTACTACGTCTTCTGACCACCTGAAATCCCTACAAAGAAGCCAATTTTTGGAGAGTAAAGGAGTGTACCTGAAAGCTCTCACTTCCTGTCCTGTCATTTCTTCACTGCTTGAGGTGGAGCATGAAAAAATGCTGTTTGGACAATGTCACAAGGCACAATCTATGCCTTGTTATTTTTTTGTTTTTTTGCTGCAGACTTTTCACAACATGCACTCGAAGCTACCCAGCAGCTCTTTCATGTCAAATAGTCAGAGCGATAAGTTTTGGCTGCCAAGCAGTCTGGCTCGTTTACGGTTCGTCAACCATGCATTTCTGCAGCCAGCTGTTGCATTTTTTGAAGACTTTGGCACTTTCAACTTTCTTTCAAATGTGATTGCAAGGCACAAACTCAACGCAAACGACAAACTGAGACACAAAGGCTGTGTGAACACTACATGAAGACAAAAAAAGACACAAAAACGCGCTCTGTGTGAGTCTTCTTTGTGCCTTTGTTTCTCGGAGTGGTGAGTGCACATTTCAACCAATTGCTAATATTGGTGTCAGGCAGTTATGACACTTTGCAGTAGTTTCGTTGTGTGCATTCTTAGCAGTTCCATTACGCATGATTCAGCGGTAGCCTTAATGTCAGGTAGCATTGTTTTGCAGTGTCTGCAACATCAGGGTGGTTGAAGAAGAAATTAGAATCCTAAGAAATCTAGGAGAGATGAAACCTTTGGCTATGGATAGTGTAGAGATCGCTGTCAGCCAGTAGTGCTTAAATAGCTTGCAGCACTTCCAAAACAGAACGGAATTGGTTTGACATTACACAACGGACTATTTTATTACAACTGACTATCTTACAATTTAGTTGCATTTCTAGTACATCGGGCATCTGTATCTCCTCTTCTACGAGCCATTCTTGTCAGTTTAATCAGTGTGGTGGTTTGCTGCTGATGCTCTCTGGCGTATTGCATCTAGCTAAAGACAATTCCCGAATCAAGGCATTGTTTGTGGCCTCACTCCCTCTGTTGGCAATGGTTTAGGAGTATCCAAGATTCTACGCACGGAATGGCTTCGGCAGACTCGCCTGTACCGTCAAGCCCTGCAAATAAAACTTCTCGGGAACGATCGAGCAACAGCTGAACAAAAGAACTGCCGTGAACTCTTCAGCCTCGTGGACACTGTCCTGCCCCTTTATTGCTGTGTTCGCGCGCTGCGAAAAACTTGCAAATATGACTATCTACGGGCTTACTATCTTTTCTAATCTAACAGAACAAATGCCGAATAATAATCAACATAACACAGTGCGACCCACTTATGGTCGATTACACAGCCTTCCAAGGTTTCTTTGTTGTATGCCCTATGTGGCGTGTCATAATAAATGTTAATAATAAAAACATACCATGCTCATGTCTAGCAGAGGCACGGGCATCTCGCGCTGCTGCTTCCTGAATCCTTGCCAGGTGTTCTTTTTTATGTGTTTTTATGGGCAAGCTTCGCGAAAACACAACAGCCTTCTTCAGTCGTCTTCGATTAGGTGTCCACAATTTGGGATCTACATAAAATGAGGATTGAAATGAAATCCTGTGATTCCGTATGCCACAACAACAATCTAATTTAGTGCATTATAGAACAGCACATTTCGAATACCTTATTGTTAAACGACTATCCATGCATGCATAGTAGCCAAGCATTTTACGTAATTTTGCATTCATAAAAATGCACCGGCCATCAGTGGAATTAAAAATTCAAATGTTTTGTTGGTTAAACCAGGTTGCTAATGCACACTAATGAGACTTAAAAACCAGTCGCAAAGCTATCATGCTAAAGAGCAAAGCCTGTGTCACAAAAAAATTTTTCTCGCGATGAGGGCCGACTTGCATCGGGCTCGGTCCAGATCAATCGCCCCTACAATGCCACATGCGATTAAGTGTGATTGGGATTGATATGATCGCGCTTTCATTGACGTCTGCACCAAACATGATCCGGACAAGTTTTTGAAGTGTAACAGTGGTCAGTGTTGATTACGAAATCCGATCTGGATTGGCCCTGATCGCAATGAAAGAGCCCACGAGGAAAGACAGTTATAAGTGCAGTCGCGCATTACGGTCTCTTAAAAAGACCGACAGAATGCCAAAATTAACGCTCCCTTCATTATATGCAGGCGACAGACGCCCAGGCACTATCTTCCTAACTCTCTAAAAGCAACAATCAAGTGTTGCGGTGTTTACGTCCATTGTCCTGCATCGACGGCGCCGTTCATTTCAACAATATCGTTAGAGCGTAATCCTTATGCTTTCGTGAACAATGTCAACAATTAGCATTTAGCCTACCGATGCTGCTCCAGTAGAAGTCTTCGGTGACAAAATGTGCGCTGCGAACCTTCATTGGCGGCGTCACAGGCTTGCCTATACGGAGCTTCACCACCCTCTCCTTCATGAGCCGCACGTCCAGCGGAAACGAATGAAGGCTTATCTCATCCTTCACCCCTCCGTTCGTGCACTGAGGCACGCAACACCTCCTGTTGCATTAAGATTTTTTTGCCATCGTGTGCATGAAAGTTGGTAAGAAACGAGAACCACACCTAGCTCCACTCCTCAACGGATTATCTCTCAGAATCTGCTCTCGCTTGCCGCTACGTGGCGCGACCGTCTCTATGCGTTGCGAATACTTAGATCCCTTAAAGCTAGAAGCTGGTGTTCCTCAAAGAAGCATATTACGATCCGTACTGGTCAAAATTTATATGAATGATTTAGTGAACACTGGCAACTTACCACATTATATAATACCGTACTTTGCGCCCTTTTTATCGCAATTTTCGGGACTCGAGAAGGGGTGCTCAAATTACGCGGGAATTTAACGAGCGCATACAAAATGTTGTGTCACAGTCTTAAAGTGAGCTGTACATACAATTAAAGAGAAATAAATTGAAGCACAAACGAAGTGTACTTCTTAATTTTCAGAGAATCAGCGCGTACTTTAACCAGTCAGATCTTGTCACGCGTGGTCTAGCGAGAATCACTGATCGTGAAGTTCGATTGAGAATCATCGTCGCGGCCGCTGCCACCGGCCTTCTGAAGCGCATCGTCTTTAGTGCTGTCGAGCGCGTTCAAACGCCCCATTTTCTTGAAGCTCTTTCGACAATGCTTGGAGAAAGTGAGTCCCACAACATGGGGATGCCGGAAAAACTAAGCATCCACACATGATTGAAAAGGCACCCTTCAATGACGGGAACTTTGCATTTGCAAGCAAGCACTCTTCTGCTTTCTCGCATACTGATAGTGCTGGTCGTCACCTTGAAGTATCTCCCCTTGACGTGCCTTGCGGAGGCACGCTTCCCGCTTCTTCGGCAAAATTCATGACAGCAAGCTCAATTTCGCTGTATGCATATATACTGTAGCACATCGCGAGAAAATCGTCAAAATGCGTCAGCCAGATGGCGAAACCTAAACTCCGAAAATCGACCAAGCGTACGTTGCAGCGCGGACACAAAGGAGAAGATACAGTGTACTAGAAGTAGGCAAAGGGCCCGCTGCCATATCTCTGCGCTCGGCCTCCTTGGCCCTCCCCACGTCAACAAAACAGGCACCCGCCATGTACACTGCCGCTAGGTTCTCAGGAATGCATCTGTAATGAAAAATAGGGCACAGTGGAAATACAATAGGTATGACGTTGTGAGGAAATTTGGAATGGTGTCATGGTCCTGGGTTTGACGTTTGGCAATGCGGTCTTGTGCATAAAATTAGAAGTTCAAGCAAGATTGCAAATTGAACAACGTGGCATGGGTAGGCTTGCTTTGGGAGCACACGGGAATACCCCAAATCAGGGGGTACAGGGATACATGGGATGAACATCGTTTGAGTGCTGGGAAGCTAGCAGCGAGATAAAATTTGAGGAGTGATTGAGAAAAATGGGAGAGAAGCGTTAGGCTAGAAAAGCTTTCTGTTACTTGTACATGAAGACTGTCGATACTAATGGAGGAAACAAACTCAAAAATTCTCAAGCAAGTATTTAGACAACAGCAGAATACCAAGCTGAAAGGAAACATCGGTTAAGATAAAGGTTATATGTGATATGTGTTGTTTAAGGTCTCAAAACCCCCATATGATTATGCGAGACACCAATAAGAAAGTGAAGGAAAATGAGAGGGACATGTGGAAGATGGGAATACCTTTCGAAATCATCACTGGGGACCTACCAAACTTTTTTGCAGAGAATGGTAAGGGAAAAGATCTACGATAATTCTCAGGGTACTCCTCTCCTCTTCGAGGCTACAACAGGAGTATTGCGGACCAACACGTACCGATCAAAATACGAAAGCACACAAACGGTATGTAGTGCGTGTGGAGAGGATGAAACGGCTGAACATTTGATAATGCTCTGTAAAGGGCTCCACCCTAGAGTCAAAGTTAATGGCGCCAAATTTTTCAATGCATCGAGGCTTAGGAACAGTGAGGGCAAAGTAGACTTTAAACGAGTAAAAATAACCAAGAGCACTCTTAAAAAAAATGGAGTGATGTACTCTCCATTTAGGGAGGAACGGCGATGTCCCCAATGTTCGTCTTCAAATAGAGAAACGTTGCAGCCTCATCCACGGAGAAACACGTTCCTCCTTATGAAAATCAACATGCCTGCCCCCCGGCGAAGCGAGTAGGCTTAGCAAATGCAACGATTCTCGACTGGTAAGGAGTACACGGCACTGAAAGTTACAAAAAACGGTCCTGCTGAGCTTGATATTGAACGAAATGATTATAAAAACAAGCAGACGAACCTGTGGCAGTGAACACATCGCGAAAGAGAACGATGGAGCAAGTACGTTTCGTTCGGTCAGCGAAGCCACGTTCACTCCGAAAGACACGGTTTCTGCAGAGCCCTCACATGAAGAGTGCATGCTAGGCTTGCTGTATTTATTTCTCGCAGATTCACATAGTGTAGCGACGTTATCCATGCGCTTACGGTTCCGCAGGTCACGAGATGTGCCACCAAACCGTACACTCGATCGCAGCGAAACCATTCCGAATCCGTAGTGCAGCTTTGATAGATAGATGTTCAACGATATATAAATGGCTGGAGGTGTGAGAGCGTCATAGCAATGAAGTAGGTGGTGGTAGGTGGCGCCATCTGGTGGGATTGAACAAAATTAAAAAAAAGTTGACTGCCCGACGTTTGTTGTTATTTACCCACTATCACGGCTCCCTTGCGGATTGTTTACGCATCAACCCATTCAAAACCACTTACAGACAACGAAAGCCTACTATGAGCTGAAGCAATCCATATAGCTACACATGCACACATGGTCACATAGTACACAAATAGTACGCAACAAGTACACTAGCGTATACGCTAACAAGTACGCAACAAGAGCACATTCAACCATTCCAACCAACGGCTCACACCTCGACGTGTTTACTCACACTCTACTATGAAAGCGCGCCAGCTTATATAGCGATGAATTTCAACTGACCAGAGTGGCACAGGTTACAAGTAGGATTTCTTACACTTTTTTTACGTTTTTTATCAATACCACAATATGCGCACACGTAAATATATTGTATCTGATGCTTAGGCAAACTTTACTTAATAAATGGTGCACAATAATGAATGGAATAATAACTAGAGATTATCAGGTTTTCACGAAGGCGGATGCCCCAAGCCGTGCTTAGAATGCCCATGGTTTTTCGAATGCCGCGCCACAGTTACTTTTTTTTTCTTGAAGCCTCTGAGAGTGCAAACACTTGCCACGCGTTAGCCATTTCGGTGGTCACGTTTTTTTCTTCTTGTTACTTGGAGAGGGCGCAGCATGCAGACCAAACTTTGTCTCCGTCGTGGTAGGTGTTCTGTGGTCACGTCGACCTCGTTTAGTTGTTTCGTCTTAACGTTTGCTTATATTTTTTTTACGTGCGTACCACAAGTGTGACCGTTAGCCATGGATATAGTACACCACTAGCCCTTCAATGACAATGTTTTTGATGCGGTGACGACCGTCCTAGCAGTGTATACGTACGTTACAACGCGGGTCTTGCGAGATAAATAAGCGATGACCTCGCAACCGACGGTATTTTTTCGTGAGCCATGACGGTGGCTGTTGGCGCCGCGGCAGCTCTCATACTTGAGCGGAGAAACTATCGCTGCAGTGCGCAAGTTTACTATAACTTTATAGAATGTTGTGCCTGCATACTTTTCTGCTTCAGATGCCTCTCGCGATTCGCCTCGCGTGTCAACTTGCAATCATAGTGCGTTGCACAATTTTGTTGTTAGCGCTGTGGCTGTGGTGGTTATTATTCTGGATTCAGAATACTCTTTTCACAAAGGTGAGTGAGCGTTAGTACTTACTTGCTGTGCACAGCTGCTACTAGAAGTGCATTCTGTGTTGAGTTTCGCACGACAAAGGAGAATCATGGACGAGAAAGACATACTGCTCGCGTGCATAATTCCTTCCTACTTCTCAGTGCTGGCATGGGCAATTCAAAACGAATGCGATTGAGAATTTGGTTTAACCTACAGAAGTCATTGGTTCACTTTTCACAAAAGTTTAGTTATGATGATGTTTAATAAGTTTCTGATGGTTGTAATCTAGTTTGGCGAATAAACGCTCGGTGAAACTTCGCAGCCTGTTTCCCTTTGTGCTTTCACCTGCCGTGGTAGCATAGCCTTATTGGGGGTCGCGTGACTATGCTGGTCGTGTGACTATGCTAACGCAGGTTCGACTTCCAGCCATGGCGGCCGTATTCGAATGGGGGTAAACTGCAAAGAACATCCATATGGTGGTAGTGACACGTATAACTCTATCAATTGTATATGATCGCACTTTCACGCATTGACTGTAGAGTGGTATCAGGTTTCCTACACCATTGAAAAAATAAGTGTGATGCTTTTTTACGCGCCTCGTTGAATTCATGAGTGCTGTTGGTGCCGTGCGAAACTGAAAATGCGTGGGCTTTCCAAGTATGTCGACACCGAAAAAAATGATTATTTTTTGTACACTCTAAGGTAATCGACAAAGCAAGACTGCTTGGGAAGCAGAGCTCCTTGTATTCGTGACAAATCGATAGTATGAAACAACACGAGACACACATGTAAGTGTGCGGAGCATCGTGCGAGTGCCGGACGATTAAAAAAAAGAGAGAGGCTTTTACTCTATACTAATAAAACAAAAGAAAACGTCATTCCTGCCTTGCTTACAACAATCTTAGGTAAAAGCAATCGCTCGCGACTGGCCGCGGCCGGCTATAGGCTTGGCGTGCGCATGCGCGCGAGCAAGACCCCCGTGATTGAGGAGAAACTTGAACGCTGAAGGAGGAACGTTGCTCCTTTGATCCTTGCCGCGAGAGGGCGTGACGGGTAAAGCTCCCGAAAGGGAGGAAGTCGCTGCGCCGAAGGAGGAACGGAGCCCGTTTCTTCATTTTCGCTCCCTTTTTTTAGAGTGAGGAGGCAAACTGATTGGTGGCTGCAATCGAGGCGCCATTTAAATTCAATTCTTATATACACAGTGATAGTACCTAACTTTACGGCTAGGTGGCGTGAGCCTCCACCCGATCTAAAGGGCGAAGTCGGATACATCCATTTATCCATCCATTCTGAAAACTGCTGTGGCGCTGAGGGAAATGCATTCGCGCGTCACCGGGGGGTCACTGTTTATGCTGCAGTTCGGGTGGTAATGAACTCAGGGCTGGAGTCGGGCAGTGGGCATTCACAATGACGCAAGAAGAAAAAATATATGCAGACATATATAGCAGGTGTCAGAGGTCTGCAACTTTATCAGTTATTTTTATCTTTAAACAGGCCCAAGCAGTTTAAGGAGCTGTTTTTATTCGAGTATGCCCAGCAGCAGTGCATGTTCACGCCACTCATTTGTTTGAAGGATCTTTGTCGGTACCACAAGTGTCCCCTTGCTGCATTGATAAATGTTTCTGTGACGATTTGGCATCTCTGTCTATCCGCGAATCGCTACTGTCTCAAAAAACAGTCTGCCGCTGCATCTGGACGCGAAGGGCGCACTTTTAACCACCTCCGGTGGCCGCGTACACAGAGCATGCCGCATACGTGCAGAGAAAGTTTCCGGGCACTGTTTCAAGACCGGAATAGCTGGACCCATCTGGGAAAGACAGCAGTCACATCTACGATGAAAATAAAAACAAGAAAAGAAAGCACCAGGGCAGTGACCACAAAGCCATATTTATGCTTGGTTTAGTTAGAGAAATCGATCAGTAGAACATTTCGGGGTTCGCCTTTTTGTAGTTCAGCTTTGGCTGATAACTACGCCAACCAGTCATATTAAATGACGCAAAATTTGCTTTGCTGTGTGGCCTTGTGTGGGATGTCTCACTGTTTCGCCCCATTTTTTTAGTTTTCATCACTTTTTATATTTAATGCTGGCTTTGAACCATATAGCATAGATTCTTGATTGAGCCTGGATTGATCTTTTTTTACCGGGGTCACGATAACATTTCCCTCTTCAACTTTAAGCTTACTGATAGGCTTTGGAATTCTATAAAAAGTCTTTGCTTTTCTTTTTTTCGTTTTAGAGCTTGATTAGCAGAAGTTTATTCACATTTGTTACATCCGCTTGTTTTCTGACCACGAGAGACACTTTCCTTGTACGTAGTGTGTTAGCGCAGTATCTAAAAAGGAAGGGACACGACACAGACGTAGAAATAGCTTAGCGCCTACCTATCTCTATGTCTGTGTCGTGTCTTTTTCTTTTATGTACTGGGCTTATGCACGCTACGTTCATGGATGACCAACACGCCCGATCAGCAATTCTTCTTAACTTTTCCTGTAGCTTTAATTTATATTGTGATATAGCAAGCATTTGCGCATACATAGATACGGTATTGTGCAAACAAAAATAAATTTTTCAGCAGAAGGTGCTGTCACGTGTTTTTTCGTGCCTGGTTCGATTCGCGCTGCTGACGAACTGGTGGAAATCAGTTCTACGCTGTAGTAAAAATATGTGGACGCACGTGATTTAACTTGATATGTACTAATTTTAAATATGCACATAAATATTGTTACATGGCGCCTTAAATGAACATTGTAGAAAAGAGCACAATGTTTATTGTGAGCTCGTGCAGACTAGGCTCCATAGTGTATGCCTGCCTGTTTACCTAAAGTAAAGGTAATTTTCAGATGCCTTCTCCCCATAAAATTTTGGTTGAGAGTGCGGGTCTTCCCACAGTCAACATTCACGACGATTTTACGTAGCAGATGTTCCTTGGCTGCTTGTGCAATGTCTGATCAAGACGAGAACGAGGATTCTTCGGAGACTACCCCGACCGTGCTTCGTCCAACCACACAGCAACCAACAGCACCACATCCAGCTGCTACTAACAGCACCATCGTCCTGACCCAAGCGCGTGACCCAGGCACTTTTCGGGCAGTGACAGTACTGATATGCAGGAATGGCTTCAGCTGTACGAACGAGTGAGGGCTCTGTACAACTGGGATCTGATGCTCATGTTAGCCAATATTATTTTCTACCTTATTGGCACAGCTAAAGTTTGGTTTTCCATTCATAACTTCTTTGCGCAAACACGTACACGGACACAAGGAAAACCAACTCGCCCAACTTTCAGTACTGTTTGGTTTTCCAACCACGAGGAAGATATCATGAGTTGGGACATCTGTAAACAAAAACTCATCGATCTCTTCCGCAAGCCCACTGGGCGTCGTCGTGCTGCACAGAAAGAAATAGCGTGCCGACTCCAGTCCTGCACCGAGTCATACGTTACATACATGCAACATGTGCTTGCCCTCTGCCGGAAAGTCGACGACAAGAAGCCGGAATCTGCAAAGGTTGCGCACATCCTTAAAGCAATTGCCGATGATGCCTTCAATATCCTAGTGTTTCGAAACTCATCGACCGTAGACGATGTTATCAATGAACGCCGACGCTTCGAAAACGCGAAAAGTCGCCGTATCACTCCACACTTCTCGCGTCTTCCCACCAGCGTCTTCCCACCATGGCTGCAACATCTATCTGCGAGGACGCCCGTTTGCCACCAGCCCCTGCTGCTTCCGACAATATCATGCGCATCGTGCGCCACGAAATTGAGGCAGCTGATACCCTGTCTGACCAAGTCTGGGCTCCCAACGACTATCGCGCCAGGGTTTCTTTGATCAAGAGTGTTGTGCGCCAGGCACTGGCTAACGCTGGACTTCAAACGCTATGCCCCGTTTACCGACCTGACTACCGACTGCCCACTACACCTAATACGTCTCACGGACCGAACAACCGCCCACGTTACCAGAACTCGGCAGAATGGCGAACTTCCAACGACCGGCCGATCTGCTTCAACTCTGGACGAGTCGGCCATTTTCCACGTCATTGCCACACTTCCTGGAATTGGACCATGGTCGCATTATGCCAACACCTGACGCCCGCCTGCTGGTTCTCGAATGCCGATCTACGTAGAACAAGACGATGCTTCATCATCTAGGACCGGCCAGCTGAATCGCTTCCTGTCGCCCTCTAAACGCATGTCCCACTCAAATAATCGACGTCAATCTTCTCATCCTACCGCCAGTCCTCGAAAAACTGACGGGCGCACCTCCTTGAGGTGAGCCTGCTTCGACAACCCGACCCGATATTCCTCTGCACACGATACCCGGACAAAACAACTTGATTAAAGTAAATGCTGACGGTACTTCTGTGGCAGCACCCATTGAACCGGCACTCACATATCGGTCATGAACTCCAGCCTTTGTGCTCGACTCAAGAGAGTGCTCACTCATGCTCTGATCACTGTTGTCCTAGTAGCCGATGGTGCAACACCAGCGGTCACTGGGATGCGTGCCGCCCGCGTCACTGTTGCTGGACGTCATACCACTGTTCTGTTTTACGTACTGGACCACCGCCCACATGACACCATTTGGGGACTCAATTTCTGATGGAGCATGCCGCCCTAATTGACTGTTCTGCTGGTGTTGTTCAGCTCACCCTACCACACGCCGTTGACCCTCCTGATCCTGCGTCGCCAAAGCTATGCTCCGCCGACTTTGTTCACCTATCCTGTCAAGCTGTGACGTATATCGGCGTCTCTTCTGATCCACGTGTGGCTGACGGCGATTATGTAATTTCACCTAATCGTACAGCCCTGTGTTCGCCCAGTGTTGCGTTCCCCCACACCATCATCACAATGAAGGAAAACGCGGTATGACTCCCTATTGTGAACTTTGGACTTTGCTCTGAAGTGCGGCCACGAGCGATATCCCTTGCAACCCTTGCCCCGGCCAGCAACTACCACATCTCCCCCTTAAAAGAGGATACACCGTCATCTGCCAGTATTCAGTCGGGCAGTAGACTAGGCTGCATAACCAAAATGATTGCCTCTGATCTCCCAGCCGAGCATGTGTCTGCGCTTCGTGGCCTTCTTGCGCCGTATAAAGACGTCTTTGATCTCTACGACCAACTCCTAGGTCAAACGACCGTAGTAAAGCGTCGAATCAACACCGGCGATGCAAATCCAGTACACAGGCGACCCTATCGGGATTCCTCCACCGAGCACCACGTGATCCTCCAAGAAGTCAACAAGATGCTTGCCCAAGGCATCATTGAATCTTCTTCAAGACATTGGGATTCACCCGTTGTGCTCGTGAGAAAGAAGAATAACAGCTGGCGCTTCTGTGTCGACAACAGAAATTTTAACAATGTTACAAAAAGGACGTGTAACCTCTGCCACGGATAGATGACGCTCTTAACTGCCTTAGTGGCGCAAATTATTTCGCTTCCATCGACCTTAATCCCGGGTACTGGCAGATATCAGTTGATGATCTGGACCATGAAAAGACGGAATTTATAAATCCCTATGGGCTATATCAGTTCAAAGTATTGCCTTTCAAGTTATGCAATGCCCCGGCTACATTCGAACGAATGATGGACGCTCTTCTTCATGGTTTCAAGCGGTCAATATGCTTATGCGCTCTTGATGACGTCATTGTTTTTCCGCCAACTTTCGAAACTCACCTCGAGCGTCTCTCAACAATTCTTTCTGTTTTCCGCAAAGCAGTGCTCCAACTAAACTCATCGAAATTTCACTTCGGCCACCTTAAACACACTGTCCTTGAACACCTTGTCGATTCTTCTGGTGTTCTTTCCTATTCTGAGAAAGTCCGCGCCATTAAGGATTTTCCTGTGCCGACCTATGCTAACGACGTTCGAAGATTTGTGAGCCTTTGTTCTTACTTTCGTAGATTTGTGCGGAATTTAGCTGACGTCGCACGCCCGCTCACGGAACTACTGAAAAAATGTGACTTTGGTGTGGGGACCTGAACAAGCTAAAGCATTCGTTGAACTGGCGATCAGACTTACGACGCCACCGATTCTCGGCCATATTGATATATGCGCTTCAACGGAAGTGCGTACCGACACCAGTGGCCATGCAATCGGAGCCATTTCGGCACAACGACAGCATGGCTGCGAGCACGTTATTGCATATGCTAGCCGTTTTTTATCGCCAGCAGAGCGAAATCACTACATGACAGAACACGAATGCCTTGCCCTCGTCTAGGCAGTGGCTAAATTTCAGCTGTATTTGTATGAACGCCCATTTACGGTTATCACTTATCATCACGCCTTATGCTGGTTGTCGTCCTTAAAATATCCTAGTGGACGTCTCGGCTGGTGGGCTCTATGGCTACGGGAATATTCTACACATTTGTCTACAAATCAGGCCGCCACCATGAGGATGCTGATTGCTTGTCGCATCATTCAGTAGACCCAGCAGAACTTTGTGAAAGCGATGAGTCTACTTGCGTTTTGGCACTTTCCGCGATCAGCAACATCGAAGATCAGCAACGCCGAATCCTCACTTCAAAGATACAATCCTTCGGCATGGTGGTCCCACTACTCCATTGTCTCTCTGTATGTTCCTGCTCCAAGATGGCGTATTATGTCGCTAGAGCAAGCATCCTTACGGGCCTCAGCTGCTGTTCGTCATACCACAACATATACGACAGACTGTCCTCACACAGTTGCATGGCATTCAACAGGTGGTCACCTGGGAGTTTCAAGAATTTATGAGCGCGTTCGACGTCGCTTCTTTTGGCCCGGTATTTACCGATTCGTCTGCCGTTACGTCGCCTCATGCAAATTCTGTCAACACCACAAAAAACCAGCAACCTTTCCAGCGGGATGCCTTCAGCCTGTTCAGATCCCATTCGAACCATTTTATAGGGTAGGTGTTGACTTACTAGGACCGTTCTCTTTATCAGCCAGCAAAAACAAGTGGATAGCAGTCACCACGGATCACACCACTCGATATGCCATCACGCGGGCCTTTCCTACCAGTTGTGCTACCGACGTCGTTGACTTTTTTCTAGAAGACGTCATACTACACCACGGCGCTCCTCGGTAACTGCTTACCGATTGGGGTTGCTACTTTTTATTACAAGTCATCCAAGACATAATACACTCCTGCGCTATAAAGCACAAGTTCTCAATGACGTTTCATCCTCAAGCCAACGGGCTCACGGAGCGGCTAAATAGAACCATCACGGACATGCTTGTCATGTACGTTTCTTCCGATTATCGTGACTGGGGCTCCACCCCTCGCAGTTGTGACATTTGCATATAATACGTCCCGGCATGATACTGCAGGATTCTCGCCATTTTTTATCTTGTACGGACGAGAACCTACGTTGCCTTTTGACACTTTCTTTCCTGTCGTTAGCCACACCTCAGAATACGCCCGCTATGTCATCTCTAGAGCTCTAGAGGCACGTCAGATTGCTCGCCTGTGTCTGAGCGATTCGCAGGAACGACAACGACTGGTCTATAACGCGTGTCATCCTGAAGTCCACTTCAGTCAAGGGGACACAGTCCTTCTGTGAATGCCGACACCGTGAGTTGGCGTGTGCGAAAAGCTGACTTCACCTTACTCGGGTCCGTACCGTGCGGTGTGCCAAGTCACCGACGTGACATCGCCTTACTCAGGTCCGTACCGTGCGGTGTGCCAAGTCACCGACGTGACATAAGAAATTCACCTCTTAACGCCAGCAGCACGCGGTCGTGTTCTGACATTGTTCACGTCACTCGGCTGAAGCGATATTACTCGCACTAACCAAGCACCAAGACGGTGCCTTTGCCGCCGGGTTTATGCTACGGGGCACCACAAATGAACATTGTAGAAAAGAGGGTGATGTTTAGGATGAGCTCATGCAGACTGGGCTCCATATTGTATGCCTGCCTGTTTACCTAAAGTAAAGGTATTTAGATTCGTTAGTACCACATAATTGCCTACGAGTCTAACCGGTCTTGATAACCTCGCATGATCTACATGTGTAATAAAAAGCTTAGGATTACAATGCAGATACATTTATCACAAAGTGCATTCACTTAAAAAATCATTCAGTTCATACTAGCCCTTCTCATAAATGCTAAAAAAATAGGAAAGTGAGGCGTTCCTATTTGCACAGTGGGGCTCGAAAGACGGGAGTGAAGTTGCTGTTATCGCTACAGGGGCGAAATAGCATTGAACGCCGTATTGATTAGCAGATAAAAAACTGAAATGCTTCCACGCCTATATTACTGCAGCGGCTGCGTGGAAGAGCACTCACCCATTCAGTAGCCGCCTAAAACATCACCCTGGTCTTACACCAGTTAGAATGGCTGTATTTTATTTCACCACAAACAGTTACACACGCGGCATAACTTTTCTTACGAACAATAGTCGCGCCTTCGAACCCAACGGAAAGCTTCAGGATGGATGGATGGATGTGGCTGTACCCTTTAGATCGAGTGGCGGCTAATGTGTTATAGCCGTAATATTTAGTGAACTAACACTTAGATCTATCTTTTTTTCCCTTTAAGTAGTAAGGTTGAGGATTCTTACTTTGCAGTGAAGAGTTAATTTTCACTCGTGCCTTGAATTTAGCCACCAATCAGATAACCTCCTTCTAGTTAAGCCTACCCGCTTATAGTCTATTTTGCCCTCCCTGTCCCTAAACTCCAGTGCTTTGAAAAACTCTGCGCCATCATCCTGAACTATAGGATGAAGCCCTTTACAAAACATAATCAAGTGTTCGGCAGTTTGTTCTTCTTCTCCACACGCACTGCATACTGTGTCTACCCCTTCGTATTTGGCCCGATATGTCTTAGTTCACAACGCTCCCATCCTGGCCTCAAACAGTAGAGAACTACCCCCAGTATTATCATAGATCCTTTCCTTGGCAATTTCCTGCTTAAAAGTTCGATAGATCTCTAAAGCGGACTTCTTAATCATGCTAATTTTCCACATGTCAGTCTCCGTTTTCTTGACTTTCTTTTTAACTGATAGTTCTTTTTGGTTGGGCCACCTGCTGTTTTCTAAGTATTTACCAGTCAATTTTCTGGTTCGCTTCCTCCATTTTGTATCGACATTCTTCATGTACAAGTAGCTGAAAACCGTCCTAACCCAACGCTCCTCCGCCATTTCTCTCAATCGCTTCTCAAATTTTATCTTGCTGCTAGCTTCCCTGCTCTCAAATGATGTCCATCCCATATAACCTTGTACTCCCTGATTTGGTGTATTGCCATGAGCTCCTAAAGCAAGCCTACCTATTCCACGTTACTAAATTTCTAATCTTGCTTGAACTTCTGATCTCATGCACAAGACCGCATTGCCGAACGTCAGCCCAGGAACCATGACCCCTTTCCATATTTCTCTGACAACATCATACCTATTATACCTCCACAGTTCCCTATTTTTCATCACTGCTGCATTCCTGTTAACTTTAGTCGTCACGTATATTTCGTATTCCCTTAGGAACTCGGTCCCATTGCTCATCCATACGCCCAGATAATTGTATTTATCTGTTATCTCTATTGTGACCTCCATCAATCTAAGCTCACTACCTTCTCTATCACTGGAAATAATATTTTTTTTCCAAGACAGGGTTTTGAACCCGTACCATCGTGCTCTGAAGGCGAGTGTTTTTACCACTAGGCTACACACCAATGCTTACATTACGGGAATACATGTAAAGTACATCTAAATCACATGAATTTTTACCTTTTGTGAAAGACAATTGCAGAAATACTCTTTTTAATCAAAATGTACTGATTTTTGTGGTAAATTCTTAAGCGTCCAAAGTGGGAAACAATGTAGAGTGGATGTGGGCAATTCCAGAAATATTCGAAAATTCTTCTTTCCAGAAATTTGATGCTTAACTTTGGTTTTCATTGTCCTCTTGAGGCGGCTAGTACATGTCTTAACAAAGAAGCAGAAGCTAGCATGGGTATGCCATGAAGCGGTAGGTCAGAGACCCTTGCTCGCTCGGCTGCAAAAAGGCTCGAGCGGCCGCTTTTTACATAGTGCATTTCTCTCCAAATGAAGGGCAAACCTATTATCACAAGCACATGCTCTTGCCTCTTATTTTTTTTTCTGAAAATAGCATTTGTAGTTCACCTGCGTGTGTCTCTCCCATCTTCCTTCTCGTTAGAGTTCTATCCATCTGTTTATCTATCTATCCGCTTACGTCTGGGTGCTCTCGAGATCACCCTCTTGGCGTGAACCATTAGTATGCCAAGGTAACTTGGTTGGAGAAATATGACGCGCTGATAAAGACACGGATAATGTCAAGAATGACATTTCTTCAAAGGTGGTGGTTGCAGGCGGACGCACGGAAGACTGATTTCTTCAAATCTTGCAGGAAACCACATGGGCCTCCCACACCTCGTGCAGACTTCTAGCTGTCCCAAAGGGAACAGGCCAACCTGGAAACATCGTTCTTTCTGATAGGCATCTCAGGGTTCCGAGTTTTTCGGATATGACAGTGCTGGAACTTTGCCAGCACTGATACTGCGTGGTCCTCGCAATCTTCGTGACGTCATCGAGCTGTGTAAAAGAACGAAGCTCATCAGATACCGTCACATTTGTTCAGTGGTGTTGGTGGCGGGCGGACTCACGGGAGACTGATTCCTTCAAATCTTGCAGGTTAGTCACAAAGCCTCAACATTTTCTTCCGTGTTGTGCCTCCCACCATCACCACCAAAAAATCGCTCTTTTTGTTTCTTGCATGACGGCGTTTGCTTAGTGGAAACTGCGTGGTTTGAATTATTATACTTTTCAAGTGTGTACTGAGAATGGTAGCATTTGCCTTGTGTTTAATGTGTAAAGAGGCACTTCCTGATCCCGGCAGTTGCCCAATGTGCTCCGAATGCAGTTACGGTTATCATAATGGGCCCTGCGGAGGAGTAGCAAAGTCCGCATTCAAGACAGGCGATGAGGCAGTAAAAAAAGACATAGAATCGTCAAGCGTATGTTATTCTAGCTGCACGTGCAAACGCCAACAGCGGAAAGTTGCAGTTGCAGCAGACATCTGACACTTGAAAAATACTGGCTCTAATAAATCGCAAGTTGTCAGAGATACCCACCATCAAAGGCAAAATAGATCAATTAATGCAACTGAAAGACACAGTCTAAAGTATTGAACAATCGGTTGAACACTTGTCAGAGCAGTGCGACGAGGTACTCAATGAGATGAGGAAGCAATCATGTGAAATAGCTACTTTCAAAAAAAGAGTTGAAAAGGTTGAAGCAGCCAATGACACTCAGGAAATTCTGAAGCTGCGACAGCATCTCAACTACTTGCAGCCATATAGCCGCCGTCAAAATTTGTGAATTCATGGTCTTCCCCATAGCCAGGGCGAACAGTTGCTTGGTAAACTGAACAACCTGGCGAAACAGTTAAACCTTGCCGAGCTCATGCCAGCTAATATTGACGGCTTTCATAGGCTTCCGCCCAAGCCAAGTAAAGAACCAGTGGTGCTCATTCGCTTTGTGTCGCGCGCTACACGGAATGAATGAATGGCAATGAAAGGCTATTTGAAGACTTCAAAATTGGGTGTCCACTTCTTGGTTAATCTGACAGCATAAAACCAAAAACTTTTGTGACTCATGAGCGCTAAGGCGTAAGAAAAGCACTATCAGTTCATTTGGCAGAAAGAAGGAAAGATATTTGTGCGTAAGGCACGGGGCAAGCCAGCGATCCGCCTTGAATGTTAAACCGATTCAGATAAGATACCATAAGCTCCTGATG
Source organism: Rhipicephalus annulatus (assembly GCA_013436015.1). Classification (NCBI taxonomy): domain Eukaryota; kingdom Metazoa; phylum Arthropoda; class Arachnida; order Ixodida; family Ixodidae; genus Rhipicephalus; species Rhipicephalus annulatus. The sequence goes on along the minus strand of WOVY01004554.1, from coordinate 98,284 downwards.
AGTTTGTGACGTGTCTTTCTGTGTTCGCGAACTTTTTTCAACGATGGCCCCAGGTGGTCTAAATTTCCGGAGCCCTCCACTACGGCGTCTCCCATAATCATATAGTGGTTTTGGGAGGTTAAACCCCACATATCAATCAATGTTTTCAACGATGACTAAGTCATCTAGCATAAGCTATTTTAACAGCTGTATTTTCAATACTACCTTGTGTAGTCAAAGCCGAGTGGTCAATTGTCTATTTTTCATGTGAATAGCAGCAGCTTGAGTGGTAAGGTCATGGAATGAGAGATGGCTCTGGAGGCACTAGATCGTAAATTTGACAATCTCGGATTTACAGAGACGGTTCTTTTTCAGTTTCTGATGTCAATTTTCTCGAAGGTTACAAGTGTGAAAGTGTCTACAGTAAAAGTCGTTGAGGAGATGTTTGTTCACTTTATATCAGAAATGACCTGAACTACCCTGTTCTCACTGAATTTTCGACTGTTAATGATGATCATGAGTCGATTGCTGTGAGATATTGTAGTACTGTGATCGCGACTATCTATGGCCCCATTCTGGTAATTTTCTTAAATTTCATTTGTCTCTTAGCAAGATTCCTCAATACGCTATCGTAACGGGTCTGACAGTTGTTCTGACTGATAACTTCAATATTATTTGATCAATATTCAATTCTCACACATAATGTTTTACAGATGTCACAGAGACATTTCATTATTTTACCACGATATAATGGGCCACTAGAGTAATACCAGCTACATAAAACTTAATTTTTTGTACATAACAAATCATGATAGCGCTGATGTATTTTTAGGAATTCTAACTTTAGATACCAGTGATCATCTGCCATTCTTTGTTTTCGTTCCGCGCCCTAAAACGAAAAAAAAGCTGTCAGGCACACGGTGCCCCATTTTTTAAAAGAAATTTTAATAGTGAGGCACTGATTGCATTCAAGTCATTAGTCGATAGTGTAGATTGTACAAATGTATACAACGAGGAAGATCCGAATTTATCCTACAATTTACTCTTGCAGAAAGTGAAGCACTTGTACGGCACTGCTTTTCCTCTATATTCAGTTAAAGGTAATTGAAAATACAAAAAAACCATAGATTACCCGTGAGGTATACCACAGAATTACCACGGGGGAAATATTATTTGACACTTTTATTCACATAAAGGACGAAGCGATTCTCCGCGAATATAAAAAGCTGAGGAACAAGCTCAATTCGGATCTTCGGAAAACTGGCACTCAATACTACCAAGATGTGTTTGCGTCGATGTAAGGTGACCATAAAAAATATGGGCAGCAGTTCGTAAACTCAAAGGCAACTCAAACATTATGATCCGTAGCACACTTATGTTCCATAATGTGGAATATACTAGTACTTCAGTGGTGAACAAATTTAACGACCACTTTTTGCATGCTGGTATTGCAAATTATCCTGGTATAATCAATCTTACAAAGAATCTACTTGGATATTTATCATCTGACAGTACCAACTTCATGTTTCTTTCTCCGTGTAGTGCAGATAAAACTTATAAATTATTCAAATCTTTGAAAAAAGATAGCGCAGCTGGATATGATGATATCAAAGCAAGGCTAATTATTCATGTTGCTGATATATTGTGCGCCCCGTTTTGTCATATATGCAATAGCGCGCTAGCTACCAGAATTTTTCCTGCTAGTATGAAAATAGCCAAAAATGTAGTCTTGCACAAAATTGAATCCTTCAACGATCTGAATAACTACAGGTCAACATCTGTGCTACCTCTTTTTTCTAATGTACTAGAATTTGTTGTAAAGTTTATGCTAACCCAATTTCTGGATGAGGAGTGGGCACTTGTTGACAATCAATTCGGCTTTTGCAAGACGAAATCAACCGAGGAGGCACTGCTGATTGTTAAATTAAAGAAGAAATATTCGACAATTTTGAAAATAGGTTATTTACTGTCGGAGTTTTTCTTGACTTCAGGAAAGCTTTCGACACTATAAAGCATCACAATTTGTTTCAGAAGATTCCTGTATATGTAATTAGAGGCATTACCTTAGAGGATTTACTAAGTCATTTTTCATATAAACTTCAATTTAGAAGTCATAACAACATATACTCAGAGATGAAGCAAATAAAGTGTGGTGTATCTCAGGGGTCCGTTTCGGGTCCTCTATTATTTATCATTTATAACTACGATATTGCAAATATGCCACTTACGTCTAGAGTGGATCTCTACGCCGATGATACCAGCTTATTCTTCTGTGGTCATAATTTTGCTGACTTCGCAATTTCGACAAAGTTGCACGAGTTGCGACAAGTTGCACAAGCTGCTTATTTCGTTGTCTCTCAACGAACTTCAGTTAAATGTCAGTAAAAGGAAATACATTGTTTTAAAACCTATGAATAAAGCCGATGTCACTGGCATTTCTCTTCGTTTTGATGCTTGTGCTATTGAACGGGTATGTGTATTTAGGTTCTGGGATTATCGTTCGAAGAACATTTGTATTGAACTCATCACGTAAACAAATTGCAGTCTGACATCTCCAGGTCCATTCGACTGTTTAATAACATCCGGAATCTGGTTCCGACTTGGCTAAAACGTCAGCTGTACGACACACTCATACATTCTCAACTATATTAGAGTTTCTTAGTCTGGGGCACTACAAGCAAAACAAACTTATGATAGGCTGACAGTCCTCCAAAAACAAGCTGTTCAACACATAGAAAACATTGCATGGCTTGACCATACAGCCCCGCTTTTCTTAAAAAATGAGATAATAAAAGTGGATCAGCTATACAACCTCAAACTTGCTGCATACATACACAGAAAGATGCGTCAAACTGAATCTATGTTTACACACATATGCTTGACTAGCCGCGATTCATACAGTTTACGACATAGCCACCTCCAAGTACCGCTTTGCTGAACAATATACGGTACTAAACAACTTAAATACAACATCCCTAGTTTTTTAAACCAACATCCGCAAGTACTTAGTATTTTGTATGTAGTTTTATCCACGTCCCTGTTTAAGAGTGTTAAATCATATTTGTAGTCTTGCGTGCCTTCATAGTATGAGCCCGAGCTCTAACATCGTATGGCTTATGACTTGTTATGTTACAATATTAAAAAAACTCAATTGTACTATTCTTGTATGTCTGTCGCCATCCCTTGCAAATAGCGCTATGCCATGTTTCTTTTCCTTTAATTCCGTGCAGAGCTTCCGCTATCAAGCGTATAATTTGTTAATGATAGTCACAATATATATAATGATATTTGGACAGTGCTTGGGTGACAAGGCCATTATCAGGCAGTGGGGACGAACGGGGGCCGCTATAAGAATCTTCGCTCCTAAAAACCTGACATTAGCAGTGATAACAAAATGAATGCAAAGAATAAGTGTGACGGCCCCAGCAAGAATAGAAACCAAGCATTTTGTGCGGTGCTCATGCATTCTACCACAGAGCCACGCCAGGCCACCGAACCGAATCGCAAATGCACACTAATGTTCATGAAACGTAAATTGCGATTACCGTGCAGGCTACTCAAATTTGTAAACAATAGTATGGGCGCCTATGATACAGCCGTCACGTCGGAATGACGTCGTATTTAGTTAGGTGCCATACGCTGAAGTTGATTTACGTGGCACTGTCAAGGGCCACAATCTTCGCGAGCACCAGCGCTTCATATCAGCTTATGGCGTGCTGCTGATAATCATGTTCCTGTTGGCATTGTTGCGCAAGTGCAAAGAATTGGTTGTACATACATCTGCAGCTCTTCAACATACGCCTGTGCGCGCAACATTTACACACATATTCAGCCTCGTTTCATAATGTACAACCCAATAAAAAATTGCAACAAGGTCACTTTCCCTCTGCATGATGCGCCTAATTTTGATTCCCAAGGTATATAAAATCGGCCGATATTTATTTTTTAGGCACAAATGCCATGCACATGGTGGCATAAGGCCGGGAGCCAGAAAAAAAGGGCCAAGCACAGGCGTGTTTACTGTTCTGCACAAGGGGGCGCTTAGTTGCACACGAGCTGTTCTGCCTTCCTTCCGCTAATCGAGCACGAAACTTTAGAGAACTAGATATACCGAAAGAAAACAGGCTCTAGAATGGACAGAAGCGAAAGAAAAAAACTGTCGTGAGTACGGGCTTCTGGCGATGCCCTATCATTGGTTCTCGCCTTCACAAAGGTGAAGGAGGCAATGAAACTTGATGGATGCGACACCAGGTGTCCGCTGTTGCCGTTACCGCAGAAGAACAATCCTGCTTTTGAAAAGGGTTGAATGGGTACACTGAGTTTACGTACGGGCAAAAGTTGGCGCCTTTGTTTAGATGATCAAGGGGTGGGGGGGGGCGTTAAGAACCCGTGTGGTCAAAATTTTTGGAGCCCTCCACTACGGCGTCCCTCATATCCATATGGTGGTTTTAAAGTGGTTAACCCCATATATCTATGACATGATTAGGAGTGCGCTCTTCTTAACCTCCTCCCTGCTCCGTTACTGAGCACACCCATGGGCACGCTTACGAAACTTGGCATGTGCCGGATCTACTACTGCATCGCGCAACGCCCCTTCTTGCTTTGTACTTGTCCTATAGGAAATTCAACCATTTTAAACACACAAGAAGAGCTTGATTTCGTACGTCTGGGAATGGCAGGCTCATTGACTCTATTTTCGTGGAATGGCACTTTGCTGAATTCACACGTAGTTTTTTACCGAAACAATATTCATTTTCTATCGCTTGCATCACCTCCAGTTTTCTGGGACATTTATAGATTTATATTACTACTACGTTTTTTAAGACTGCAATAAGCCCGACTGGTATTACACTTAATTATGACAAGGTCCTACTCATCTCTATTTTTACCTAGAATAATTTTGCTGTAGAATGAAGGTTTCCCAGAAGTATCTACATATAACCCTGTCCTGTGCGATCTGACTTAAGTTTATTCCTGAGAAGTTAATTTCGTCACTGTATCGTGCGTACAGTTTTTTTGCGACTGCGTTTCCAATTTATTTATGATCATTCTGCTGTTTTTCTTGTCCATCGCTTGTCTGTTCTGCTCATTAAAGGCAGAAATGAAGTTGAGGTAAGAAAGTTGTGCACGAGTGTGCAATGAACACTTAAAAGTGAAAATTTTTCTGAACTATGCCGTAATAAAACAGTTTGACGCTTTTTAATATAAAAACACGGCGACCACTTCCTTCACTCTTTTCATCGCTACCTTCCGTTGTTATCCTTTCCTAAGCCACTATGCCCTCTCGCTGAGCATCCCTCCCAATTTCGCACGGAATACCTCATCGCCTACGCACTGCTCTAACAACCGGTTATTTCCGGTTGATGATATATGGGGTTTTACGTCCCAAAACCACCATATGATTATTTGAGACGCCACAATGGAGGGCTCCGGAAATTTCGACCACCTGGGGTTCTTTAACGTGCACACAAATCTGAGCACACGGGCCTACACCATTTCCGCCTCCATCATAAATGCAGCCGCCGCAGCCGGGATTCGAACCCCGGTTATTTCCGGTTGCCGCTATTCCATCTCCACGTCAACTCCGTTCACTGCATGTTTGTTGGCGATTCGCTGCGACCGTGCCGGCCCATGCCTATACTTACTGTCCCGGTGTGGGCCCTATGTTGCGCGCACACCCTGAAGGATCGCAAACATCACGAATCCGTACGATGACACGACGTGCCAGAGCCCCTCCGCACGAGATGAGGAGCCGCCGCCACCGCGACACCCAGATAGTGGCAAAGTTATAGGTTAGTACGTACGTTCTGCAATGTTTGTCCACTTGTTGCGGACTCGCTCGTTGGATTTCGAGCTTACCGGTTGTGCCCCCGCGATCTCCGACAATCGCGCAGCTCTGGCCGACTGGCTTGCACTACGCCATCTCCTGACGCTGACGAGACCTCTCGCCTAGTGGTGCCCCGTCCTGGGACTCCTGTGACCAACCGTGTCCATCTGTTATTTCTTCTCTTTATTTCCGTATGTGGTCTCTTTTTCCCTGCACCTGTTTCTATCTCTATAACTTTTAATCCTCTCTATCCTTTTAATCCCACCTTACCCCCATCCCTCTTGAGCTACTGTTGAGGTGTCGCTCTATGATGCAGACAGTTACGGGAGTCACTTTTTTCTTCTGTTCTCTCTTTAGGCACCACTTATATATTGCCTACTCGTTGTTACCGTCCCGCGATATTGGCAGCACCAGTGCAGGTGCAACACGATGAACAACAACGCAGCGCGTGGGCAACACGGCGAACTACAACCAGGGCGGACAGCTGCTTGCACACTAACCGAAAATCGTAGCCTCTTGCTCGACCAAACACACCATTAATGTTCGGAGCGTCGAATCAAACTTTTCGACGTCGCAAAAAGGCGCGAAGAAAGAGGAGGAGGTATTGTTTTGTAAACGTGTGGCACGCCGGCGGCTCGTAGGGCGGCCGTGTGCATCGCGACGGCATTGTGCGCACGATAGGCGTGTTTGCCGAAAATATTTGGAACAATATCGGAGGTGGTTTGGGGGCCTTTACTGGACGTTCCAACGGCCCCATTGTTCATGCTTATCGACGTAGCGCTGCTGATCTCTCACTTTTGGTATTTTTTGTATGGGACCACCAGATCGCATGTGTGTTCTCCAGATGTTCTATTCTCCGCTTACGACCTTCGTAAGGCTCCAGCCAATGACAGAACGGGAGGCGTGTCATTGGCTGTGGCGACAAAGGCGCAACTGGTGACGTTATTGTTGCTCCTTCAATCTTCGTGATCAATGCAAGTCGGCTCTCGAAGCATTTAAAGCTGTCGCTACTTGCCGTGGCATGAGAAACAATAATGTACATGTTGTCTGCGACGCAAATAGTTTTTTGAATAAATTGGTGTTTTCATTGTAACATTTCTGAATGCCAGCGCCCATTTTAAAAACATTTAGCGTGATCGCAAGCAGCAATGCAATATGATTGCGCAGCTAAATACAATGAAACCGTCCGTCTCGGCGAGCCCGCTCGCTTTGATTCTGTCTTTGTCCGTCACGCCCATAGCGTCAATTAACTGAGGTGCATATATACTGGGTGTCCCACCTAACTTGACCCATTATTTTGAAACAGCAAGCATTCTGCGGAAGTTCTGTCTGTTGCATATTAGTGGTAGTAACGTGTACTACAGCCTCCAGTTGTATTCAATACAACGTCCGGTTGAATTCAATAATTATCTTTAGTGAGTCAACTTTCTTATTCCTAGAATCAGTAAATATTGGCCTTGTGTTGTGGTTTGCTTCGAATAACCTTAGTATCAATCAGATATTTTTTTACTCAAATCAGCCTGTTTAGTTTTGTTTTTTTCGAAAAGACATAAGCACGCGAAACACGTGAAATATGCAATAGACCGGTGCTCGCGCAATGGTCCACTCCAGCGCCTCCAAGCGTTCTTTAGTTGATAGGTGGGGGCGTTCGTTGATTCCACAGAGTCTCACGCTAATTGGAGGAGTGGCCACGTTTTTTCTGGCGTTAAGCAATATCGTATCCAAAAGAGATAGCTGCATATCAGCTTTGCTTCGCTACTGCAATCCTTGCTTCACCTTTGCCGTAAAACTCTTGGTAAATGCGGAGCATTTCTATCTATCTATCTATCTATCTATCTATCTATCTATCTATCTATCTATCTATCTATCTATCTATCTATCTATCTATCTATCTATCTATCTATCTATCTATCTATCTATCTATCTATCTATCTGTCTATCTATTTATCTATCTATTTATCTATCAATCTATCTATCTATCTAGCTATTTATCTATTTATCTATCTATCTATTCGCCTACGACTTTCAGTTCTGGGCGTTTCGATGTTGGTATCGATGCTAAACCTTGTATGGCATGACACGACTGTACGAAGAACATATTTGACTAGTTATAACATGAAAATCATGACATGTATGTCATGAATGTCTTGATTTTCATTTTATTGTCCTGCAGCTCTGGCAGTAGTTTTGTTAACATGGCATGTTACAAAACTGGTATGGTATGGCATGACTGCATGGCGAGCACATGCGACAGACCCTAACACCAAAATCATCACATGTGTGTCATGTAACAACATATTTACATGTCAAGCTCATGATGAGGTCACCGCCGTTTCGCTAGCATCACATATACCAAATTTGGTATTACAGTAGGTGAATGGATGTTGAAGGTATGGTACTGGTGCCAACATGATAAACATGAGATGTGTGTCGTGTAACAACATGACATGCTACGCTCATGATGCACTCGCTTCCATTTCGCTAGCTTCACATGTACCAAACTCGGTGTTACGTGACGCGAACAGACGACATAGGTGAATACACATCCGAACATGCTAATCACAACATGTGTGTCATGTAACAACATGACTCATGCCACACTGATGATGCACTTGCGGCTGTTTTGCTAGCTTCGCATATGCCAAATTGGGTATTACGTGACGCCAATGGATGGCGAAGCTATGTGACCCGTGCAAATGTGATAAACATGAGAAGCGTGTCATGTGAGAAAATGATAACACGCCACATTGAAGGCGCCATTACATTTCGACGTGACGCAGTGCGCGTGCTTTCCGGCGTTCATTTCGTCGTGTCCCGCCGGCGTTGCCAAAGCAGGTGCCGTTCCTGCCGAATAATAGTTTCATACAATAATACCTAGCCCTTTATTGACGAGACAATAAAATACTTGCAAAAAACATTTATTTTCTACATATTTACAATTGTTGCAACAAGACTAAGCATATTTCATAAAAAGGAAAAAAATTCTGCGTATAGTTTCTAAAATACAGCTTTGTTGCCTGTGGGCAACAGTAGGCACGAGCCATAAGGTAGGCTTCACTGCGTGCTTCTTACGGGTTAGTGTGGAATTTGTGCATGCATTCCTTCCCTGGAGTGAAACAAAGGTGTACGTTGCACTTCCTGCACATGACTCGCGTGATTCCTGTGCAGTTTGGGTATTTACAACGGCCTTTTTTGCAGAAAACATCGGGAGATGGTCGATAGTGTCGAGCCTTATCTCCTTGCATGGAACAGGAGCTGATGGCTCGCGCCGCTTCTTTCGCCTGCAATTCATTCTCGACTTTTGATGGGCCCAATGGTCGCTTCCTCGAAGGGGTTGATACCTTTCCCTGTTGCCTCAGTGCGCAGGCAATGTCTGCTTCGAATGTTAGCAAGGTCATTTGGTGCTTGCAAGGCACGTTAGCCGCGGTGGCATCTCGGCGGTAGAGGAGCCAGCAGTTGACAACTACTACATCCAATAAATAAAAAAAAGAGCCTCCTGTACCACTTTTTTGACCTTACGTGGATGCGGTAGAGTGCCACAAGCATGTCCAAAAGATCAACACCTCCCATGCATTCATTGTAGATGCCGACAATAGCAGGGCGGGGTATGCTCACAGTCGTTCGGGTCTTCTTGTCGAAGCGCTTCACGGCCTGCTCAGGTGACGCTGAAGCAAACGTGGACAGTAAAGTCACGGGGCGGTTGTCAAACCACTTGACAGCCCTCAGGCTTACCCCTTCAAATGTGGTCGCCATTTCCACGTAAGAGCCACGCCCTTTCTTCTTCAGATCTTTGTCGGATGGAAGTTTGCATCCTTTTAGGCGAGCCTCGCGTACTGTTCCTACGGAACTGATTCCAACCTTCTTGAGGACTACTTGTAAGTCCACGCCGCAAAACCAGTTGTCAAAATACAAGATGTAGTCTAGACCGCGGGGCACGATACTCGCCATTCGCAGGACGATGTTGCCACTTGCGCCGATGTCGGAAAAACCTTGCTGAGGAAGAATTTTGCCTGTGTAAACTTCAAAGTTGTACATTATGCCGCGTTCATCGCAGAGAAGGAAAAGCTTATAACTCCATTTTTTGGGCTTGTTGGGCATATACTGCTTCAATGAGCTGCGGCCTTTGAACGGCACCAGCTGCTCATCAACGCATAGCTTTTGAGATTTTGGTATCTCGTGGCATCTGGCGACCAGGTGGTCCAACAGGGGCCGCACTTTGTAAAGCCTGTCACGTTCGGGGTCATTCTGGTCTGGTGCTTCCTGGTTGTCACTAAAATGCAGTAACTGCTTGATTTCTTCCCACCTGTCTCTCGTCATGGTGTCGGCGACTTGACTGACTCGGAACCTCTGCGACCAGTGCATGCGTGTTTGAGGCAGCTTCATAAGCGACATAGTGAGCACTGTACCGATGAACTGCTCTAAATCATTGACTGTCATTGAAGTAACTTTGTTGGGATTCCTCTGAGCGCTATACAGGGAGGACTGCTCACAGATGTGAGACAGGAATGTAATGTCAAAGAAGTTTCTGAAATAGGTGATGGGAGACTCCACCGAGGATGGGTAGGGTGGTACGTCTTTCCACTCAGGCATGGCAGTACTCGAGGAGCCTCGGACAGCCTTCCATGTGGGAGAATCCTTCGAAGGCTTGGGGATTTCTTCAAGCGCATTGTCGATACTGCCCGCGCTTGGAGCTCCTGAGACCTCTTCATCCTTACTGTCAGCTGGCGGTGCTGTAAAAATTGCACAGAAAATGATTGCGATGTCAACAAAGTGCAAGAAAAAGCCAACAAAATTAAAAATAGTAATTACTCTCGTAAATTTCATCAGTGCTCTCTGTGTTCAGTAAAATCTATTTTCTGCTAAAGAAAAAAGTTGCTGAAATACTGTTTCGCTAGCTGGCCTAAACAATGACACTGTTTGAAATACACAGAGCCAGCCTGCTGCAAAGCGTAAACGGAATGCCAGACTATCCGCGTCCCACGCAGAGCTGCCGAACTTGGGAACACCTAGAAGCGTCTGCTGTGAGAGATGCCGACCGCCTCAAGTGAAAGCGCCGGGCCACACAACCTTTTGTAATACAAGCAACCCCTTCCTTCACCTCATCCCGCTGCGCTTTATTATGCAAGAGACCGTACTTTATTCGTCAATCGAATGATAGCGTAGTTCCGACTGACAAGACAAAATAATTACTTACTTGTCCGGGCTAAAACAGCGTTTTCAGGCTCTTCGTCGCTCGATGAATCCAGGTCAGAGTCATCACTGTAGTCAGGGGGCACTTTTGCAGCAAATGTTCCATAAAATGCACCCGGGTCCATTCTTCGAAATCGTTGCTTTGTCTGCGTGTTCTGCGTGAGGTGGTGCAGCAATAATGGAAGCAGTGCAGGCAGAGGAGCGCGCTACCAGACAAAATTGCACAGCGCAACCTTAGCGGGATGAGAAACACAGCATTGTGCCTCGTGTTGCCTGTAGGCAACAAACACCTCACGCACCCGTACGGGCCCAAATTAGCAGCGCCGTTTATATAATTTGACAACGAGGAGAGTGAGGCATTTTTCTAAGTCATTGCAAAAAGCCAGAGAGAGAACAACGAATGCTTACCCGGAAATAGATGTTCGAACGCTGAAGTCGCGTCGTAGAGCGCTCTGCAGAGATTTGCGCGCCAAACTTCCTTTTTCTCTTCGTCGGTTTCTTAGTTACAAATCAGAGGGCGCCACACATCCATGTGGCAGTAACATGGGGAGACTTTGGACGGAAAAGGAAGCTCGCGAAACCGAAAGTGATCAAAAAAAATATTTTCCGCTATGTTGCCTGTGGGCAACGTTCGTCAATAAAGGGCTAGAGGGCAATCTGGCGCCTGTGTTTACGTGGGCTCCTCAGCGGCCTTTGTACACCCATGGGACTTGTGGGAAGTACAGGCTTCGGAACTGCTTCGGATGGATCCCATTTTTGAGATTCGTGACACTTGTTTGCTGAGTTTAATACGAAGTGATATAAAGTTATGTCTAGTTTAAACTTGCTTCATTTTTTGAGGCGGAAACTTGATTGCAAAAGGTTTTTGTGACCATGCAATACACTCTCAGTCAGGTGCCAGATATCGTACAGCATATACGCGGTGTGCTCCTGTGTACTGAATAAAATTCTGTCTATAGGTAGCCCAGCAATAAAAAATACCAGTGACAGCCACGTGGCGAAGATGTAACGTCTACAACCGGTAAGAGCAGGCGCAAGAAGAAAAAAAAAGAACGAAGGGTGAGAGCCGCCGTCTCAGTCACGCCGGCCTGGCGCCAGGAGCCGGCATCAACTTACGCAGAATAGACTCCCTGGATATTTTTTAGGAAAGTACTGCCATTCTTTTAACCGAACGGCCGCACCACGCATACCGCTGTCCCGCCTCTCTCCTCGCGGGCCGCGACGCGCATCGCCCGTGTGACCAACGTGGCATAGCATTTTTGACAGGAAACTGGCATGAGCCAGGTTATAGGCCCGCCCTTATAAAAATGAATTTTTAAAGTCTAATGTGCAGCTAATGCACACCTAATGAGTCATTAGAATTACATTAGACCCACAAAGCCTAATGTCTCTTAGCATCAGGTGTGCAATAGAGATTCAGATGACAACATGCACCAGGATTTCTCATGATCAAAGTACGCAGACTTTCCAGTGCGTGTCCTATTGTCAAAACACATCACAATGAAAAAAATTTTCGTTAATTCTTTAGAGCCAAAAAAACTCAATTTCTTACTACTATTTGTAATAGTCGCGGGAATTCTAGATGCCAACATACTATATGATAAGGAAGAACGCCGTAGCGGAGTGCTTCAGAAATTTTGACGATCTGTGATTTCTTAACGTGCACCTAAGTCTAATTCAATTACTTGCTGATCTCGACATTCACGTACATGTTGTCTTTCGGAAATTAAAAACTAAACAGTAAGTAATTCCATAGATTTTCCTACCACGTTTCAGTAAATATAACATCGACATGAAGAGATTATCTTCGTACACATACTTAAGTGTAAATCAGCTAGACCATAAAAGCAGTAATAATAATAATAGTAATAATAATAATAATAATAATAATAATAATATTAATAATAATAATCCAGGGTCTCTTATCTATTTATTCACGTAAGACAACTCGAAGGCGATAGCCATCTCTTTCTTTTTTTTCTATCAGTTGATGTGTTTATCCTGCCACCCTTCGAAAACTTTCTGCAACTTATGTGGTTATGCATTTCCTCCATGGCTAATGACACCGTTTTGCGTAGCCAATCAGCCAGCCAGCCTTTGGACAAGCTATGATGAGATTGTGTGCGATGTAATGAATTTATTATGTGGCGCTATATTGGCACGTCATCTCGTGGTGATTACTTTTTGCATGCTTCTATCGTTCCCTACATTGCACGATACGAGACGCTGCCAACGATCAAATTTTACTTTCAGTGAGGCATCTAAGGCTTGCGATTTCCTTAGTAATCATTGATTTATTAGATACTTATTCATGTAGCGTGCCCAGAAACAATTATAAGGTTGCACATGTGCATCTAAAAAACAACAATAACAATTATTATTATTATTATTTTATTATTATTATTATTATTATTACTATATTATTATTATTATTATTATTATTATTATTATTATTATTATTATTATTATTGATGAGAGATTTGTGCCAGAAGCGCGATGTGGAGGCAGACTTTACTAGGGCATTCAGGGGTGCTTTCCACCACCTTGCGCGCATAAATTATGAATAGGTATTTAAATCTAATAAGCATAGCGTCGATCGCTTACGCTGAAGCGGTACCCCGAACAGTTGCATAAACGTGCCAATTTGCCATTTGCATGGAAGGGGATGGTTTCATTAGCCGATCAGTGGACACCGATGATTGATTGATTTGTGGGGTTGAACGTCCCAAAACCACGTTATGATTACGAGAGACGCCGTAGCGGAGGACTCCGCAAAATTCGACCACCTGGGGTTCTTTAACCAAATCTGAGCACACGGGACTAAAAAATTTTCCGCCTCTATCGAAAATGAAGCCGCCGCAGCCGGGATTCAATCCCGCGACCAGCGGGTTTCCAGCCGAGTACCTTAGCCTCTAGTCCACCACGGTGGGGCTCAGTGGACACCGAGGGCAATACAGGAGACAAACTCATCGTATCGTTGCAGTGAGCAAATGCCAGTGTATTTAAATATCAGTCATACTTTTACAACAAAAATGTGGATGGGAGCGGCAGCTGAAAAATGTGTGCCCCTCTCCTGCCTCCCCGCCACCGGTAGGTGGTTGAGAGTAAAGGCGTGATGGAGAGGAAGAAATAAGTTTTAATGCGCATTCATGCCTCTCAGCCCGCCACTGTTTTACTGCCACAACGCTAGCTGTCACGTAGAGACAGCGGCGTAGATAAAAAAAAACAAAAAACAAGGGGGTGTAAGGAAAAGAATCCCTCGTTGATTTCGGGGAAGGGCGGGGGAGAGCAGGCGAATAGTCATTTTGCTCTATGTATACCACGCAAAAAAATCACCCGAAAGGCGTGGGGACGGGGAGGGCAGAAAGGGGTAATGGACTCGGTGTGCCAACCCCTAGCTACGCCACCACAGAACACTACTGCGTAGAGACGTAAAGGAACGGACACCCGGTCAGATACCTTTCTTCTTTGTAGAGCAAGAATGCACGTCATTCATTCTTTTCTGCACACGAACAAAGCCGCTGCTGCAAAAGCATTGCCTTTGAGATCTGTGCTTATTGGCATTGTGTTGCAGAGACTCAGAGATGGCCATTGCTGTTGACATGAGTTGTGAAACCTTTTTTTGTTATGCAAAACAAAACACAAACAACTGCATAACTACACATTTTTCAAACTAATAATTAAAAAGGCCTCATTTGGCTTGAAAAGTTATAAATACACTTCATTGTTATTTTAAAATATTTATATAGTGACTCGTTAGTGCTGCCACATGCACACTTATTTTTGTTAAGCTTGTAATTCAGCAGTTGCAACAGGCCTCGTTGTACTGCGAGCTCACCACCAGCTTCACGCAAGAACATGTGCAGCAATTCCACGGTGACATAATTGCCGTGTTGATAGATATTGCGTGAATTGAATGCTGATCCTCCTTTAGAATTCGTCTACGGAATAGTTTTCGCGTGTCGGGAAGTTCTGCTGCTTTAATCGGGTACAACTCGCCGTACGTTGCATGCTCCAAACAACCACATCAGACTTGCGCCTTCGTGTTCGCTCTGAAAAGTGATTTCTTCCTCCATTTATCGATTACTCGTGTTGCTCACATGAATCAATGTCGAGTGTGCTTCCGAAGACAATGCTCGACCCCTGGTGTGACAAGCAGTGACTGATGTTATGCGAGAGCGTGAGCTTTTTGACGGGCGACTGAAAAGTGCACAGCCTATGCCAAAACTTCGGTAAGTTGAAGAAAGTCGCTGAACTACGTAACTGGGTTACTTCATTGCGTGACAAACGGTATGCGGGAAGCGATGGCCCGGGCGGCTTGTTGGCACCGCGGGGAAGACGAACCAGGGACTCGATAGGCAGGTATGTTTTGAGGTGGCTTATTTTATATCAACGTAAGAAACTGTCGCTGTGTGCGTCGATTGCATGTTTTAGATTCGCGTTGCGCTACGTGATCCATTGTTCGGTCATGCAAGCCTCTTGTCTTGCTGTTATTCCTTGGCCGTTTACTGCTCGTGATTATCCTTTGATCCCTTGTCGCCCTGTAAAAGTGTCTGCTTTAAACATACTGGTGTCGCGAGAGCAGTTCACGTTCATCCAACTCAATAGTTTGTGCGTTTTTACGCGCAAAACAATCACACGACTGGGCACGTAGATAGAAAAACGCACAGCCCTCTCAAGCGCTCATGAATTATGTTTTAGTGGCTGCGCAGCGAATCCTTGTGCCAGAAATCCATGTAAGTTCTCTATGGTTAGAATTTCAACCTAGCTGCCTCATAAATATTTTAAGAGGGCTAAGTTGAAGTATACGTATTTCAGTAATCTACACTATGTGCTGAAACTAAGAGTATACTCGTACCGCTGCAATGAAGATTTGTTGATATTGGGTGTTAGTAGAAGAATATGGGAATTCAATTTAGGTAATTAAGCTAACACATGACACCCTTTGTTGCAATATTTGTGTGAACTTTTGTTAGCTATATGAATCTTTGTTTTCTCCTTGAAGCATGCCAGAGGCTTCAAGTTGTATTTCCGTGCTTTCTTTTTTATATCAGTGTTGTACTGATATTACTTACTTGCTTGGTGACGAGGATGTATAACCTATCTGTAGCATTCAGGGATTTAGAATTTATTTTGTTTTGTGAGGCAGTTAATTAGAAACAAAAAGGTCTTATTCGTATGTTTCAAGATGTTGACACAGAGTTTCAGAATATTATTATTTTTGCGAAGGGCTTATGTATTAAAAGAAATCCTTCGATAACTTGTGTGAACAAAAGTCAAACTACATAGTAATTTGCATCAGAATACCAACAGTTTGTTTTTTGAAGTGCGTACGTTTATGACGTAATACAATATTGTTACGGTGCGATGCCTTAATTTACAGGAGATGATCAATGCGAGAGTCCAGAGATGTGGCCGATCACCGCTCGTGCCAACCTCGCTCTCCTCTTCGTCCACGTGCCCCCTCAGTATCGTAGCAATTCCCCCTTTGCAGACGATGCCCAGCGGGCGAGTTAGGCTTCGTTGCGATGATGATAGCGTTTTAGACGGGCAACATGAACGACGTTGGTCTTGCTTGAGCGGCGGCCAGTTGACAACAGCTGAGATATCACGTACGTGAAATCGCTGAGACGTTCCAAGACAACAAACGGACAGGTGTGGTTGGCCATAAGCTTTTGGCAGAGGCCGCGCTTGCGAAGCGGCGTCCAAAGCCACATCGAATCCCCTTTTTCAAACCATACGTGCCAGTTAGTTCTGTCGTAACGGTTCTTGGAGCGTTTCTGTGAGACGAAAGTTCGAAGACAGGCGATGTGCTGGGCCTCTTTTGCGCAGCAAATGGTTTCGGTGAGAGTAGGTTAATCAGTCTCGGAAAAAGGAAGGATAGTGTCAAGAGCTGTGCGGGGTTGGCGTGCGTAGAGCAGATAAAAATGACTGTACCTCGTTGTTTCATGCTGTGCAGTCTTGTAGGCGAAAGTTATAAATGGCAAAATCACGTCCCATGTTTTCTGTCCAGAATCAACATATATGGAAATCATGTTGACGAGAGTCCTATTTGTTTGTTCCGTCAAACCATTAGACTGCGGGTGATACGGGGTAGTGTGATGAAAATGGCACGAAGCAAGACGAAGGAGGTCTTCAATTACATCGGCAACAAATTGCCACCCGCGATCACTGACGATGACACGGGGAGATCCATGGCGCAATATAACGTGTGACAGCATGAACTGTGAAACTTGAGTGGCCATCGCCACAGGAATCGCCGCAGTTTCGGCGTAACGTGTTAGGTGGTCAACGCCCACAATAATCCATCGGTTGCCGTTCGTCGATCGCGAAAAAGGGCCGAGCACGTCGACACCTACGACGTCAAATGGTGAACTCGGCGGTGCGATGGGATGAAGTAGTCCGGCTGGCGGAGTTGTAGGACGCTTGTGGCGTTGACATTGCTCACAGCTCGCAACGTATGCAGTCATACTTTTACGCATCTTCGGCCAGAAGAAGCGTTTTTGCGTGCGATAAAATTTCCTAGAAAAACCCATATGGCCAGATGTTGGGTCGTCGTACATTGCTCGAAGTACGTGTTGTCGAAGACTTGTAGGCACAACTAGAAGTAGGCGAGGGCCTACGCCGCAATAATTCTTTTTGTAAAGAACGCCATCTTTTACGACGAAACCACGTTGACCGTTCGTTCCGGAAATAAAGAAAGAAGCGAGACTGTTGTCATTGCGTTTCTCTGCTCGAAAAGTTGTTAGGTCAGGAAACGGAGTATCCACTACAGCCAAATATTCATCAAAGCTGTCAGCGTCACACTCGGTTGTCGGAAGGGAAAGTCGTGAAAGGCAATCGGCGTCGGCATGACGACGACCGCTCTTGTAGCAGACTTCAAAGTCGTGTTCTTGCAATCGTAATGCCCAACGAGCAAGACGACCAGATGGGTCCCGTAGTCCAGTGAGCCAACATAAAGAATGGTGGTCCGTGACAATCGAGAATCGGCGTCCGTAGATATAAGGGCGAAACTTGTGCACGGCGACTATGACCGCGATACATTCCTGCTCTGTGACAGTATAGTTTCGCTTCGGTTTACTTAAACAGCTACTGGCATAGGCAACGACGTGTTCAGCAGCTCCATGGCGTTGGACCAAGACGGCGCCAATATCTACACCACTGGTGTCGGTATGAACATATGGGGCAGCAGATGGGTCACAGTGGTGAAGTACGGGCCCTGACGTAAGAACAAACTTGAGTTGCGAAAAAGACGACTCGCATTCCGCTGACCACCGAAAAGGTGCGTTGTTGTTGAGTCAGGATCTCAAAGGGTAAGCGAGGTCGGCGAACCTGGGCACGAAGCGACGGAAGTACGAGCATAGGCCCAAAAAGCTACGCAACTGTCGTACCGACTGAGGTTGTTTGAAGCTGCTGACTGCTGCGACTTTCTGGGGGTCGGGTCGAACGCCATGCTTGTCCACCAGCTGACCGAGAACGAGAGTCTCACGGCTGCCAAAGTGACACTTCTTAGAGTTCAGGGTGAGCTTAGCTCTCTCAAGGCAGGTGCGAACAATGTCTAGACGATCGTTGTTTTCATCGAATGTACGGCCAAAAATTATAATGTCATCCAGGTAGCAAAGACAAACTTCCCACTTTAGTCCATGTAACACAGAGTCCATGAAGCGCTCAAACGTGGCTGGAGCATTGCATAGGCCACACGGCATTTTATTGAATTCAAAGAGACTGTCTGGGGTTATGAAGGCTGTTTTCTCTTTGTCATTAGGGTGCATGGGGATTTGCTAATAACCAGATCTCAAATCCACGGAGGAGAAGTACGATGCCGAATGTAAACAATCGGTGACATCATCAATCCTGGGAAGCGTGTAGACATCCTTTTTAGCAACAGAATTGAGCCGTCTGTAATCCACGCAGAATCGCCATGTACCATCCTTCTTTCGCACAAGAGTTACAGGGGCAGCCCAAGGGCTACACGACTATTGGATGACCTTTTTTTTAACATCTCTTCTACCTGTTGAGTAATGACCTTGAGCTCCGCAGATGAGACACGATATGGTTTCTGCCGAATAGGGTGAGTGGATCCTGTGTCAATCCCATGGCGAGTACGCGACTCGGGTACACTTATTTGCTCTTCTTTCTGCGCAAAGTCAAATATAGTAGCGTGCTTCGCAAAGACTTCGACCAAAGCTTGACGTTTTTCTGATGATAGCAACTTGTTTACCATACTCAGAAAGTTGGCTTCTGTATGGTACGTTGCACGAATAGGATCTACTTTCTCGTCACTTAAAGATGCAATAAAACTGGTCGCATTTTGCTTGAAGCGGGCGAGTCGCATTCCGCAGTGTAGCATAACAGGTTCATTTGAATAGTTCGACACCCATACGGCCGATCGCCTATCACTGATCGACAGAACACAATGTGGAACGAGCACAATTTTCTTGGCGCATTTGAGAGAAATGGGCCCCACAAGAACATCAAACATTGCGGCGTCCGAGGCAGAGGCGTCAACGCGTACGGACTTCATCGAGTTGGGCGGCAAGACAACATCCTCAATGACGGTGATAGATCCTTGACAGCACCTAGGATCGTCAGTAAATACCGATAGCATAATCTTGCCAGCACCGCAATCTACAGTAGCCCCGCACTCACGTAGAAAATTGATGCTCAAGATGATGTCATGGGTGGAGCTGGTCAGGACGGCGAATTCAGCCTCGAAGACCTTGTCACCCAAAGTGACACTAACAACACACACACCGATCGGGCACAATGTCTCCCCGCTCACTGTACATAATGATGCACAACTGTCCCAGCGAAACATCACTTTATGTCCTGGCCGCAATTCCAAGTCAAGACTCATCACTGAGACAGCTGCTCCAGTATCTATTAAAGCCATCGTAGGAAGTCTGTCAATAAGCATGGGGACACTAATTTGCGTCATAAAAACAGGTGGAGGCATAGGCGGATGTAGTGACAAATGTTCGGCGACCTCACCTTCATTGGCCGCACCACCTAGTTTCCTGGAGGCGGGGAGGAGACGCGTCGACCACGTCATGGGGAACGGAACCGGCGTGTTGTGGGGGGTTGTCAAGCTTCGCACGGAGGAAGGCGAGTCGTTGCGTAAATTGCGGTGGAAATTGCGTCCTATATGTGTATCCCTGTGGGTCGTTTGCTGGAAGCCGCCCCCAACGTACGCGTCCCGCATTGAACGCATACCACCGCGCCAGCAGTTTTGTCGAGAGGAAGCTGATGGTCCTTCGTAGTAGCGCTGCTGGGGGCGACGCCTTTGACCACAGAATCGAGCCACATGTCCACAGAAACCGCAGTTATAGCACACAGGGGCCTCACGCACGTCGCCAAACCTTTCACGAGGCGCCATGTGCCCATGATCGCCCCACGAAGACACCATTGTAGGTGGTTGGTGGAAGGCGTTCTGGAAACCACGGCGATGATGTAAGTTGTCGGTTGGGGGCTCTGGTGCTCTTGATTGGGGCACATCATATAGCGTGGCATCAACGGCAGCACACATTACGTCGCATGGCGGGGAAGCGTTGATAGCAGGTGGTCTCGGCGGGTTGACAGCATGACGTCGTCCAAGTTCTTCGCGTACGATTTGCCTGATCATTGAGGCAAGAGTACAGGAGGATGTTGGAGGGACGTCGACACTTGCAACGGTGGTGACGTTGGCAAGTCTACCAAATTTGGGAGTGATGCGCCTAGCCTTCAGTGCCTCAAACGTGCGGCAGTGTTGTATTACGTCCGCTAAAGATGCCAAGGTGTCCTTGTCGATGAGGAAATTGTAGACATCCTCAGCAACCCCTTTGAGAAGATGCCCTACCTTGTCATCTTCTTTCATGCGTGGGTCTACAGGCTTGCACAATTTCAGAATCTCTTCATTGTACGTTGTGCATGTTTCACCGGGGACTTGAGCACGCCGCATCAAAGTTTGCTCAGTGCGCTTCTTCTTCATCAATGGGTCCCCGAAGCAGCTCGCTATTTCTTTCTCAAACGCTTCCCAGGTCGTTAGTGTTTCTTCGTGGTTTTCAAACCACACCAGCGCCGTCCTTTAAAGAACAGTCCGACGTTGGACAACCGGGAGGCCGCATCCCAACAGTTGTATTTACTCACACGGTTGAAGTGTTTCAGCCATTCGTCGACGTCTTTTCCGACCCCCCCAGAGAAGCTTTGTGGTACCATGTGTCGGGGCCACGCAGCGCCAGACGAAGAGTGCGTGGTGTCGCCGTCGGCAATCTGATCCATAGAGAGCGGGGGTAGACCAGCCATTCGGCGGCTTCGGCGTAGTTCTTGAGGTAGCGCTTCAATTATCGTTCGCTTTGGATCGCCCCGCTGTACCCCGCACCTTCCACCAATCTTGTTACGGTGCGATGCCTTTATTTACAGGAGAGGATCAATGCGAGAGTCCAGGGATCTGGCCGATCACCGCTCGTGCCAACCTCGTTCTTCTCTTTTTCCACGCGCCCCCTCAGTATCGTAGCAATATATATGGCTCGTTCTTACACACGCCATCTGAACATAAACCATGCACTCTTTGCAAATATTGTTTTCATCATTTAGATTACCCACATGTGGTTTCTCTGCATAGTGTTATTCCGTAGTTTTGTGAATGCGAAACATTCATTGGCACTCTGTCAATTGTCAGCAAGAAGGGGCTAGTCCAATATTGCCTGTTTTGATTGTGCCATGATCTCTTTATTCAAAAATTTATTCTTTATAGTATCAGTATACCGGGTCCCGCGCAACGGGTTGAGAGTCCTCTAGGCAGAGTAAGCATCACCACTGGGGCGACGCGTCACAGCCCCTCCAAGCCCACCTGTACCCTGTTTAGCTACCCGTGTGTAGCCGTCTGGCACTGGGGATCGAACCCCGCACGTCCCGTAGATGAAGCAGACGCGTACGTGCAATGCCACAGCTACGGTTAATGTGTCAGTACAGACTTTGCTAAGACATGATTGGTACTCGTTATCTGTGTGTGATATAACGCTTGTTGTGTGTGAAAGCAATATTTTGTGGTACATGGTCTGTATGTATCAGCGATGGTAGCTGTTTATGGTCCCGACACAGAGGACACGCTGCAGTGTGCGATTAGAGCGGTCTTCCTGCAAGCGCTAACGAGCCTGATTAAGTGGTAGGCATTTCTTTTTGTTACCACAGAGTTATATTTCGGACACATAACACCAATTGAGGTATTGCATACACTGCCTTTTAGCTTAGGTGTGGAAAGCCTATGTCCTGCACTTCAGTGCAATATTGCTTGGACATGGAACATGCATCATTTGGTTTGTAATCCTTGAACATGGAATGTTGGCGGAGCCAACGTTGTGACACTTGGACGCGTCTTGATAATGGGAACAACTGTTCTTCGTAACTGCTGTCTTGAGCAAGGCAAGAGTTCTTGTTATATGGTTGCACAAGGAAAAACATTTAGCATTGTTTGTTAAACATTAGGTAATATTTAGCTCAATATAACACAAAGATGAGACCGGTGCACTATAAACAAAATGGGTTATTGCAACGGAAGCAGAAAAATATACGGCATGATGCTCACCCTGCATTTTTAGTGCTTGGGTTGCAATTAACCTTTTTATATAAAGTGGGGGCACGTGCCGCATTATCTCTCATGGTCTTTGTGTTACATTGTGCTAATTATAACATAAGTTGGAAAGATGGCTGCAGCGACATTCCCTCTTATAGGATTTGTTGGTCTTTGGAAGTTTCATTCATCAATATCTATTTTGTTTGGACGGCCATGAAATTGTGTGCAGCGAAATCTTACTTATAATCAAGTTTCACTTATTGTCGTGACGATTGACGTTACCTTAAATTTTTAGTGGAAATAAAAGAGTTTTTAACTGAGTTTTTTTACAAGTAGAAGTGTCATTCATTTTTTGTGCTTTTTAAGTGGACTGCAAACAACAACGATGTCTAAAAAGTTGATGAATATAAATCAGCACACTTTTGCTATTTGCACATTTTGCCATAGGATTTCGGCAAATGCATGTTCAAGGAAGTCACGTGGGTTGTTGTTTCAGTTCGTTTTCGAATTTTCACGTGTATGAGCAGATTTGTGGTATTTTTTTCAGGTTGTAGTGCAATATTTTTTGAGTAACATCGTGCAACATGCAAGTACTTATTCCTTTCTAACAAAGCCTTCTCAGATAATCCTTATATCTGAGAGTTTGATCATCTGAATTAGGGACAGCTTTTCTTGAGAGGCAGCACATACCCATGTTTCATCACATTGTTTGGAACATGTTCCCACTACATTCTATGAAAATACCATGCATGTGTTTATGTAACACAGCTCACAAGACATGGAAGCCTATCAAACAGAGAAGTGTAATCTGTGTGATAGTGCCTTGAATAGCCTT
Source organism: Rhipicephalus annulatus (assembly GCA_013436015.1). Lineage (NCBI taxonomy): Eukaryota > Metazoa > Arthropoda > Arachnida > Ixodida > Ixodidae > Rhipicephalus > Rhipicephalus annulatus. The sequence goes on along the minus strand of WOVY01004554.1, from coordinate 74,902 downwards.
GTTGGACTGCAAAGTTGAATTGTTGAATGAATTCATGCTCTTTTGGAAGTACAGTACTCACGGATTCAAGCAGGACACTCGGAGCGTGTAGCCGATGGTACATGTGCCGCCACTCGTGGGTCCGCGCCGAACCAATGTGTTGCGTTGTGGTATAGGGCAATACGGGGAAGACCTATGGAAAATGGCTACACCTTCCGATTGCCAGGGCAGCACTGCACTACCAGGGAAGAGCTGCACGGCTCGCGCACATTCGCATGTCTACCAAACTGGCTCGCGGCTGCGCACCACTTTTATTGCCACGCCGGCAGACGACCCTCTCGTTCTGCGTGCTTAGGCAATGCAGCACGCATGCTGTGCAAGAAAGACGCAGGATTTCGTTAGTAGATTGCGCCTTGTGTGCGTTTGTAGACATAATAGACATCTGCACAAAAGCATGAAAAGTTTACTTTGTTGTTTCTGTCTCGAAAAGAAAGAAAATGTGTGGCCTGCTTTCCTTCATGCAACATGGAAATAATATCATGTATTAGTGTCGTTAGGGCAAACTGCGGCCAATTGAATAAAAATGTGAGAAGCTCGCTCGTTCTTCTGTGACCGACAGCTCTTTAAATGCTTGCCACTCAAAATAGTCGCACTATTCACTGCTTGGGACGAGACAAGAAAGTACTCAGTTATTCTTTTATTGCTGCACGGAAACAGACCCGTGGCTGGTGCTTTTCTTCTTCGTTGTGACAAAAAGCTTGAAAAACTTTTTATGCTTTTGTGCAGCTATTTATTATGTCAACGAGCGCATTTCAGGCGCAACATCTTAGCGGTATCCAATTACTTACTTGCAGAGCCTACGTGCCCCATCGTCGAGGGGCGCCGATCGAGAGCATTGTCTGCTAGCGTCACTATATAAATGGTTCGCACAGTCCCCACCGGTTCGGGCTGCATGCATGCAAAAATGCGTGAGTCTTGCTGCGCCACGATGGCAGTGTGCACTTTGTAAACTAAATGCCAACTCATTAGCGACCGGAAGGAGTAAGCTTGCTTTTCAGCTGTTTTTGCCCTCACTCTATACATTAGTGCAACATCCTGGTTCCACGAGCACCCATGAGCAGCGGCACATGCATTGGTGGCCACGCGCTACGAATGTCCTGTTTCAATCCGTGAGTACTGTACATATATGTTGACCATACTGGGCATGTTGGTACGTACTTGGGGGGAAACAGGAGTGCAAGCAAATACATGGGCTGCTGCAGTCATTATTCTTTCTGTGTCGGCGTCTTAGCTCATGACGCGGTTCATTCCTGAGTGTGCATTTTATTTCCTCGCTGAGCTCCGACATACACTCAAACTTGTATAATCTCAGTAATATAAGGGTTCAGGCGATATTTTCGGCATCTGCGTGGTCTAAAACAGTGATGAGTTCTACACTGTGATGTGCTATTTCCTTAAATACTTGAGTAACGCAAGTGTTTGGTAGGGCTGGTAATTCATCGCCTAGAAATTTTTGTAAGGTACGGCAAAATATCAACAGAAAAAGGGAGAAGACACAAAGTAGTGCTAGCTCGTGTTGTCGCCCTTTCGATTGTGCATGTTTTTTTTTGCTGTTGAAAGTTTTCTTTAGAAAGAGTTTCTATCCTTTTCCTATCAAGACGTTCAGTAAATGCCAGCACACCTCAGTGTCGACTCTTGTGCCTATTAATGACTAGCGATCAATTTCATAATTTGCAATACTGGCTAGTGAACATGGGCAACTGTGCACTCTGAAGCATGGAGCTAGGAAAAAATATTTGCTTTTTTATAAAGCTTTTGTCACCTCTTCAAGGTACCTAAATAATGTATTTTTACCAATTGAATAATATGCAAAAATAATCAATGGTACATAAATGTTTTGCTTGCTTTCTCCAATCTCTTGCTTGTAGAAAGATGTGCAGAAACGACCTGTAACATGTTACAACATGCATATCTGTGTAATATACTGTAGGTTACAAAAAGCACACTTTTTAATGGTTTTCACTAGTGTTGTGTAGCTGTATCAGCTAGACGTAGCTCTGCATTTCATGTGCCTGTTTGTTGCTCAATTTCATCTTGCACATAGGCGTGCGCATAAGAGTGGGGGCAGCCCCATCTCCCCCAACTTGTTAACTAAGACGGGGGCTACAAAATTGGTAGCTTACTTAACTAAGTAAGGGGGAGTGCCGTGGTGAACCTCCCTGCCACCCAAGTGTAGGAAAACCCTGCACACGCCTATGACTTTGCACCACTGAGCATGAGTCCTCGAAAGTTCTCAGTTAAAAAAGAGGGGTTGTAATGTGAAAGCTTTGTGTAAAACAATGTTGAGGAATATAGACCCATTGTTGCATGCCGTAGTCATACATTGGGTGCCATTGGAATTGTGAAAGGAGGCTATTCTGCAATATTGCCTTAAAGAAGCTGACTCAGCTGATTCCTCTGTTCATGATAGCTGGCTTCTCTCCAATTACTGATCAATCGGCAGCCCTCTGAACTGATATATAGTGGTTAGTTTTTTTTTCATGCAGCTTGAAGTGAATGCTATGTGGTTCGACATTGAATACGGAGGGACTATTGAATATAACTGATAAATGTATATCACTATTTAAAAAAGGCATAACTCATCAATTGTAATGTCTATTTTTGTGCTGCTCTAAAATTTATGCTACAGTGCCTTCTAAGTTTTTATGTTCTTTTTTGCAGGTTTTAAATACAGCAGCGGTGCCCCACGACGGTGCTACAAAAGACCCTATCATCAGTGCAAAGTCAAAAATTAAATACGAATGCAGTTATTCCTGGAAATGTTTCATTTGGTGTTTCTTTGTTTGTTTGTACTTATAAAACAGGACTTCTCAAGAATTGTAAACAAGGACGAACTAGCTCGATTTATTGTCCTATCCGAACTGAATTTTTTGACAATGTAATGCGTGTTTCCAAATGCAGGCATTATATACTTGCAGCATAATTTATCGGCTTCGAAAGATTCTGACGTGTAAAAAACTGTGATCTGTTCGTTTGTGTAAGTGGTCTGATGGTATTTCCTTTACAATCCTGTAATTTGTGCACACTTTCATAATAATTATGAAGCGATTTATTGATCTGCTTTTCAGCAAATGTTCTGTTGATGGCATAGGACCTTAATCTACGCGACGTTTGATGTAAACCTAATGCATATGCTCGATAGCACTTCACTAGCCAACGGCCATCAGAATCTCGTATGTGAGGACTCTATTGACTAACGCTAGCCAATGGTCATCAGAAACTCTCGTGTTGGGCATCTATGAACTTACGCTAGACTATAGTCAACAGACACTCTAATGTCATAACTCTATAGACTTACGCTAGACTATAGTCATCAGGAACTCTAATGTCATAACTCTATAGACTAACGGTGGCCAATTACTACTAGACTCGCAGTAGGCACGCATTAGGAAAGCGCATTAAACTGACATTAGACAGTTTGATGATTGTGATGTCGAATGACATTGGCCTGTTTATAAAAGTACATTAAATTTTTCATAAGGGCGACGCGCGCATGGTGGCTGTTCGGGAGAGGATAAAGATTAGGTCTGAACACTTGGGAGAGGAGCTTCGGACACTTTGGGGAAAATATGAAGGAGAGTGTGGCTACTTCCTCTATATTAAAGTGCTTTAACGCAAAACCATTCAGCGACCATACGCGCGAGAACGGGAAAAGAAAAAAAAAACAACGCTCCCCACCCTTACTCTGTCCTCCCACCACGTCACCAGCTCGACGCCCGGCGCCGGCATCACGTTCACCGTTGCCTGCATGCCGAGGCATTTGTGCATCGCCGTTTCGTTCCGCTGTCTTGTGATGGACGTTTTTCTACAAGGAATCTAGGAGGGAAACATTTTCTTGTGCCGTACGGCACACTTTATTCAAGATATCATACATCTCCCTGTATTTGGGCAAACACAGTCCCAGTGTTACTCTTTTGATTTAAATAAAAGAGTACAAACAACTACCCGTTGATCAGTTGTCAAGGTATGACATTGTGTCATGCACTAAATGAAAGAGTGCTAGTGCATTCTTTCTAAAACATTGCCCTATGTATGTTGATGCTCGTGTTCTACGAAACAAGTTGAGTTGATGATTTTAGGAAAGCATGACAAAAAAAACAAACTGTAAGGAGCGAGACGGAAAACGATCAAAATCATAAGTTAATTGGTTGATGTTTGATTAGTGGTTGCGTAATTTGATAAGAAACATCAAGGACAGGAATTAGAAGTCGGGTGCAGTAGTCAGCAAAAGAGCGTATGTCACTGTTATTTGCTAACTCTTTTGAATAATTAGTGCAGTTCTTATATTCCAGCATGAATTTGTAACAGTGAACCACGACCAAGACAACAAGTGTACTGCAGAGGAGAAAACTTACCACCAATAAAAACCCCATTTTCGAAAAGGCAACTGCATGAAGTAACAAACAAAGTTTTTAGGTTCATTCTCCGCCATTTTTTGAGCCCAACTGCGCGCGGATGTTCGCGAAAGATATGTGCAGAGGCAATATTTATTTAGGGAAGACCGACCTGCCCATCGCTAACTTGTGTATGTCATACTTGACCATGACGCGCGTTTTCGCATTCACTTCAACAGTGATGTGATTTTAAATAAAGGAAAGAGTAGCCACCCCCTATAAATAGGATCAGTTAAAACTGAAAATTTATAAAAACCACTCTACATCACAAAATAATGCGCATAAATTGTACTTGCAGTAATAAGTAATCGTCGAAATGCTAAAACGCACAGCTGCTCCAACGTGCAGCTCGCGCCACTTCGCGAGCACGAAATGCAAATGTAAGAGTAGGCAGCTAAAACATCCATGCAACGTTTACGTGCGAAAGCGCAATGTCTTCAAACAGATGAGAATCGGCTGCTGTCACTGACAAGCATGTACCTCCCGACACAAATCAGCGAAATTGCTCAAAGCACACGCACGTGTGAGAAACGTACGTAGGTTTCGGCAGCCGAACACAGCCTCGTCCGCGAATTTCGGTGAGCGTAACACCCGCGGTTCACGGGGAAGCACTAAAACGACGCACGAACACACGTTAATTGTTCTTGCGAAACGGCGCAGCACGAACAAAAGTCGGAGCCTAAAGTGCTCACCTTGGTTGTCTCTAGTTCATGAAGCTCTACAAACTATTCGCTGAACAAAAGCATGCATATGGCACATAAACAGTTCAACGCTCCGCCGATGGTTTGTAGATGTCACTTTGTCGATTTATAACCGCAAAATGACTCTTCTCATGCTGTGGCGCTGTGGTGCGATAGGTAAAACATCTTCTTCATGTGCATGCGGTCCCGAGTTCAAGTCCAAGGATGTGCTTTGCATGTTAATCTCGCAAATATAGGTGATTGTGATAATAATGGTTTTACAATTACCTGTAGTCGTAATATCCACCACATTCACGGCGAGAAAGCGCTCTCAAAAGCGTAAAAATTCCTTCTATTCTGCCACCGCGTCAAGGCCGTATACGGACATGTCACGCTTAACGACCGCCTCATATTGCCAAAAAAATGACCTAAAATTCCGGCTAATCCTTGTCCCAGCTATACTGAAGGCCACTTTGAATCGGGCTGGTTCGGTGATAGTTTGTTTTGATTTTTTGCCTGCAAACGGGTAATCTAGCCAAGAATTGACCAAGAGTGTAGAAGTGAAACCTGGAAAAATTTAACCACAACAATATGCATTGCTCTGTCATTGCCTTCCAGATTTGGCAAGAATTCATGTTTTGCCACCAACATTAAGAAATAACTATTTTTAGAAATAACAGCACAGTGTTCAGAGAGAAACACTTTACGTTTTGTCTGCTGCGATGCCAGATGCGTCTCTTCAAGTGGTCTGCCACCGACTCACCTGTTGCTTTGTTGTGAAGTCGGGTGAGAGAGCAAGGTGGTGCGTGTACTTTGCGTCGCCGTCGTTTTGCAGTTGATTTTAACGAGTTTTGGCAAGACGCACTATCAACAAACGTGAATTTGATGTAATATCCTGCACTTTCGTGGGACGCTACATCTATGCGCAGCGGTCAGTGGACGACGCTTCGCTTAAACTGCCAAACACGACTTATACAGCTCCAGCGTTGCGGTAAACTGAAAGGCCTAGCTGTTTTCAGCTTCTTTGAACAACAAAAGTGAAGCTTCAGTCCTTTGCACCTTCCCACTACCTGTTCTCTTAGAAGAACAAAACTGAAACTAGAAAAGAATCCGCAGACAGTTCGCTGGCCAACGCGATCCAATTCGAAGCCTGTAATTCCCAGAATTCCTATAAGGGTACACAATCGCAGTGCCAGATTCCTGTCTAGGTATTATTGTATGAAACTCAATGGGCCACAAGCTCGCAGGCGCAAGCCGCGCTGCGTTGCTTTGACGCATGCGCGTTCCAGTGCATCCGGCGTCTCTCCACCACAAAAAAAGGGAGACATAGTGTTGTGTGGGTAACGTATCGGTGCAAACAGCAGCATGTCGCATTTCCCACCGGTTGCTGTCGGGCCAGGCCGACGGACGCTGGTCGCCCCTGGCGTCAGACTATAGAGTGCTCGCAATTTGCTAACGTAGCGTCACTGTGCCCAGGGTGCGCGCGGGTCAACGCTATATTGGAGTATATTGGGCCTTTCATGATGCGCTCGCAGCCGTTTTGCTAGTTCCACACAGAACAAATTTTTTAGGGGCGAAGCTCCTTATGGCATGGCTTGTGCATCCCTCGTAGTACGTAACCACCAGTGGCACATACCCGAAATAGGTATAACATTTGACCTCCAAGGTGGTGCTGGTGAGAGATTTCTTCTGTGCGTTGTTTAACAATAAAAAATAGTGCTCAATGTACATGCCAATGGCTGCTAATGGGGAAATGAGAGACAGGAGCATTCGGCTTTTTGTCAACACGCACGCTGCGATCCCCATTAGCAGCCATTGGCATGTACATTGAGCACTATCGGACAAGAGAGGGTTGCTACATTATACTCGCTGGGTGTAACCTCCTTAGTTTTGTGTAACCTCCTTAGAAAGGTTTAGCGAGCGTTGAGCCGCAGGGCATGAATACAATGAATTAGTATATACCATGAATGAATTCAAGGTGGTTAAAGGGGGGAAGCAGATGCGAAGCGCAAGCCGTAAGAAATTAAAAGCTGAATCCTCCTGTCTCTCATTTCACATTCGCAGCCACTGGCATGTACATTGAGCACTATCTGACAGGAAAAGGTTGCTACGTTATACTCGCTGGGCGTAACCTCCTTGGTTTTAGAAAGGTTTAGCGAGCATCGGGTTGCAGTGCCATGATTACAGTGAACTAGTATATACCATGAACTCAAGGTGGTTGAAGGTGGGAAGCAGACCCGAAGCGCAAGCCGTAAGAAAGTGTGCGTGTGCCACCTCTCGTTTAATCCTTGGAATGTCCACTGAATGGCGGTGCTTCTATATGGGGAATGTATGATGAAAAGATGCAAGATGGTGGGACTTGGAATGTTGGAAAGATGGACGAACGGACTCACAGACAGATGGATGGATGGATGCATGAACGGACGCAGGGGCGGATGCATGAACAAACGCAAGGACGGGCGCACGAACAGACGCATTGACGGTCACACAGATGGACGCATAGACAGACGAATGCTTCGCCCCACTCTCTACCATTCACTCCGTGGATATGCTGCCATCTTTTTTGTTACGGGAGGTCAATGAATGACGAAATATATGACTGGTGCAAACATGACAATTGACGCGCGTGTCATGTAAGAACATGACAACATACCACGCTAATAAACTGCTCGTGGCCGTTTCGCGAGCTCCACATATTCTAAATTTGGTATCACGTGACGTCAATAAATTTCGAAGCTAAACGGCGCATCCAAACATGATAATCATGACACGGATCTAGATCAGGTACGGCATCATTTACCTCCACCTCGTACCGTTGTGCTTATTTTAAGTGACATATCAACATGTCTCATTCGTGCGTCGCATCCCATCGATTCCCGCTGCGCGTGAAATCTGCTAATTTTTTTTTATTTTTGAGTTCTTAGTTTGATAGTTTCTACCACAGAGCGCGTGCTGTGTCCGTGGTTGCTGGGCAACAACGCGTGGGGTGATTTTTCGCAACACCACTGCGGTCTCTATAGTATGACTCACAAATATATAGTCATCAAATTATAGTCTCATAAAAAAGTGTGCACAAGAACTTAACAAGAGGCACGCATTTTCTTCATAAGGCGCCACGTACAGGCTTGGTGCCTTTGCATAGAACATTCATGAATGTGTTCGCATGAATGTGCAGCAATTATATATGCACACATGTGAAATTTCACGAATGCACACGCATGGTTCCAACTTCATGCATGGTGGGAGCAATGAATGCACCGAAATACGATGGAACCAAACTACGCAAGATATGAACGTGGCTATGTTTCTTGCGGTGTGTGCGTTACGCGTGTTGGTCGGACGATAATAAATCTTCTAAGTCTGGGGTTATACGAATTGCCGTTTCTGCGCAGCTTTTCCCAATAATTCGGATCGGTGCTATATGGAGCAATACTCGCACCACTTCCACCTCTGAATAGGTACTTTCAAGCGAAAGGAAGGAAAACCTTGGAATGGTGGTGTCTTCCAGTTTGCAAAACCTTTGGATAAAAACTTCACTATCTCGTAATATGATCTTCACACCGTACGCTCTTGAAAAATGGCGAGTAAAGTCTTTTTGTAGAGTCTTTTTTTTTCACATCAAAAATCATATTTGCATGTTTTCTTGCGTTGTGTCCATTAACTTGGTAGTTTTGCATGACGAACAACTGCGCGTTAGCAGAGTTCTAAATTGCAATCTGAATAGGTAAGGGCACTGCAGAAAAAAATGCGAGCTAAATATATAAAGAATATCTTTGTTTTACGAGAAGTAGCATCTGAGAAACAGTCACGTTCAAATGAGACTGGTGTGATTTTTTGTCAGCTGAAATGCTAATGTATAAAACCATTTTCATCGACATTACTATGAGGGCAGAGTGCAGTGAAAATTATGATATCTTTGGCTCTGTCATGACTAGTTTCGATGACGTCAAGCAGAAAAGCATTCCATGAACGGAGCTATGGAATGAAAAAGCCGGGAAAAGATTTTGCGCGATCATGCGACATGTTTTGTGACGGTGAGCTATGCCGCAGAGACTAAACTAGTTTGTTAAAATTGCATAACGGTAGTAATAACAGTAATATGAATATGATAATAATAATAATAATAATAATAATAATAATAATAATAATACTATAAAATAATAATATCATTATATTAGGTTCATAGAAATAACAATATGCTATAAACATTGGCATTTGATGTTGAAAAACCCCAACGTGAAAAGAGGCTCCATAGTGGAGGGCTCCGGGAATTTCTACTACTTTGGGTTTATTTATCTGGAACCTAAATGTAAGTAGGCCAGCCTTGAGTAGTGATGTGCCATCACTGCTAGATGACCAAGTTTTTTTAATATAAAGGTATTGAAACTAGCTTTCATTGTTCACTCACACTTACCTTAACAGTATCCAAAGTCACCTCTCTTCCTGTGAGAGAGCAAAAAACCTGAAAACTGTAGATTCAGAACTCTTTTATGCATGGGATTTCTCTTTGTACAAATGTACACTTAAGTTCATGTAAAGCGCAAGCCGTCTCTCGTCAACATGAGGCGACGTCCTTAATCTTGAGAAAGTCCATCAGCAAGTATTAGATGTGGAACTCTTTGGCGTCGGGGTCGAGGCGCGCGGCCTGGCTTTCACTGACAACGCCCATCAGCTCCAAAACGTTTGGACGACCCCACACGCGAGATGGCGAGCTTGACCATCGCCTCTGCTTTGGCGTCGGTCACTTCGCCGTCGTCATGGACTCGTTCCAACAGCCGCGGATGAAGGTGAAGTTCTTCGACGGCGCTCGCTCCTTCAGCGGTGATATCACCAAAGACGTACTTCACAGCGGCACTCATCTGGGAGGCGTTCCGGCGTACCGTGTCTAACAACTGCAAATGCATTGTTTTGTAGAAACTTACGTCGAGTCATAGACATAGATGATTTACACTTGACTGAGACGTAGATCGCTAATATGAAAGCAGTAGGAAGGGGTAGATGAGAGACCCACAGACGACAGCAAATCCAACAGCCTCTGTACTATTGGGAAAGCGAGGGCAGCAAACGTTGGTATCTATGTGCCCGACGAACTAGCTATTGTTCTTTCTTCTTTTTTGTCATTATTTCTTTTTATTGCACTGAGCCCTACAAACAATTTGTGTCCTTAGTGGCGTAGACTTACTATATTTGCTAACTTATGGAAAGGGCCCATATAGAGTAACAAAATATTATGGCGGTAATCGGACCGCAAAAAACGGGTGGAGCAGCTCAACCCTTCGGTAGTTAAAGACGAAAACGACATTCATGCGTTCAACTCCCCTTCAGCAACGGCGGCTGCGTTTGTGTAAACATTTTCACTGCAAACTCTTGAAAAACAGGGGTTACAAAGAAGCTTGTAATTACTATGAAATAGTAACAATAGACTTTAACTTCTTGGGCCACTCATTCCGGACATCCCTATCTCTCTTTTTTACCTGCGTTAACAGGCACTTAAAGGTTGCCAAAGTTACTTCCTTTTGCATATCATTACTGACGCTTCCCCGTACTGCACTTGAAAGAACTTTTATACGAACCTTAAGAGTTACTCTTACTCGTGTTTTTCAACATGCTACAACAACGGGGATCCAATGAAGTTAATCACAGAAAAATGAGTGAGCTTAGTACTACGTATCCATTACCGCGTTTTAGGTCACGTTTAAGCGCTATTATGCCAAATAGACATAACATTTTTAATATACTTGAATAAATGTTCTAGGCTTCTTTACCTCACACACTTAATCGAACTGTACGCTTTATCAATGTGGGTTCATAACTTCAACAATTCATATGTTAAAGCCTAGCTGCTCACTGGCACTAAAGACGTTCCCTAGAATGTGCACAATTACCTAATGATATATCTCAATGTTGAAGCTCAAAATTTTGACTGTTATAAAGACGAGTGACTCTCAAAGCTAAATGATCACGGCTACAAATCGTTTTTTTAAGGAATGGTGACTGCCACTGCCTATGCTTTATTAGTCAGCAACGAGAATAGCAATAACTACTATTATGGACATTTGTGACATCAATGGTAGTAATGGTTACTAACCTACCTGTTGCTGACTGCACCTACTTAGCCATTCAAAATTCCTAAGCTAGTATTCACAACCTTCAAGTTACTTTTTTAAAGTACCAGATATAATATGACTGTGGCCGGAAGATGGCGCCTTACCCTATGGAGTCTCCTTGCACCGCCACAAACCCAGCCTATAAGAGATATGTGAAAAATATACACACCATACCATCATAGACGAAAGCAGCGAGTGAGAGAACTTACCTTCAGTGCTGCATCACGGAACTTTTTGAAAGGCCGGTTGAAGCGGTAGAGACGATCACCGTCCACTCTCCTGTATGTTCGAGTCAGGATGACCTCCGCAAGGCTACGATACTTCCTGGCGCTCTGGCAAAGCGCGTCCAAGTGCCCCGTGTGCAGCTGGAATTGAACCAGTTCCAGCTTCATTATGCTGGAGTTCTTTGCCAGGGCCGAAAACACACTGTCGAACAGATCGCCGCAGTCGTTGCAGAAGTTACAGTAGACGAAGACTGTGACGTGCGTTAGTGCAGGTGACTCTCCCAGCCAGGTAAGCAAGTCCGGCCAGTTACCGAGTGTGGGTCCCCTTGTGTCAATGCAGGGAATCTCGAAGGTCACCTGGGATCCTTGTCGACAGAAAATTTTGCAGCAGTCCAGGATCGACGAGGGGCACGGAAAGCACAACTGTACTCTGGACCTGGAGGAACTTCAAGGATTACTGCAGTGCTTTTGCGATGCAGTAAAGCTTGATCATATTTTAGTATTTGTTCTTTTGTTTTCCGGAAGTAGACGTGCCAAGATGCAAATTCGGCCTGAGCAGTCGCAAATGTTTCAATTTATTTGATGCACAAGTGGCCTGTGCATGCGTTCATTTCGTATCATGTAACGCTCTTCTGTTCACGCTGGTGTTACCAAAGTGCTTTTGCGATGCAGTGAAGCTTAATCATCTTTTGGTAATATTCTTTTTGTGACCCTGAAGCGGACGTGCCAAGATGCATATTTGGCCTGGGCAGTCGCAAATGCTTATATTTGTTTGATGCACAAGTGGCATGTGCATGCGTTCATTTTGTATTATGTAATGCTCTTCTGCTCACGCTGGTTTTACCGCAGTGCTTCTGCGATCCAGTAAAGCTTGGTCACATTTTAGTATTTGTTCTTTTGTTTGCCTGAAACAGACGTGCCAAGATGCATAATTGGTCTGAGCAGTCGCAAATGCTTATATTTGTTTGATGCAAGGGCGGCCTGTGCATGCGTTCATTTTCGTGTCATGTAATGCTCATCTGCTCACGCTGGCTTTACCCCAGTGATTTTTCGATGCAGTGAAGCTTAATCATCTTTTGGTATTTGTCTTTTTGTCTGTTTGAAAAGGGCGTACCAAGATGCATATTTAGCCTTAGCAGTCGAAAATGCTTATATTTGTTTGATGCACAAGTGGCCTGTGCATGCGTTCATTTCGTATCATGTAATGCTCTTCTGCTCACGCTGGCTTTACCGCATTTCTTTTGCGATGCAGTGAAGGCTTGATCAACTTCAAGTATTGTCCTTTTGTTTGCCTGAAACGAACGTGCCAAGATGCACATTTGGCCTGAGCAGTCGCAAATGCTTATATTTGTTTGATGCACAAGTGGCCTAGGCATGCGATCATTTCGTATCGCGTAATGCTCTTCTGCTCACGCTGGCTTTACCGCAGTGCTTTCGTGATGCCGTGAAGCTTCATCATCTTTTGGCAATTGTTTTTGTCTCCCTGAAACGGGCATGCCAAGATGCATATTTTGCCTGAGCACTCGCAAATGCTTATATTTGTTTGATGCACAGGTGGTCTTTGCATGCGTTCATTTTGTATCATGAATTGCTCTTCTGCTCACGCTGGCTTTAACGCAGTGCTTTTTTGATGCAGTGAAGCTTAATCATATTTAAGTATTTGTCCTTTTTGTTTGCCTGAAACGGACGTGCCAAAATGCATCTTTGGCCTGAGCAGTCGCAAATGCTTATATATGTTTGATGCAAAAGTTGCTATGCATGGGTTCATTTCTTATCATATAATGCTCTTCTGCTTACGCTGGCTTTACTGCAGTGCTTTTGCGATGCAGTAAAGCTTGATCATATTTTAGTATTTGTTCTTTTGTTGTCCGGAAACAGACGTGCCAAGATGCATAATTGGCCTGAGCAGTCGCAAATGCTTAAATTATTTGATGCACAAGTGACCTGTGCATGCGTTCATTTCGTAGTTTGTATAACTCTTCTGCTCACGCTGGCTTTACCGCAGTGCTTTTGCGATGCGGTGAAGCTTGATAATATTTTAGTATTTGTCCTTTTGTTTGCCTGAAACGAACATGCCAAGATGCATATTTGGCCTGAGCACTCGCAATTGCTCATATTTGTTTAATGCACAAGTGGCCTGGGCATGCGTTCATTTCGTATCATGTAATACTCTTCTGCTTACGCTGGATTTACCGCAGTGCTTAAGCGATGCGGTGAAGCTTGATAATATTTTAGTATTTGGCTTTTTGTCTGCCTGAAACGAACATGCCAAGATGAATATTTGGCCTGAGCAGTCGCAAATGCTTATATTTGTTTGATGCACAAGTGGCCTGCCCATGCGTTCACTTCGTATCATGTAACGCTCTCCTGTTCACGCTGGTGTTACCAAAGTGCTTTTGCGCTGCAGTGAAGCTTAATCATCTTTTGGTAATATTCTTTTTGTGTCCCTTAAACGGACGTGCCAAGATGCATATTTGGCCTGGGCAGTCGCAAATGCTTATATTTGTTTGATGCCCAAGTGGCCTAGGCATGCGATCATTTCGTATCGCGTAATGCTCTTCTGCTCACGCTGGCTTTACCGCAGTGCTTTCGTGATGCAGTGAAGCTTAATCATCTTTTGGTAATTGTTGTTGTCTCCGGGCATGCCAAGAAGAATATTTAGCCTGAGCACTCGCAAATGCTTATATTTATTTGATGCACAAGTGGCCTGGGTATGCGTTCATTTCGTATCACGAATTGCTCTTCTGCTCACGCTGGCTTTAACGCAGTGCTTTTTTGATGCAGTGAAGCTTAATCATATTAAGTATTTGTCTTTTTGTTTGCCTGAAACGGGCGTGCCAAGATGCATCTTTGGCCTGAGCAGTCGCAAATGCTTATATATGTTTGATGCAAAAGTTGCCTGGACATGCGTTCATTTCTTACCGTGTATTGCTCTTCTGCTTACGCTGGCTTTACTGCAGTGCTTTTGCGATGCAGTAAAGCTTGATCATATTTTAGTATTTGTTCTTTTGTTTTTCTGGAAACAGACGTGCCAAGATGCATATTTGGCCTGAGCAGTCGCAAATGCTTATATTTGTTTGATGCACAAGTGGCCTGTGCATGCGTTCACTTCGTAGCATGTAATGCTCTTCTGTTCACGCTGGTGTTACCACAGTGCTTTTGCGATGCAGTGAAGCTTGATCATATTTTAGTATTTGTCCTTTTGTTTGCCTAAACGGACGTGCCAAGATGCATATTTGGCTTGAGCAGTCGCTAATGCTTATATTTGTTTGATGCACAAGTGGCCTGTGCATGCGTTCATTTCATATCTTGTAAAGCTCGTCTGCTCATGGCGGCTTTACCGCAGTGCTTACGCGATGCAGTGCAGCTTAATAATTTTTTGGTAATATTCTTTTTGTGTCCCTGAAACGGACGTGCCAAGATGCATATTTGGCCTGGGCAGTCGAAAATGCTTATATTTGTTTGATGCACAAGTGGCATGTGCATGCGTTCATTTCGTATCATGTATTGCTCTTCTGCTCACGCTGGGGTTACCACTTGTGCTTTTGCGATGCAGTGAAGCTTGATCATATTTTAGTATTTGTCCTTTTGTTTTGCCTGAAACGGACGTGCCAAGATGCATATTTGGCCTGGGCAGTCGCAAATGCTTATATTTGTTTGATGCACAAGTGGCATGTGCATGCGTTCATTTCGTATCATGCATTGCTCTTCTGCTCACGCTGGGGTTACCACTGTGCTTTTGCGATGCAGTAAAGCTTAATCATCTTTTGGTAATTGTCCTTTTGTCTGTTTGAAAAGGGCGTGCCAAGATGCATATTTAGCCTGAGCAGTCGCAAATGCTTATAATTGTTTGATGCACAAGTGGCCTGTGCATGCGTTCATTTCGTATCATGTAATGCTCTTCTGCTCACGCTGGCTTTACCGCAGTGCTTTTGCGATGCAGTGAAGCTTGATCAACTTTAAGTATTTGTCCTTTTGTTTGCCTGAAAAGAACGTGCCAAGATGCAGATTTGGCCTGAGCAGTCGCAAATGCTTATATTTGTTTGATGCACAAGTGGCCTGGGCATGCGTTCATTTCGTATCTCTTAATGCTCTTCTGCTTACGCTGGCTTTACCGCAGTGTTTTCGCGTTGCAGTGAAGCTTGATAATATTTTAGTATTTGTCATTTTGTTTGCCTGAAACGGACGTGCCAAGATGCATATTTGGCCTGAGCACTTGCAAATGCTTATATTTGTTTGATGCACAAGTGGCCTGTGCATGCGTTCATTCCGTATCATGTAATGCTCTTCTGCTGACGCTGGCTTTACCGCAGGAATTTTGCGATGCAGTGAAGCTTGATCAACTTTAAGTATTTGTCCTTTCGTTTGCCTGAAACGGACGAGCCAAGATGCAGATTGGGCCTGAGCAGTCTCAAATGTTTATATTTGTTTGATGCACAAGTGCCTTTGCACCGTTCATTTCGTATCATGTAATGCTCTTCTGCTCACGCTGGCTTTACCGCAGTGCTTTCGTGGATGCAGTGAAGCTTAATCATCTTTTGGTATTTGACTTTTTGGCTGTTTGAAAACGGCGTGCCAAGATGCATATTTAGCCTGAGCAGGTCGCAAAATGCTTATAATTGTTTGATGCACAAGTGGCCTGTGCATACGTTCATTTCGTATCATGTAATGCTCTTCTGCTCACGCTGGGCTTTTCCGCAGTGCTTCTGCGATGCAGTAAAGCTTGATCACATTTAGTATTTGTTCTTTTGTTTGCCTGAAACAGACGTGCCAAGATGCTATTTGGCGTGAGCATTCGCAAATGCTTATATTTGTTTTATGCACAGTGGCCTCGGCATGCGTTCATTTCGTATCATGTAATGCTCTTCTGCTCGCGCTGGCTTTACCGCAGTGCTTTCGTGAAGCAGTGAAGCTTAATCATCTTTTGGTAATTGTTTTTGTCTCCCTGAACGGGCATGCCAAAATGCATATTTGGCCTGAGCACGCGCAAGTGCTTATATTTGTTTGATGCAAAAGTGGCCTGGGCATGCGTTCATTTCGTATCATGAATTGCTCTTCTGCTCACGCTAGCCTAACGCAGTGCTTTTTTGATGCAGTGAAGCTTAATCATATTTAAGTATTTCTCCTTTTGTTTGCCTGAAACGGACGTGCCAGATGCATATTTGGCATGAGCAGTCGCGATTGCTTATATTTGTTTGATGCACAAGTGGCCTGAGCATGCGATCATTTCGTATCGCGTAATGCTCTTCTGCTCACGCTGGCTTACCGCTGTGCTTTCGTGATGCAGTGAAAGCTTAATCATCTTTTGGTATTGTTTTTGTCCTCCCTGAAACGGGCATGCCAAGAAGCATATTTGGCCTGAGCACTCGCAAATGCTTATATTTATTTGATGCACAAGTGGCCGGGTAATGCGTTCATTTCGTATCATGAATTGTTCTTCTGCTCACGCTGGCTTTAACGCAGTGCTTTTTTGATGCAGTGAAGCTTAATCATATTTAACTATTTGTCCTTTTGTTTGCCTGAAACGGACGTGCCAAGATGCATCTTTGGCCTGAGCAGTCGCAAATGCTTATATATTGTTTGATGCAAAAGTTGCCTGGGCATGCGTTCATTTCTTACCATGTATTGCTCTTCTGCTTACGCTGGCTTTACTGCAGTGCTTTTGCGATGCAGTAAAGCTTGATTATATTTAGTATTTGTTCTTTTGTTTTCTGGAAACAGACGTGTTAAGATGCATATTTGGCCTGAGCAGTCGCAAATGCTTATATTTGTTTGATGCACAAGTGGCCTGTGCATGCGTTCACTTCGTAGCATTTAATGCTCTTCTGTTCACGCTGGTGCTACCACAGTGCTTTTGCGATGCAGTGAAGCTTGATCATATTTTAGTATTTGTCCTTTTGTTTGCCTGAAACGGACGTGCCAAGATGCATATTTGGCTTGAGCAGTCGCTAATGCTTATATTTGTTTGATGCACAAGTGGCCTGTGCTATGCGTTCATTTCATATCTTGTAAAGCTCGTCTGCTCATGGCGGCTTCCCGCAAGTGCTTGCGCGATGCAGTGAAGCTTGATATTCTTTTGGTAATATTTTTTGTGTCCCTGAAACGGACGTGCCAGATGCATATTTGGCCTGGGCAGTCGCAAATGCTTATATTTGTTTGATGCACAAGTGGCATGTGCATGCGTTCATTTCGTATCATGTTGCTCTTCTGCTCACGCTGGGGTTACCACTGTGCTTTTGCGATGGCAGTGAAGCTTGATCTTATTTTTATTATTTGTCCTTTGGTTTGCCTGAAACGGACGTGCCAAGATGCAATATTGGCCCTGAGCAGTCGCTAATGGCCTATATTTGTTTGATGCACAAGTGGCCTTTGCATGCGTTCATTTCATATTTTGTAAAGCTCGCCTGCTCATAGGCGGCTTTACCACAGTGCTTACGCGATGCAGTGAAGCTTAATAATCTTTGGCAATATTCTTTTGTGTTCCTGAAATGGACGTGCCAAGATGCATATTTGGCCTGGGCAGTCGCAAAAGCTTATATTTGTTTGATGCACAAGTGCATGTGCATGCGTTCATTTCGTATCAAGTATGCCCTTCTGCTCACGCTTGCTTTACCGCAGTTCTTTCACGATGCAGTGAAGCTTAATCATCTTTTGGTAATTGTCCTTTTGTTTGCCTGAAACGGACATGCCAGGATGCAGATTTGGCCTGAGGAGTCGCAAATGCTTATATTTGTTTGATGCCCAAGTGGCCTAGGCATGCGATCATTTCGTATCGCGTAATGCTCTTCTGCTCACGCTGGCTTTACCGCAGTGCTTTCGTGATGCCGTGAAGCTTCATCATCTTTTGGCAATTGTTTTTGTCTCCCGGAAACGGGCATGCCAAGATGCATATTTTGCCTGAGCACTCGCAAATGCTTATATTTGTTTGATGCACAGGTGGTCTTTGCATGCGTTCATTTTGTATCATGAATTGCTCTTCTGCTCACGCTGGCTTTAACGCAGTGCTTTTTGATGCAGTGAAGCTTAATCATATTTAAGTATTTGTCCTTTTGTTTGCCTGAAACGGACGTGCCAAAATGCATCTTTGGCCTGAGCCGTCGCAAATGCTTATATATGTTTGATGCAAAAAGTTGCTATGCATGGGTTCATTTCTTACCATGTATTGCTCTTCTGCTTACGGCTTGGCTTTACTGCAGTGCTTTTGCGATGAAGTAAAGCTTGATCATATTTTAGTATTTGTTCTTTTGTTGTCCGGAAACAGACGTGCCAAGATGCATAATTGGCCTGAGCAGTCGCAAATGCTTAAATTTATTGATGCACAAGTGGCCTGTGCATGCGTTCATTTCGTAGTTTGTATTACTCTTCTGCTCACGCTGGCTTTACCGCAGTGCTTTTGCGATGCGGTGAAGCTTGATAATATTTTAGTATTTGTCCTTTTGTTTGCCTGAAACGAACATGCCAAGATGCATATTTGGCCTGAGCACTCGCAATTGCTCATATTTGTTTAATGCACAAGTGGCCTGGGCATGCGTTCATTTCGTATCATGTATACTCTTCTGCTTACGCTGGATTTACCGCAGTGCTTAAGCGATGCGGTGAAGCTTGATAATATTTTAGTATTTGGCTTTTTGTCTGCCTGAAACGAACATGCCAAGATGAATATTTGGCCTGAGCAGTCGCAAATGCTTATATTGTTTGATGCACAAGTGGCCTGCCCATGCGTTGCACTTCGTATCATGTAACGCTCTCCTGTTCACGCTGGTGTTACCAAAGTGCTTTTGCGCTGCAGTGAAGCTTAATCATCTTTTGGTAATATTCTTTTGTGTCCCTTAAACGGACGTGCCAAGATGCATATTTGGCCTGGGCAGTCGCAAATGCTTATATTTGTTTGATGCCCAAGTGGCCTAGGCATGCGATCATTTCGTATCGCGTAATGCTCTTCTGCTCACGCTGGCTTTACCGCAGTGCTTTCGTGATGCAGTGAAGCTTAATCATCTTTTGGTAATTGTTTGTTGTCTCCGGGCATGCCAAGAAGAATATTTAGCCTGAGCACTCGCAAATGCTTATATTTATTTGATGCACAAGTGGCTTGGGTATGCGTTCATTTCGTATCACGAATTGCTCTTCTGCTCACGCTGGCTTTAACGCAGTGCTTTTTTGATGCAGTGAAGCTTAATCATATTTAAGTATTTGTCTTTTTGTTTGCCTGAAACGGGCGTGCCAAGATGCATCTTTGGCCTGAGCAGTCGCAAATGCTTATATATGTTTGATGCAAAAGTTGCCTGGACATGCGTTCATTTCTTACCGTGTATTGCTCTTCTGCTTACGCTGGCTTTACTGCAGTGCTTTTGCGATGCAGTAAAGCTTGATCATATTTTAGTATTTGTTCTTTTGTTTTCTGGAAACAGACGTGCCAAGATGCATATTTGGCCTGAGCAGTCGGCAAATGCTTATATTTGTTTGATGCACAAGTGGCCTGTGCATGCGTTCACTTCGTAGCATGTAATGCTCTTCTGTTCACGCTGGTGTTACCACAGTGCTTTTGCGATGCAGTGAAGCTTGATCATATTTTAGTATTTGTCCTTTTGTTTGCCTAAACGGACGTGCCAAGATGCATATTTGGCTTGAGCAGTCGCTAATGCTTATATTTGTTTGATGCACAAGTGGCCTGTGCATGCGTTCATTTCATATCTTGTAAAGCTCGTCTGCTCATGGCGGCTTTACCGCAGTGCTTACGCGATGCAGTGCAGCTTAATATTTTTTGGTAATATTCTTTTTGTGTCCATGAAACGGACGTGCCAAGATGCATATTTGGCCTGGGCAGTCGAAAATGCTTATATTTGTTTGATGCACAAGTGGCATGTGCATGCGTTCATTTCGTATCATGTATTGCTCTTCTGCTCACGCTGGGGTTACCACTGTGCTTTTGCGATGCAGTGAAGCTTGATCATATTTTAGTATTTGTCCTTTTGTTTGCCTGAAACGGACGTGCCAAGATGCATATTTGGCCTGAGCAGTCGCTAATGCCTATATTTGTTTGATGCACAAGTGGCCTTTGCATGCGTTCATTTCATATTTTGTAAAGCTCGCCTGCTCATGGCGGCTTTACCACAGTGCTTACGCGATGCAGTGAAGCTTAATAATCTTTGGCAATATTCTTTTTGTGTTCCTGAAATGGACGTGCCAAGATGCATATTTGGCCTGGGCAGTCGCAAAAGCTTATATTTGTTTGATGCACAAGTGCATGTGCATGCGTTCATTTCGTATCAAGTAATGCCCTTCTGCTCACGCTTGCTTTACCGCAGTCTTTCACGATGCAGTGAAGCTTAATCATCTTTTGGTAATTGTCCTTTTGTTTGCCCTGAAACGACATGCCAGGATGCAGATTTGGCCTGAGGAGTCGCAAATGCTTATATTTGTTTGATGCCCAAGTGGCCTAGGCATGCGATCATTTCGTATCGCGTAATGCTCTTCTGCTCACGCTGGCTTTACCGCAGTGCTTTCGTGATGCAGTGAAGCTTAATCATCTTTTGGTAATTGTTGTTGTCTCCGGGCATGCCAAGAAGAATATTTAGCCTGAGCACTCGCAAATGCTTATATTTATTTGATGCACAAGTGGCCTGGGTATGCGTTCATTTCGTATCACGAATTGCTCTTCTGCTCACGCTGGCTTTAACGCAGTGCTTTTTTGATGCAGTGAAGCTTAATCATATTTAAGTATTTGTCTTTTTATTTGCCTGAAACGGGCGTGCCAAGATGCATCTTTGGCCTGAGCAGTCGCAAATGCTTATATATGTTTGATGCAAAAGTTGCCTGGACATGCGTTTCATTTCTTACCGTGTATTGCTCTTCTGCTTACGCTGGCTTTACTGCAGTGCTTTTGCGATGCAGTAAAGCTTGATCACATTTTAGTATTTGTTCTTTTGTTTTCTGGAAACAGACGTGCCAAGATGCATATTTGGCCTGAGCAGTCGCAAATGCTTATATTTGTTTGATGCACAAGTGGCCTGTGCATGCGTTCACTTCGTAGCATGTAATGCTCTTCTGTTCACGCTGGTGTTACCACAGTGCTTTTGCGATGCAGTGAAGCTTGATCATATTTTAGTATTTGTCCTTTTGTTTGCCTAAACGGACGTGCCAAGATGCATATTTGGCTTGAGCAGTCGCTAATGCTTATATTTGTTTGATGCACAAGTGGCCTGTGCATGCGTTCATTTCATATCTTGTAAAGCTCGTCTGCTCATGGCGGCTTTACCGCAGTGCTTACGCGATGCAGTGCAGCTTAATAATTTTTTGGTAATATTCTTTTTGTGTCCCTGAAACGGACGTGCCAAGATGCATATTTGGCCTGGGCAGTCGAAAATGCTTATATTTGTTTGATGCACAAGTGGCATGTGCATGCGTTCATTTCGTATCATGTATTGCTCTTCTGCTCACGCTGGGGTTACCACTGTGCTTTTGCGATGCAGTGAAGCTTGATCATATTTTAGTATTTGTCCTTTTGTTTGCCTGAAACGGACGTGCCAAGATGCATATTTGGCTTGAGCAGTCGCAAATGCTTATATTTGTTTGATGCACAAGTGGCCTGGGCATGCGATCATTTCGTATCGCGTAATGCCTTTCTACTCACGCTGGCTTTACCGCAGTGCTTTCGTGATGCAGTGAAGCTTAATCATCTTTTGGTAATTGTTTTTGTCTCCCTGAAACGGGCATGCCAAGATGCATATTTGGCCTGAGCACTCGCAAGTGCTTATATTTGTTTGATGCACAAGTGGCCTGGGCATGCGTTCATTTCGTATCATGAATTGCTCTTCTGCTCACGCTAGCCTAACGCAGTGCTTTTTTGATGCAGTGAAGCTTAATCATATTTAAGTATTTCTCCTTTTGTTTGCCTGAAACGGACGTGCCAAGATGCATATTTGGCATGAGCAGTCGCGATTGCTTATATTTGTTTGATGCACAAGTGGCCTGAGCATGCGATCATTTCGTATCGCGTAATGCTCTTCTGCTCACGCTGGCTTTACCGCTGTGCTTTCGTGATGCAGTGAAGCTTAATCATCTTTTGGTAATTGTTTTTGTCTCCCTGAAACGGGCATGCCAAGAAGCATATTTGGCCTGAGCACTCGCAAATGCTTATATTTATTTGATGCACAAGTGGCCTGGGTATGCGTTCATTTCGTATCATGAATTGCTCTTCTGCTCACGCTGGCTTTAACGCAGTGCTTTTTTGATGCAGTGAAGCTTAATCATATTTAACTATTTGTCCTTTTGTTTGCCTGAAACGGACGTGCCAAGATGCATCTTTGGCCTGAGCAGTCGCAAATGCTTATATATGTTTGATGCAAAAGTTGCCTGGGCATGCGTTCATTTCTTACCATGTATTGCTCTTCTGCTTACGCTGGCTTTACTGCAGTGCTTTTGCGATGCAGTAAAGCTTGATTATATTTTAGTATTTGTTCTTTTGTTTTCTGGAAACAGACGTGTTAAGATGCATATTTGGCCTGAGCAGTCGCAAATGCTTATATTTGTTTGATGCATAAGTGGCCTGTGCATGCGTTCACTTCGTAGCATGTAATGCTCTTCTGTTCACGCTGGTGTTACCACAGTGCTTTTGCGATGCAGTGAAGCTTGATCATATTTTAGTATTTGTCCTTTTGTTTGCCTGAAACGGACGTGCCAAGATGCATATTTGGCTTGAGCAGTCGCTAATGCTTATATTTGTTTGATGCACAAGTGGCCTGTGCATGCGTTCATTTCATATCTTGTAAAGCTCGTCTGCTCATGGCGGCTTTCCCGCAGTGCTTGCGCGATGCAATGAAGCTTGATATTCTTTTGATAATATTTTTTGTGTCCCTGAAACGGACGTGCCAAGATGCATATTTGGCCTGGGCAGTCGCAAATGCTTATATTTGTTTGATGCACAAGTGGCATGTGCATGCGTTCATTTCGTATCATGTATTGCTCTTCTGCTCACGCTGGGGTTACCACTGTGCTTTTGCGATGCAGTGAAGCTTGATCTTATTTTATTATTTGTCCTTTGGTTTGCCTGAAACGGACGTGCCAAGATGCATATTTGGCCTGAGCA
The DNA here is from genome assembly GCA_013436015.1 of Rhipicephalus annulatus. Classification (NCBI taxonomy): domain Eukaryota; kingdom Metazoa; phylum Arthropoda; class Arachnida; order Ixodida; family Ixodidae; genus Rhipicephalus; species Rhipicephalus annulatus. The sequence goes on along the minus strand of WOVY01004554.1, from coordinate 51,373 downwards.
GTCGCTAATGCCTATATTTGTTTGATGCACAAGTGGCCTTTGCATGCGTTCATTTCATATTTTGTAAAGCTCGCCTGCTCATGGCGGCTTTACCACAGTGCTTACGCGATGCAGTGAAGCTTAATAATCTTTTGGCAATATTCTTTTTGTGTTCCTGAAATGGACGTGCCAAGATGCATATTTGGCCTGGGCAGTCGCAAAAGCTTATATTTGTTTGATGCACAAGTGCATGTGCATGCGTTCATTTCGTATCAAGTAATGCCCTTCTGCTCACGCTTGCTTTACCGCAGTTCTTTCACGATGCAGTGAAGCTTAATCATCTTTTGGTAATTGTCCTTTTGTTTGCCTGAAACGGACATGCCAGGATGCAGATTTGGCCTGAGGAGTCGCAAATGCTTATATTTGTTTGATGCACAAGTGGCCTGGGCGTGCGTTCATTTCGTATCATGTATAGCTCTTCTGCTCACGCTGGCTTTACCGCAGTGCTTCTGCGATGCAGTAAAGCTTGGTTACATTTTAGTATTTGTTCTTTTGTTTGCCTGAAACGAACGTGCCAAGATGCATATTTGGCCTGAGCAGTCGCAAATGCTTATATTTGTTTGATGCACAAGTGGCCTGTGCATGCGTTCATTTCGTATCATGTATTGCTCTTCTGCTCATGCTTGCTTTACCGCAGTTCTTTCGCGATGCAGTGAAGCTTAATCATCTTTTAGTAATTGTCCTTTTGTTTGCCTGAAACGGACATGCAAGGATGCAGATTTGGCCTGAGGAGTCGCAAATGCCTATATTTGTTTGATGCACAAGTGGCCTGGGCGTGCGTTCATTTCGTATCTTGTATAGCTCTTCTGCTCACGCTGGCTTTACCGCAGTGCTTTTGCGATGCAGTGAAGCTTGATCAACTTTAAGTATTTGTCCTTTTGTTTGCCTGAAACGGACGTGCCAAGATGCAGATTGGGCCTGAGCAGTCTCAAATGCTTATATTTGTTTGATGCACAAGTGGCCTGTGCACCGTTCATTTCGTATCATGTAGTGCTCTTCTGCTCACGCTAACTTTACCGCAGTGCTTTTGCGTTGCAGTGAAACTTGATCATATTTAAGTATTTGTCGTTTAGTTTGCCTAAAACGGACGTGCCAAGATGCATATTTGGCTTGAGCAGTCGCAAATGCTTATAATTGTTTGATGCACAAGGGGCCTGGGCATGCGATCATTTCGTATCGCGTAATGCTCTTCTGCTCACGCTGGCTTTACCGCAGTGCATTCGTGATGCAGTGATGCTTAATCATCTTTTGGTAATTGTTTTTGTCTCCCAGAAACGGGCATGCCAAGATGCATATTTGGCCTGAGCACTCGCAAGTGCTTATATTTGTTTGATGCACAAGTGGCCTGGGCATGCGTTCATTTCGTATCATGAATTGCTCTTCTGCTCACGCTGGTCTAACGCAGTGCTTTTTTGATGCAGTGAAGCTTAATCATATTTAAGTATTTGTCCTTTTGTTTGCCTGAAACGGACGTGCCAAGATGCATATATGGCCTGAGCAGTCGCTAATGCTTATATTTGTTTGATGCACAAGTGGCCTGTGCATGGGTTCATTCCGTACCATGAAATCTCTTCTCCTCACGCTGGCTTTACTGCAGTGATTTTGCGATGCAGTGAAGCTTATTATTCTTTTGGTATTTGTCCTTTCGTTTGCCTGTAACGGACGTGCCAAGATGCAGATTGGGCCTGAGCAGTCTCAAATGTTTATATTTGTTTGATGCACAAGTGGCCTTTGCGCCGTTCATTTCGTATCATGTAATGCTCTTCTGCTCACGCTGGCTTTACCGCAGTGCTTTCGTGATGCAGTGAAGCTAAATTATCTTTTGGTATTTGACTTTTTGGCTGTTTGAAAAGGGCGTGCCAAGATGCATATTTAGCCTGAGCAGTCGCAAATGCTTATAATTGTTTGATGCACAAGTGGCCTGTGCATACGTTCATTTCGTATCATGTAATGCTCTTCTGCTCACGCTGGCTTTTCCGCAGTGCTTCTGCGATGCAGTAAAGCTTGATCACATTTTAGTATTTGTTCTTTTGTTTGCCTGAAACAGACGTGCCAAGATGCATACTTGGCGTGAGCAGTCGCAAATGCTTATATTTGTTTTATGCACAAGTGGCCTCGGCATGCGTTCATTTCGTATCATGTAATGCTCTTCTGCTCGCGCTGGCTTTACCGCAGTGCTTTCGTGATGCAGTGAAGCTTAATCATCTTTTGGTAATTGTTTTTGTCTCCCTGAAACGGGCATGCTAAGATGCATATTTGGCCTGAGCACTCGCAAGTGCTTATATTTGTTTGATGCACAAATGGCCTGGGCATGCGTTCATTTCGTATCATGAATTGCTCTTCTGCTCACACTAGCCTAACGCAGTGCTTTTTTGATGCAGTGAAGCTTAATCATATTTAAGTATTTCTCCTTTTTGTTTGCCTGAAACGGACGTGCCAAGATGCATATTTGGCATGAGCAGTCGCGATTGCTTATATTTGTTTGATGCACAAGTGGCCTGAGCATGCGATCATTTCGTATCGCGTAATGCTCTTCTGCTCACGCTGGCTTTACCGCTGTGCTCTCGTGATGCAGTGAAGCTTAATCATCTTTTGGTAATTGTTTTTGTCTCCCTGAAACGGGCATGCCAAGAAGTATATTTGGCCTGAGCACTCGCAAATGCTTATATTTATTTGATGCACAAGTGGCCTGGGTATGCGTTCATTTCGTATCATGAATTGCTCTTCTGCTCACGCTGGCTTTAACGCAGTGCTTTTTTGATGCAGTGAAGCTTAATCATATTTAACTATTTGTCCTTTTGTTTGCCTGAAACGGACGTGCCAAGATGCATCTTTGGCCTGAGCAGTCGCAAATGCTTATATATGTTTGATGCAAAAGTTGCCTGGGCATGCGTTCATTTCTTACCATGTATTGCTCTTCTGCTTACGCTGGCTTTACTGCAGTGCTTTTGCGATGCAGTAAAGCTTGATCATATTTTAGTATTTGTTCTTTTGTTTTCTGGAAACAGATGTGTTAAGATGCATATTTGGCCTGAGCAGTCGCAAATGCCTATACTTGTTTGATGCACAAGTGGCCTGTGCATGAGTTCACTTCGTAGCATGTAATGCTCTTCTGTTCACGCTGGTGTTACCACAGTGCTTTTGCGATGCAGTGAAGCTTGATCATATTTTAGTATTTGTCCTTTTGTTTGCCTGAAACGGACGTGCCAAGATGCATATTTGGCTTGAGCAGTCGCTAATGCTTATATTTGTTTGATGCACAAGTGGCCTGTGCATGCGTTCATTTCATATCTTGTAAAGCTCGTCTGCTCATGGCGGCTTTCCCGCAGTGCTTGCGCGATGCAGTGAAGCTTAATATTTTTTTGGTAATATTTTTTGTGTCCCTGAAACGGACGTGCCAAGATGCATATTTGGCCTGGGCAGTCGCAAATGCTTATATTTGTTTGATGCACAAGTGGCATGTGCATGCGTTCATTTCGTATCATGTATTGCTCTTCTGCTCACGCTGGGGTTACCACTGTGCTTTTGCGATGCAGTGAAGCTTGATCTTATTTTAGTATTTGTCCTTTTGTTTGCCTGAAACGGACGTGCCAAGATGCATATTTGGCCTGAGCAGTCGCTAATGCTTATATTTGTTTGATGCACAAGTGGCCTTTGCATGCGTTCATTTCATATTTTGTAAAGCTCGCCTGCTCATGGCGGCTTTACCACAGTGCTTACGCGAAGCAGTGAAGCTTAATATTCTTTTGGTAATATTCTTTTTGTGTTCCTGAAATGGACGTGCCAAGATGCATATTTGGCCTGGGAAGTCGCAAATGCTTATATTTGTTTGATGCACAAGTGGCCTGTGCATGGGTTCATTCCGTACCATGAAATCTCTTCTCCTCACGCTGGCTTACTGCAGTGATTTTGCGATGCAGTGAAGCTTATTATTCTTTTGGTATTTGTCCTTTCGTTTGCCTGTAACGGACGTGCCAAGATGCAGATTGGGCCTGAGCAGTCTCAAATGTTTATATTTGTTTGATGCACAAGTGGCCTTTGCGCCGTTCATTTCGTATCATGTAATGCTCTTCTGCTCACGCTGGCTTTACCGCAGTGCTTTCGTGATGCAGTGAAGCTAAATTATCTTTTGGTATTTGACTTTTTGGCTGTTTGAAAAGGGCGTGCCAAGATGCATATTTAGCCTGAGCAGTCGCAAATGCTTATAATTGTTTGATGCACAAGTGGCCTGTGCATACGTTCATTTCGTATCATGTAATGCTCTTCTGCTCACGCTGGCTTTTCCGCAGTGCTTCTGCGATGCAGTAAAGCTTGATCACATTTTAGTATTTGTTCTTTTGTTTGCCTGAAACAGACGTGCCAAGATGCATACTTGGCGTGAGCAGTCGCAAATGCTTATATTTGTTTTATGCACAAGTGGCCTCGGCATGCGTTCATTTCGTATCATGTAATGCTCTTCTGCTCGCGCTGGCTTTACCGCAGTGCTTTCGTGATGCAGTGAAGCTTAATCATCTTTTGGTAATTGTTTTTGTCTCCCTGAAACGGGCATGCTAAGATGCATATTTGGCCTGAGCACTCGCAAGTGCTTATATTTGTTTGATGCACAAATGGCCTGGGCATGCGTTCATTTCGTATCATGAATTGCTCTTCTGCTCACACTAGCCTAACGCAGTGCTTTTTTGATGCAGTGAAGCTTAATCATATTTAAGTATTTCTCCTTTTTGTTTGCCTGAAACGGACGTGCCAAGATGCATATTTGGCATGAGCAGTCGCGATTGCTTATATTTGTTTGATGCACAAGTGGCCTGAGCATGCGATCATTTCGTATCGCGTAATGCTCTTCTGCTCACGCTGGCTTTACCGCTGTGCTCTCGTGATGCAGTGAAGCTTAATCATCTTTTGGTAATTGTTTTTGTCTCCCTGAAACGGGCATGCCAAGAAGTATATTTGGCCTGAGCACTCGCAAATGCTTATATTTATTTGATGCACAAGTGGCCTGGGTATGCGTTCATTTCGTATCATGAATTGCTCTTCTGCTCACGCTGGCTTTAACGCAGTGCTTTTTCGATGCAGTGAAGCTTAATCATATTTAACTATTTGTCCTTTTGTTTGCCTGAAACGGACGTGCCAAGATGCATCTTTGGCCTGAGCAGTCGCAAATGCTTATATATGTTTGATGCAAAAGTTGCCTGGGCATGCGTTCATTTCTTACCTTGTATTGCTCTTCTGCTTACGCTGGCTTTACTGCAGTGCTTTTGCGATGCAGTAAAGCTTGATCATATTTTAGTATTTGTTCTTTTGTTTTCTGGAAACAGATGTGTTAAGATGCATATTTGGCCTGAGCAGTCGCAAATGCCTATACTTGTTTGATGCACAAGTGGCCTGTGCATGAGTTCACTTCGTAGCATGTAATGCTCTTCTGTTCACGCTGGTGTTACCACAGTGCTTTTGCGATGCAGTGAAGCTTGATCATATTTTAGTATTTGTCCTTTTGTTTGCCTGAAACGGACGTGCCAAGATGCATATTTGGCTTGAGCAGTCGCTAATGCTTATATTTGTTTGATGCACAAGTGGCCTGTGCATGCGTTCATTTCTTATCTTGTAAAGCTCGTCTGCTCATGGCGGCTTTCCCGCAGTGCTTGCGCGATGCAGTGAAGCTTAATATTTTTTTGGTAATATTTTTTGTGTCCCTGAAACGGACGTGCCAAGATGCATATTTGGCCTGGGCAGTCGCAAATGCTTATATTTGTTTGATGCACAAGTGGCATGTGCATGCGTTCATTTCGTATCATGTGTTGCTCTTCTGCTCACGCTGGGGTTACCACTGTGCTTTTGCGATGCAGTGAAGCTTGATCTTATTTTAGTATTTGTCCTTTTGTTTGCCTGAAACGGACGTGCCAAGATGCATATTTGGCCTGAGCAGTCGCTAATGCTTATATTTGTTTGATGCACAAGTGGCCTTTGCATGCGTTCATTTCATATTTTGTAAAGCTCGCCTGCTCATGGCGGCTTTACCACAGTGCTTACGCGAAGCAGTGAAGCTTAATATTCTTTTGGTAATATTCTTTTTGTGTTCCTGAAATGGACGTGCCAAGATGCATATTTGGCCTGGGAAGTCGCAAATGCTTATATTTGTTTGATGCACAAGTGCATGTGCATGCGTTCATTTCGTATCAAGTAATGCCCTTCTGCTCACGCTTGCTTTACCGCAGTTCTTTCGGGATGCAGTGAAGCTTAATCATCTTTTGGTAATTGTCCTTTTGTTTGCCTGAAACGGACATGCCAGGATGCAGATTTGGCCTGAGGAGTCGCAAATGCTTATATTTGTTTGATGCACAAGTGGCCTGGGCATGCGTTCATTTCGTATCATGTATAGCTCTTCTGCTCACGCTGTCTTTACCGCAGTGCTTCTGCGATGCAGTAAAGCTTGGTTACATTTTAGTATTTGTTCTTTTGTTTGCCTGAAACGAACGTGCCAAGATGCATATTTGGCCTGAGCAGTCGCAAATGCTTATATTTGTTTGATGCACAGGTGGCCTGTGCATGCGTTAATTTCGTATCATGTATTGCTCTTCTGCTCATGCTTGCTTTACCGCAGTTCTTCCGCGATGCAGTGAAGCTTAATCATCTTTTAGTAATTGTCCTTTTGTTTGCCTGAAACGGACATGCCAGGATGCAGATTTGGCCTGAGGAGTCGCAAATGCTTATATTTGTTTGATGCACAAGTGGCTTGGGCGTGCGTTCATTTCGTATCTTGTATAGCTCTTCTGCTCACGCTGGCTTTACCGCAGTGCTTTTGCGATGCAGTGAAGCTTGATCAACTTTAAGTATTTGTCCTTTTGTTTGCCTGAAACGGACGTGCCAAGATGCAGATTGGGCCTGAGCAGTCTCAAATGCTTATATTTGTTTGATGCACAAGGGGCCTGGGCATGCGATCATTTCGTATCGCGTAATGCTCTTCTGCTCACGCTGGCTTTACCGCAGTGCATTCGTGATGCAGTGATGCTTAATCATCTTTTGGTAATTGTTTTTGCCTCCCTGAAACGGGCATGCCAAGATGCATATTTGGCCTGAGCACTCGAAAGTGCTTATACTTGTTTGATGCACAAGTGGCCTGGGCATGCGTTCATTTCGTATCATGAATTGCTCTTCTGCTCACGCTGGTCTAACGCAGTGCTTTTGATGCAGTGAAGCTTAATCATATTTAAGTATTTGTCCTTTTGTTTGCCTGAAACGGACGTGCCAAGATGCATATATGGCCTGAGCAGTCGCTAATGCTTATATTTGTTTGATGCACAAGTGGCCTGTGCATGCGTTCATTCCGTACCATGAAATCTCTTCTCCTCACGCTGGCTTTACTGCAGTGATTTTGCGATGCAGTGAAGCTTAATATTCTTTTGGTAATTGTCTTTTTGTCTGTTTAAAAAGGACGTGCCAAGATATATATTTGGCCTGAGCAGTCGCAAATCTTTATATTTGTTTGAAGCACAAGTGGCCTGGGTATGCGTTCATTTCGTATCATGAATTGCTCTTCTGCTCACGCTGGCTTTAACGCAGTGCGTTTTTGATGCAGTGAAGCCTAATTATATTTAAGTATTTGTCCTTTTGTTTGCCTGAAACGGACGTGCCAAGATGCATCTTTGGTCTGAGCAGTCGCAAATGCTTAAATATGTTTGATGCAAATGTTGCCTGGGTATGCGTTCATTTCTTACCTTGTAATGCTTTACTGCAGTGCTTTTGCGATGCAGTAAAGCATGATCATATTTTAGTATTTGTTCTTTTGTTTTCCGGAAACAGACGTGCCAAGACGCATAATTGGCCTGAGCAGTCGCAAATGCTTAAATTTATTTGATGCACAAGTGGCCTGTGCATGCGTTCATTTCGTATCTTGTAATACTCTTCTGCTCACGCTGGCTTTACCGCAGTGCTTTTGCGATGCGGTGAAGCTTGATAATATTTTAGTATTTGTCCTTTTGTTTGCCTGAAACAGACGTGCCAAGATGCAAATTTGGCCTGAGCACTCGCAATTGCTTATATTTGTTTAATGCACAAGTGGCATAAGCATGCGTTCATTTCGTATCATGTAATGCTCTTCTGCTCAAGCTGGCTTTACTGCAGTGATTTTTCGATGCAGTGAAGCTTAATCATCTTTTGGTAATTGTCTTTTTGTCTGTTTAAAAAGGACGTGCCAAAATGTATATTTGGCCTGAGCAGTCGCAAATGCTTATATTTGTTTGATGCACAAGTGGCCTGTGCACTGTTCATTTCCTATCATGTAATGCTCTTTTGCTCACGCTGGCTTTACCGCAGTGCTTTTGCGTTGCAGTGAAACTTGATCATATTTAAGTATTTGTCCTTTTGTTTGCCTGAAACGGACCTGCCAAGATGCATATTTGGCCTGAGCTGTCGCAAATGCTTATATTTGTTTGATGCACAAGTGGCATCAAACAAATATAAGGCATATATATTGGGCATGCGTTCATTTCGTTTCATGTAAGGCTCTTCTGCTCACGCTTGCTTTACCGCAGTGCTTTCGCGATGCAGTGAAGCTTAATCATCTTTTGGTAATTGTTTTTTTTGTCTCCTTGAAACAGACGTGCCAAGATGCATATTTGGCCCGAGCAGTCACAAATGTTTATATTTGTTTGATGCACAAGTGGCCTGTGCATGCGTTTATTTCGTATCATATAATCCTCCTCTCCTCATGCTGGCATTACCGCAGTGCTTTCGCGATGCAGTGAAGTTCAATCATCTTTTTGTAATTGTCTTTTTGTCTCCCTGAAACGAACATGCCAAGATGCATACTTGGCCTGAGCACTTGCAAATGCTTATATTTGTTTGAATCACAAGTGGCCTTTGCATGCGTTCATTCCGTACCTTGTATGGCTCTTCTGCTCACGCTGGCTTTACTGCAGTGATTTTGCGATGCAGTGAAGCTTAATCATCTTTTGGTAATTGTCTTTCTGTCTGTTTGAAAAGGACGTGCCAAAATGTATATTTGGCCTGAGCAGTCGCAAATGCTTATATTTGTTTGATGCACAAGTGGCCTGTGCACTGTTCATTTCCTATCATGTAATGCTCTTCTGCTCACGCTGGCTTTACTGCAGTGCTTTTGCGATGCAGTAAAGCATGATCATATTTTAGTATTTGTTCTTTTGTTTTCCGGAAACAGACGTGCCAAGATGCATATTTGGCCTGAGCAGCCGCAAATGCTTAAATTTATTTGATGCACAAGTGGCCTGGGCATGCGTTCATTTCGTATCATAAATTGCTCTTCTGCTCACGCTGGCTTTAACGAGTGCTTTTTTGATGCAGGGAAGCCTAATTATATTTAAGTATTTGTCCTTTTGTTTGCCTGAAACGGACGTGCCAAGATGCATCTTTGGTCTGAGCAGTCGCAAATGCATAAATATGTTTGATGCAATTGTTGCCTGGGCATGCGTTCATTTCTTACCATGTAATGCTCTTCTGCTAACGCTGGCTTTACTGCAGTGCTTTTGCGATGCAGTAAAGCATGATCATATTTTAGTATTTGTTCTTTTGTTTTCCGGAAACAGACGTGCCAAGATGCATATTTGGCCTTAGCAGTCGCAAATGCTTAAATTTATTTGATGCACAAGTGGCCTGTGCATGCGTTCATTTCGTATCTTGTAATACTCTTCTGCTCACGCTGGCTTTACCGCAGTGCTTTTGCGATGCGGTGAAGCTTGATAATACTTTAGTATTTTTCCTTTTGTTTGCCTGAAACAGACGTGCCAAGATGCAAATTTGGCCTGAGCACTCGCAATTGCTTATATTTGTTTAATGCACAAGTGGCATAAGCATGCGTTCATTTCGTATCATGTAATGCTCTTCTGCTCACGCTGGTTTTACCGCAGTGCCTCTGCGATGCAGTGAAGCTTGGTCACATTTTAGTATTTGTTCTTTTGTTTGCCTGAAACAGATGTGCCAAGATGCATATTTGGCCTGAGCAGTCGCAAATGCTTATATTTGTTTGAAGCACAAGTGGCCTGTGCATGGGTTTATTTCGTATCATATAATGATTTTCTCCCCATGCTGGCAGTACCGCAGTCGTTTCGCGATGCAGTGAAGTTTAATCATCTTTTAGTAATTGTCTTTTTGTTTCCCTGAAACGAACGTGCCAACATGCATATTTGGCCTAAGCAGTCGCAAATGCTTATATTTGTTTGATGCACAAGTGTCCTGTGCATGCGTTCATTCCGTACCTTGTATTGCTCTTCTGCTCACGCTGGCTTTACTTCAGTGATTTTGCAATGCAGTGAAGCTTAATCATCTTTCGGTAATTGTCTTTTTGTCTCTTTGAACAGGACGTGCCAAAATGTATATTTGGCCTGAGCAGTCACAAATGCTTATATTTGTTTGATGCACAAGTGGCCTGTGCACCGTTCATTTTGTATCATGTAGTGCTCTTCTGCTCACGCTAACTTTACCGCAGTGCTTTTGCGTTGCAGTGAATTTTGATCACATTTAAGTATTTGTCCTTTAGTTTGCCTGAAACGGACGTGCCAAGATGCATATTTGGCTTGAGCAGTCGCAAATGCTTATATTTGTTTGATGCTCAAGTGGCCTGGGCATGCGATCATTTCGTATCGCGTAATGCTCTTCTGCTCACGCTGGCTTTACCGCAGTGCATTCGTGATGCAGTGAAGCTTAATCATCTTTTGGTAATTGTTTTTGTCTCCCTGAAACGGGCATGCCAAGATGCATATTTGGCCTGAGCACTCGCAAGTGCTTATATTTGTTTGATGCACAAGTGGCCTGGGCATGCGTTCATTTCGTATCATGAATTGCTCTTCTACTCACGCTGGCCTAACGCAGTGCTTTTTTGATGCAGTGAAGCTTAATCATATTTAAGTATTTGTCCTTTTGTTTGCCTCAAACGGACGTGCCAAGATGCATATTTGGCCTGAGCAGTCGCTAATGCTTATATTTGTTTGATGCACAAGTGGCCTGTGCAAGCGTTCATTTCATATCTTGTAAAGCTCGTCTGCTCATGGCGGCATTACCGATGTGCTTGCGCGATGCAGTGAAGCTTATAATCTTTTGGTAATATTCTTTTTGTGTCCCTGAAACGGAAGTGCCAAGATGCATATTTGGCCTGGGCAGTCGCAAATGCTTATATTTTTTTGATGCACAAGTGGCATGTGCATGCGTTCATTTCGCATCATGTAATGCTCTTCTGTTCACGCTGGTTTTACCGCAGTGCTTCTGCGTTGCAGTGAAACTTGATCATATTTAAGTAGTTGTCCATTTGTTTGCCTGAAACGGACGTGCCAAGATGCATAATTGGCCTGAGCTGTCGCAAATGCTTATATTTGTTTGATGCACAAGTGGCCTGTGCATGCGTTTATTTCGTATCATATAATCCTCTTCTCCTCATGCTGGCATTACCGCAGTGCTTTCGCGATGCAGTGAAGTTCAATCATCTTTTTGTAATTGTCTTTTTGTCTCCCTGAAACGAACGTGCCAAGATGCATAATTGGCCTGAGCACTTGCAAATGCTTATATTTTTTGATGCACAAGTGGCCTGTGCATGCGTTCCTTCCGTACCATGAAATCTCTTCTCCTCACGCTGGCTTTACTGCAGTGATTTTGCAATGCAGTGAACCTTATTTATCTTTTGGTAATTGTCTTTTTGTCTGTTTAAAAAGGACGTGCCAAGATGTATATTTTGCCTGAGCAGTCGCAAATGCTTATATTTGTTTGAAGCACAAGTGGCCTCTGCATGCGTTCATTTCGTATCATGTAATGCTGTTCTGCTCACGCTGGTTTTGCAGCAGTGCTTCTGCGTTGCAGTGAAGCTTGATCATATTTAGGTATTTCTCCTTTTGTTTGCTTGAAACGGACATGCCAAGATGCATATTTGGCCTGAGCAGTCAGAAATGCTTATATTTGTTTGATGCACAAGTGGCTTGGGCATGCGTTCATTTCGTTTCATGAAAGGCTCTTCTGCTCACGCTTGCTTTAACGCAGTGCTTTCGCGATGCAGTGAAGCTTAATCATCTTTTGGTAATTGTTTTTTGTCTCCTTGAAACAGACGTGCCAAGATGCATATTTGGCCTGAGCAGTCACAAATGTTTATATTTGTTTGATGCACAAGTGGCCTGTGCATGCGTTTATTTCGTATCATATAATCCTCCTCTCCTCATGCTGGCATTACCGCAGTGCTTTCGCGATGCAGTGAAGTTCAATCATCTTTTTGTAATTGTCTTTTTGTCTCCCTGAAACGAACATGCCAAGATGCATATTTGGCCTGAGCACTTGCAAATGCTTATATTTGTTTGAATCACAAGTGGCCTTTGCATGCGTTCATCCCGTATCTTGCATGGCTCTTCTGCTCACGCTGGCTTTACTGCAGTGATTTTGCGATGCAGTGAAGCTCAATCATCTTTTGGTAATTGTCTTTTTGTCTGTTTGAAAAGGACGTGCCACAATGCATATTTGGCCTGAGCAGTCGCAAATGCTTATATTTGTTTCATGCACAAGTGGCCTGTGCACTGTTCATTTCCTATCATGTAATGCTCTTCTGCTCACGCTGGCTTTACCGCAGTGCTTTTGCGTTGCAGTGAAGCTTGATCATATTTAGGTATTTGTCCTTTTGTTTGCTTGAAACGGACATGCCAAGATGCATAATTGGCCTGAGCAGTCAGAAATGCTTATATTTGTTTGATGCGCAAGTGGCCTGGGCATGCGTTCATTTCGTATCATGTAAGGCTCTTCTGCTCACGCTTGCTTTACCGCAGTGCTTTCGCGATGCAGTGAAGCTTAATCATCTTTTGGTGATTGTTTTTTGTCTCCTTGAAACGGACATGCCAAGATGCATAATTGGCCTGAGCCGTGGCAAATGCTTAAATTTGTTTGATGCACAAGTGGCCTGTGCATGCGTTCGTTTCGTATCATGTATTGCTCTTCTGCTCACGCTGGCTTTACCGCAGTTTTTCTGCGATGCAGTAAAGCTTGATCACACTTTAGTATTTGTTCTTTTGTTTGCCTGAAACAGACGTGCCAAGCTGCATATTTCGCCTGAGCAGTCGCAAATGCTTAAATTTGTTTGATGCACAAGTGGCCTGTGCATGCGTTCGTTTCGTATCATGTAATGCTCTTCTGCTCAAGCTGGCTTTACCGCAGTTTTTCTGCGATGCAGTAAAGCTCGATCACACTTTAGTATTTGTTCTTTTGTTTGCCTGAAACAGACGTGCCAAGATGCATATTTCGCCTGAGCAGTCACAAATGCTTATATTTGTTCGATGCACAAGTGGCCTGTGCATGCGTTTATTTCGTATCATATATTCCTCTTCTCCTCATGCTGGCATTACCGCAGTGCTTTCGCGATGCAGGGAAGTTCAATCATCTTTTTGTAATTGTCTTTTTGTCTACCTGAAACGAACGTGCCAAGATGCATATTTGGCCTGAGCACTTGCAAATGCTGATATTTGTTTGATGCACAAGTGGCCTGTGCATGCGTTCATTCCGTACCTTGTATTGCTCTTCTGCTCACGCTGGCTTTACTGCAGTGATTTTGCGATGCAGTGAAGCTCAATCATCTTATGGTAATTGTCTTTTTGTCTGTTTCAAAAGGACGTGCCAAAATGTATATTTGGCCTGAGCAGTCGCAAATGCTTATATTTGTTTCATGCACAAGTGGCCTGTGCACTGTTCATTTCCTATCATGTAATGCTCTTCTGCTCACGCTGGCTTTACCGCAGTGCTTTTGCGTTGCAGTGAAACTTGATCATATTTAAGTATTTGTCCTTTTATTTGCCTGAAACGGACGTGCCAAGATGCATAATTGGCCTGAGCTGTCGCAAATGCTTATATTTGTTTGATGCACAAGTGGCCTGTGCATGCGTTTATTTCGTATCATATAATCCTCTTCTCCTCATGCTGGCATTACCGCAGTGCTTTCGCGATGCAGTGAAGTTCAATCGTCTTTTTGTAATTGTCTTTTTGTCTCCCTGAAACGAACGTGCCAAGATGCATATTTGGCCTGAGCACTTGCAAATGCTTATATTTTTTGATGCACAAGTGGCCTGTGCATGCGTTCATTTCGTATCATAAATTGCTCTTCTGCTCACGCTGGCTCTAACGATTGCTTTTTTGATGCAGTGAAGCCTAATTATATTTAAGTATTTGTCCTTTTGTTTGCCTGGAACGGACGTGCCAAGATGCATCTTCGGCCTGAGCAGTCGCAAATGCTTAAATATGTTATGCAAATGTTGCCTGGGCATGTGTTCATTTCTTACCATGTAATGCTCTTGTGCTTACCCTGGCTTTACTGCAGTGCTTTTGCGATGCAGTAAAGCTTGATTATATTTTAGTATTTTTTCTTTTGTTTTCCGAAAACAGACGTGCCAAGATGCATATTTAGCCTGAGCAGTCGCAAATGCTTAAATTTATTTGATGCACAAGTGACCTGTGCAAGCGTTCATTTCGTATCTTGGAATAGTCTTCTGCTCACGCTGGCTTTACCGCAGTGCTTTTGCAATGCGGTGAAGCTTGATAATATTTTAGTATTTGTCCTTTTGTTTGCCTGAAACATACGTGCCAAGATGCACATTTGGCCTGAGCACTCGCAATTGCTTATATTTGTTTATAGCACAAGTGGCATAAGCATGCGTTCATTTCGTATCATGTAATGCTCTTCTGCTCACACTGGTTTTACCGCAGTGCCTCTGCGATGCAGTAAAGCTTGGTCACATTTCAGCATTTGTTCTTTTGTTTGCCTGAAACAGATGTGCCAAGATGCATATTTGGCCTGAGCAGTCACAAATGCTTATATTTGTTTGAAGCACAAGTGGCCTGTGCAAGCGTTTATTTCGTATCATATAATGCTCTTCTGCTCATTCTTGCTTTACCGCAGTTCTTTCGCGATGCAGTGAAGCTTAATCATCTTTTGGTATTTGACTTTTTGTCTGTTTGAAAAGGGCGTGCCAAGATGCCTACTTAGCCTGAGCAGTCGCAAATGCTTATAATTGTTTGATGCACAAGTGGCCTGTGCATGCGTTCATTTCGTATCATCTAATGCTCTTCTGCTCACGCTGCCTTTACCGCAGTGCTTATGCGATGCAGTAAAGCTTGGTCACATTTTAGTATTTGTTTTTTTGTTTGCCTGAAACAGACGTGCCAAGATGCATATTTGGCCTGAGCAGTCACAAATGCTTATATTTGTTGGAAGCACAAGTGGCCTGTGCATGCGTTTATTTCGTATCATCTAATGCTCTTCTCCTCACGCTGGCTTTACTGCAGTGATTTTGCGATGCAGTGAAGCTTATTCATCTTTTGGTAATTGTCTTTTTGTCTGTTTGAAAAGGACGTGCCAAGATGCATATTTGGCCTGAGCAGTCGCAAATGCTTGTATTTGTTTGATGCACAAGTGGCCTGTGCATGCGTTCATTCCGTACCATGTAATGCTCTTCTCCTCACGCTGGCTTTACTGCAGTGATTTTGCGATGCAGTGAAGCTTATTCATCTTTTGGTAATTGTCTTTTTGTCTGTTTGAAAAGGACGTGCCAAGATGCATATTTGGCCTGAGCAGTCGCAAATGCTTATATTTGTTTAATGCACAAGTGGCCTGTGCATGCGTTCATTTCGTATCATGTAATGCTCTTCTGCTCCCGCTGGTTTTGCAGCAGTGCTTTTGCGTTGCAGTGAAGCTTGATCATATTTAGGTATTTGTCCTTTTGTTTGCTTGAAACGGACATGCCAAGATGCATATTTGGCCTGAGCAGTCAGAAATGCTTATATTTGTTTGATGCACAAGTGGCCTGGGCATGCGTTCATTTCGTATCATGTAAGGCTCTTCTGCTCACGCTTGCTTTACCGCAGTGCTTTCGCGATGCAGTGAAGCTTAATCATTTTTTGGTGATTGTTTTTTTGTCTCCTTGAAACGGACATGCCAAGATGCGTAATTGGCCTGAGCCGTCGCAAATGCTTAAATTTGTTTGATGCACAAGTGGCCTGTGCATGCGTTCGTTTCGTATCATGCAATGCTCTTCTGCTCACGCTGGCTTTACCGCAGTTTTTCTGCGATGCAGTAAAGCTTGATCACACTTTAGTATTTGTTCTTTTGTTTGCCTGAAACAGACGTGCCAAGATGCATATTTCGCCTGAGCAGTCACAAATGCTTATATTTGTTTGATGCACAAGTGGCCTGTGCATGCGTTTATTTCGTATCATATAATCCTCTTCTCCTCATGCTGGCATTACCGCAGTGCTTTCGCGATGCACGGAAGCTCAATCATCTTTTTGTAATTGTCTTTTTGTCTACCTGAAACGAACGTGCCAAGATGCATATTTGGCCTGAGCACTTGCAAATGCTGATATTTGTTTGATGCACAAGTGGCCTGTGCATGCGTTCATTCCGTACCTTGTATTGCTCTTCTGCTCACGCTGGCTTTACTGCAGTGATTTTGCGATGCAGTGAAGCTCAATCATCTTTTGGTAATTGTCTTTTTGTCTGTTTGAAAAGGACGTGCCAAAATGTATATTTGGCCTGAGCAGTCGCAAATGCTTATATTTGTTTCATGCACAAGTGGCCTGTGCACTGTTCATTTCCTATCATGTAATGCTCTTCTGCTCACGCTGGCTTTACCGCAGCGCTTTTGCGTTGCAGTGAAACTTGATCATATTTAAGTAGTTGTCCATTTGTTTGCCTGAAACGGACGTGCCAAGATGCATAATTGGCCTGAGCTGTCGCAAATGCTTATATTTGTTTGATGCACAAGTGGCCTGTGCATGCGTTTATTTCGTATCATATAATCCTCTTCTCCTCATGCTGGCATTACCGCAGTGCTTTCGCGATGCAGTGAAGTTCAATCATCTTTTTGTAATTGTCTTTTTGTCTCCCTGAAACGAACGTGCCAAGATGCATAATTGGCCTGAGCACTTGCAAATGCTTATATTTTTTGATGCACAAGTGGCCTGTGCATGCGTTCATTTCGTATCATAAATTTCTCTTCTGCTCACGCTGGCTCTAACGATTGCTTTTTTGATGCAGTGAAGCCTAATTATATTTAAGTATTTGTCCTTTTGTTTGCCTGGAACGGACGTGCCAAGATGCATCTTTGGCCTGAGAAGTCGCAAATGCTTAAATATGTTTGATGCAAATGTTGCCTGGGCATGTAATCAATTCTTACCATGTAATGCTCTTGTGCTTACCCTGGCTTTACTGCAGTGCTTTTGCGATGCAGTAAAGCTTGATCATAATTTAGTAATTTTTCTTTTGTTTTCCGAAAACAGACGTGCCAAGATGCATATTTAGCCTGAGCAGTCGCAAATGCTTGAATTTATTTGATGCACAAGTGGCCTGTGCAAGCGTTCATTTCGTATCTTGTAATACTCTTCTGCTCACGCTGGCTTTACCGCAGTGCTTTTGCAATGCGGTGAAGCTTGATAATATTTTAGTATTTGTCCTTTTGTTTGCCTGAAACATACGTGCCAAGATGCACATTTGGCCTGAGCACTCGCAATTGCTTATATTTGTTTATAGCACAAGTGGCATAAGCATGCGTTCATTTCGTATCATGTAATGCTCTTCTGCTCACGCTGGTTTTACCGTAGTGCCTCTGCGATGCAGTAAAGCTTGGTCACATTTCAGCATTTGTTCTTTTGTTTGCCTGAAACAGATGTGCCAAGATGCATATTTGGCCTGAGCAGTCACAAATGCTTATATTTGTTTGAAGCACAAGTGGCCTGTGCAAGCGTTTATTTCGTATCATATAATGCTCTTCTCCCCATGCTGGCATTACCGCAGTGGTTTCGCGTTGCAGTGAAGTTTAATCATTTTTAGTAGTTGTCTGTTTGTTTCACTGAAACGAACTTGCCATGATGCATATTTGGCCTGAGCAGTCGCAAATGCTTATAATTGTTTGATGCACAAGTGGCCTGTGCATGCGTTCATTTCGTATCATGTATTGCTCTTCTGCTCATTCTTGCTTTACCGCAGTTCTTTCGCGATGCAGTGAAGCTTAATCATCTTTTGGTATTTGACTTTTTGTCTGTTTGAAAAGGACGTGACAAAATGTATATTTGGTCTGAGCAGTCGCAAATGCTTATATTTGTTTGATGCACAAGTGGCCTGTGCACTGCTCATTTCCTATCATGTAATGCTCTTTTGCTCACGCTGGCTTTACCGCAGTGCTTTTGCGTTGCAGTGAAACTTGATCATATTTAAGTATTTGTCTTTTTGTTTCCCTGAAACGAACCTGCCAAGATGCATATTTGGCCTGAGCAGTCGCAAATGCTTATATTTGTTTAATGCACAAGTGGCCTGTGCATGCGTTCATTTCGTATCATGTAATCCTCTTCTGCTCACGCTGGTTTTGCAGCAGTGCTTTTGCGTTGCAGTGAAGCTTGATCATATTTAGGTATTTGTCCTTTTGTTTGCTTGAAACGGACATGCCAAGATGCATATTTGGCCTGAGCAGTCAGAAATGCTTGTATTTGTTTGATGCACAAGTGGCCTGGGCATGCGTTCATTTCGTATCATGTAAGGCTCTTCTGCTCACGCTTGCTTTACCGCAGTGCTTTCGCGATGCAGTGAAGCTTAATTATCTTTTGGTAATTGTTTTTTGTCTCCTTGAAACGGACATGCCAAGATGCATAATTGGCCTGAGCCGTCGCAAATGCTTATATTTGTTTGATGCACAAGTGGCCTGTGCATGCGTTCGTTTCGTATCATGTAATGCTCTTCTGCTCACGCTGGCTTTACCGCAGTTTTTCTGCGATGCAGTAAAGCTTGATCACACTTTTGTATTTGTTCTTTTGTTTGCCTGAAACAGACGTGCCAAGATGCATATTTCGCCTGAGCAGTCACAAATGCTTATATTTGTTTGATGCACAAGTGGCATGTGCATGCGTTTATTTCGTATCATATAATCCTCTTCTCCTCATGCTGGCATTACCGCAGTGCTTTCGCGATGCAGTGAAGTTCAATCATCTTTTTGTAATTGTCTTTTTGTCTACCTGAAACGAACGTGCCAAGATGCATATTTGGCCTGAGCACTTGCAAATGCTTATATTTGTTTGATGCACAAGTGGCCTGTGCATGCGTTTATTTCGTATCATATAATCCTCTTCTCCTCATGCTGGCATTACTGCAGTGCTTTCGCGATGCAGTGAAGTTCAATCATCTTTTTGTAATTGTCTTTTTGTCTCCCTGAAACGAACGTGCCAAGATGCACATTTGGCTTGAGCACTTGCAAATGCTTATATTTTTTGATGCACAAGTGGCCTGTGCATGCGTTCATTCCGTACCTTGTATTGCTCCTCTGCTCACGCTGGCTTTACTGCAGTGATTTTGCGATGCAGTGAAGCTTAATCATCTTTTGGTAATTGTCTTTTTGTCTGTTTGAAAAGGACGTGCCAAAATGTATATTTGGTCTGAGCAGTCGCAAATGCTTATATTTGTTTGATGCACAAGTGGCCTGTGCACTGTTCATTTCCTATCATGTTATGCTCTTCTGCTCACGCTGGCTTTACCGCAGTGCTTTTGCGTTGCAGTGAAACTTGATCATATTTAAGTATTTGTCCTTTTGTTTGCCTGAAACGGACGTGCCAAGATGCATACTTGGCATAAGCTGTCGCAAAAGCTTATATTTGTTTGATGCCCAAGTGGCCTGTGCAAGCGTTTATTTCGTATCATATAATGCTCTTCTCCCCATGCTGGCATTACCGCAGTGGTTTCGCGATGCAGTGAAGTTTAATCATCTTTTAGTAATTGTCTTTTTGTTTCCCTGAAACGAACTTGCCAAGATGCATATTTGGCCTGAGCAGTCGCAAATGCTTATATTTGTTTGATGCACAAGTGGCCTGTGCATGCGTTCATTTCGTATCATATATTGCTCTTCTGCTCATTCTTGCTTTACCGCAGCTCTTTCGCGATGCAGTGAAGCTTAATCATCTTTTGGTATTTGACTTTTTGTCTGTTTGAAAAGGGCGTGCCAAGATGCCTATTTAGCCTGAGCAGTCGCAAGTGCTTATAATTGTTTGATGCACAAGTGGCCTGTGCATGCGTTCATTTCGTATCATGTGTTGCTCTTCTGCTCACGCTGGCTTTACCGCAGTGCTTCTGCGATGCAGTAAAGCTTGGTCACATTTTAGTATTTGTTCTTTTGTTTGCCTGAAACAGACGTGCCAAGATGCATAT
Organism: Rhipicephalus annulatus; assembly: GCA_013436015.1. Classification (NCBI taxonomy): domain Eukaryota; kingdom Metazoa; phylum Arthropoda; class Arachnida; order Ixodida; family Ixodidae; genus Rhipicephalus; species Rhipicephalus annulatus. Next base: position 31,167 of record WOVY01004554.1, on the reverse strand, counting down.
TTGGCCTGAGCAGTCACAAATGCTTATATTTGTTTGAAGCACAAGTGGCCTGTGCATGCGTTTATTTCGTATCATATAATGCTCTTCGCCCCATGCTGGCATAACCGCAGTGGTTTCGCGATGCAGTGAAGTTCAATCATATATTAGTATTTGTCTTTTTGTCTCCCTGAAACGGACATGCCAGGATGCAGATTTGGCCTGAGGAGTCGCAAATGCTTATATTTGTTTGATGCACAAGTGGCCTGGGCATGCGTTTCATTTCGTATCATGTATAGCTCTTCTGCTCACGCTGTCTTTACCGCAGTGCTTCTGCGATGCAGTAAAGCTTGGTTACATTTTAGTATTTGTTCTTTTGTTTGCCTGAAACGAACGTGCCAAGATGCATATTTGGCCTGAGCAGTCGCAAATGCTTATATTTGTTTGATGCACAGGTGGCCTGTGCATGCGTTAATTTCGTATCATGTATTGCTCTTCTGCTCATGCTTGCTTTACCGCAGTTCTTCCGCGATGCAGTGAAGCTTAATCATCTTTTAGTAATTGTCCTTTTGTTTGCCTGAAACGGACATGCCAGGATGCAGATTTGGCCTGAGGAGTCGCAAATGCTTATATTTGTTTGATGCACAAGTGGCTTGGGCGTGCGTTCATTTCGTATCTTGTATAGCTCTTCTGCTCACGCTGGCTTTACTGCAGTGATTTTGCGATGCAGTGAAGCTTAATCATCTTTCGGTAATTGTCTTTTGTCTGTTTGAAAAGGACGTGCCAAAATGTATATTTGATCTGAGCAGTCGCAAATGCTTATATTTGTTTGATGCACAAGTGGCCTGTGCACTGTTCATTTCCTATCATGTAATGCTCTTCTGCTCACGCTGGCTTTACCGCAGTGCTTTTGCGTTGCAGTGAAACTTGATCATATTTAAGTATTTGACCTTTTGTTTGCCTGAAACGGACGTGCCAAGGTGCAATAAATGGCATGAGCTGTCGCAAATGCTTATATTTGTTGATGGCACAAGTGGCCTGGGCATGCGATCACTTCGTATCGCGTAATGCTCTTCTGCTCACGCTGGCTTCACCGAAGTGCTTTCGCGATGCAGTGAAGCTTAATCATCTTTTGGTAATGGTTTTCTTTGTCTCCCTGAAACGGGCATGCCAAGATGCATATTTGGCCTGAGCACTCGAAAGTGCTTATACTTGTTTGATGCACAAGTGGCCTGGGCATGCGTTCATTTCGTATCATGAATTGCTCTTCTGCTCACGCTGGTCTAACGCAGTGCTTTTGATGCAGTGAAGCTTAATCATATTTAAGTATTTGTCCTTTTGTTTGCCTGAAACGGACGTGCCAAGATGCATATATGGCCTGAGCAGTCGCTAATGCTTATATTTGTTTGATGCACAAGTGGCCTGTGCATGCGTTCATTCCGTACCATGAAATCTCTTCTCCTCACGCTGGTTATCTGCAGTGATTTTGCGATGCAGTGAAGCTTAATATTCTTTTGGTAATTGTCTTTTTGTCTGTTTAAAAAGGACGTGCCAAGATATATATTTGGCCTGAGCAGTCGCAATCTTTATATTTGTTTGAAGCACAAGTGGCCTGGGTATGCGTTCATTTCGTATCATGAATTGCTCTTCTGCTCACGCTGGCTTTAACGCAGTGCGTTTTTGATGCAGTGAAGCCTAATTATTAATTTAAGTATTTGTCCTTTTGTTTGCCTGAAACGGACGTGCCAAGATGCATCTTTGGTCTGAGCAGTCGCAAATGCTTAAATATGTTTGATGCAAATGTTGCCTGGGTATGCTGTTCATTTCTTACCTTGTAACCCTGCTTACTGCAGCTGCTTTTGCGATGCAGTAAAGCATGATCATATTTTAGTATTTGTTCTTTTGTTTTCCGGAAACAGCGTGCCAAGACGCATAATTGGCCTGAGCAGTCGCAAAATGCTTAAATTATTTGATGCACAAGTGGCCTGTGCATGCGTTCATTTCGTATCTTGTAATACTCTTCTGCTCACGCTGGCTTTACCGCAGTGCTTTTGCGATGCGGTGAAGCTTGATAATATTTTAGTATTTGTCCTTTTGTTTGCCTGAAACAGACGTGCCAAGATGCAAATTTGGCCTGAGCACTCGCAATTGCTTATATTTGTTTAATGCAACAAGTGGCATAAGCATGCGTTCATTTCGTATCATGTAATGCTCTTCTGCTCAAGCTGGCTTTACTGCAGTGATTTTTCGATGCAGTGAAGCTTAATCATCTTTTGGTAATTGTCTTTTTGTCTGTTTAAAAAGGACGTGCCAAAATGATATTTGGCCTGAGCAGTCGCAAATGCTTATATTTGTTTGATGCACAAGTGGCCTGTGCACTGTTCATTTCCTATCATGTAATGCTCTTTTGCTCACGCTGGCTTTACCGCAGTGCTTTTGCGTTGCAGTGAAACTTGATCATATTTAAGTATTTGTCCTTTGTTTGCCTGAAACGGACCTGCCAAGATGCATATTTGGCCTGAGCTGTCGCAAATGCTTATATTTGTTTGATGCACAAGTGGCATCAAACAAATATAAGGCATATATATTGGGCATGCGTTCATTTCGTTTCATGTAAGGCTCTTCTGCTCACGCTTGCTTTACCGCAGTGCTTTCGCGATGCAGTGAAGCTTAATCATCTTTTGGTAATTGTTTTTTTGTCTCCTTGAAACAGACGTGCCAAGATGCATATTTGGCCCGAGCAGTCACAAATGTTTATATTGTTTGATGCACAAGTGGCCTGTGCATGCGTTTATTTCGTATCATATAATCCTCCTCTCCTCATGCTGGCATTACCGCAGTGCTTTCGCGATGCAGTGAAGTTCAATCATCTTTTGTAATTGTCTTTTTGTCTCCCTGAAACGAACATGCCAAGATGCATACTTGGCCTGAGCACTTGCAAATGCTTATATTTGTTTGAATCACAAGTGGCCTTTGCATGCGTTCATTCCGTACCTTGTATGGCTCTTCTGCTCACGCTGGCTTTACTGCAGTGATTTTGCGATGCAGTGAAGCTTAATCATCTTTGGTAATTGTCTTTCTGTCTGTTTGAAAAGGACGTGCCAAAATGTATATTTGGCCTGAGCAGTCGCAAATGCTTATATTTGTTTGATGCACAAGTGGCCTGTGCACTGTTCATTTCCTATCATGTAATGCTCTTCTGCTCACGCTGGCTTTACTGCAGTGCTTTTGCGATGCAGTAAAGCATGATCATATTTTAGTATTTGTTCTTTTGTTTTCCGGAAACAGACGTGCCAAGATGCATATTTGGCCTGAGCAGTCGCAAAGTCTTAAATTTATTTGATGCACAAGTGGCCTGGGCATGCGTTCATTTCGTATCATAAATTGCTCTTCTGCTCACGCTGGCTTTAACGAGTGCTTTTTTGATGCAGGGAAGCCTAATTATATTTAAGTATTTGTCCTTTTGTTTGCCTGAAACGGACGTGCCAAGATGCATCTTTGGTCTGAGCAGTCGCAAATGCATAAATATGTTTGATGCAATTGTTGCCTGGGCATGCGTTCATTTCTTACCATGTAATGCTCTTCTGCTAACGCTGGCTTTACTGCAGTGCTTTTGCGATGCAGTAAAGCATGATCATATTTTAGTATTTGTTCTTTTGTTTTCCGGAAACAGACGTGCCAAGATGCAAATTTGGCCTGAGCACTCGCAATTGCTTATATTTGTTTAATGCACAAGTGGCATAAGCATGCGTTTCATTTCGTATCATGTAATGCTCTTCTGCTCACGCTGGTTTTACCGCAGTGCCTCTGCGATGCAGTGAAGCTTGGTCCCATTTTAGTATTTGTTCTTTTGTTTGCCTGAAACAGATGTGCCAAGATGCATATTTGGCCTGAGCAGTCGCAAATGCTTATATTTGTTTGAAGCACAAGTGGCCTGTGCATGCGTTTATTTCGTATCATATAATGATTTCTCCCCATGCTGGCAGTACCGCAGTCGTTTCGCGATGCAGTGAAGTTTAATCATCTTTTAGTAATTGTCTTTTTGTTTCCCTGAAACGAACGTGCCAACATGCATATTTGGCCTAAGCAGTCGCAAATGCTTATATTTGTTTGATGCACAAGTGTCCTGTGCATGCGTTCATTCCGTACCTTGTATTGCTCTTCTGCTCACGCTGGCTTTACTTCAGTGATTTTGCAATGCAGTGAAGCTTAATCATCTTTCGGTAATTGTCTTTTTGTCTCTTTGAACAGGACGTGCCAAAATGTATATTTGGCCTGAGCAGTCACAAATGCTTATATTTGTTTGATGCACAAGTGGCCTGTGCACCGTTCATTTTGTATCATGTAGTGCTCTTCTGCTCACGCTAACTTTACCGCAGTGCTTTTGCGTTGCAGTGAATTTTGATCACATTTAAGTATTTGTCCTTTAGTTTGCCTGAAACGGACGTGCCAAGATGCATATTTGGCTTGAGCAGTCGCAAATGCTTATATTTGTTTGATGCTCAAGTGGCCTGGGCATGCGATCATTTCGTATCGCGTAATGCTCTTCTGCTCACGCTGGCTTTACCGCAGTGCATTCGTGATGCAGTGAAGCTTAATCATCTTTTGGTAATTGTTTTTGTCTCCCTGAAACGGGCATGCCAAGATGCATATTTGGCCTGAGCACTCGCAAGTGCTTATATTTGTTTGATGCACAAGTGGCCTGGGCATGCGTTCATTTCGTATCATGAATTGCTCTTCTACTCACGCTGGCCTAACGCAGTGCTTTTTTGATGCAGTGAAGCTTAATCATATTAAGTATTTGTCCTTTTGTTTGCCTCAAACGGACGTGCCAAGATGCATATTTGGCCTGAGCAGTCGCTAATGCTTATATTTGTTTGATGCACAAGTGGCCTGTGCAAGCGTTCATTTCATATCTTGTAAAGCTCGTCTGCTCATGGCGGCATTACCGATGTGCTTGCGCGATGCAGTGAAGCTTATAATCTTTTGGTAATATTCTTTTTGTGTCCCTGAAACGGAAGTGCCAAGATGCATATTTGGCCTGGGCAGTCGCAAATGCTTATATTTTTTGATGCACAAGTGGCATGTGCATGCGTTCATTTCGCATCATGTAATGCTCTTCTGTTCACGCTGGTTTTACCGCAGTGCTTCTGCGATGCAGTAAAGCTTGGTCACAATTAAGTATTTGTTCTTTGTTTGCCTGAAACAGACGTGCCAAGATGCATATTTGGCCTGAGCAGTCACAAATGCTTATATTTGTTTGAAGCACAAGTGGCCTGTGCATGCGTTTATTTCGTATCATATAATGCTCTTCGCCCCATGCTGGCATTACCGCAGTGGTTTCGCGATGCAGTGAAGTTCAATCATATTTTAGTAATTGTCTTTTTGTCTCCCTGAAACGAACGTGCCAAGATGCATATTTGGCCTGAGCACTCTCAAAGGCTTATATTTGTTTGATACACAAGCGGCCTGTGCATGCGTTCCTTCCGTACCATGAAATCTCTTCTCCTCACGCTGGCTTTACTGCAGTGATTTTGCAATGCAGTGAACCTTATTTATCTTTTGGTAATTGTCTTTTTGTCTGTTTAAAAAGGACGTGCCAAGATGTATATTTTGCCTGAGCAGTCGCAAATGCTTATATTTGTTTGAAGCACAAGTGGCCTCTGCATGCGTTCATTTCGTATCATGTAATGCTGTTCTGCTCACGCTGGTTTTGCAGCAGTGCTTTTGCGTTGCAGTGAAGCTTGATCATATTTAGGTATTTCTCCTTTTGTTTGCTTGAAACGGACATGCCAAGATGCATATTTGGCCTGAGCAGTCAGAAATGCTTATATTTGTTTGATGCACAAGTGGCTTGGGCATGCGTTCATTTCGTTTTCATGAAAGGCTCTTCTGCTCACGCTTGCTTTAACGCAGTGCTTTCGCGATGCAGTGAAGCTTAATCATCTTTTGGTAATTGTTTTTTGTCTCCTTGAAAACAGACGTGCCAAGATGCATATTTGGCCTGAGCAGTCACAAATGTTTATATTTGTTTGATGCACAAGTGGCCTGTGCATGCGTTTATTTCGTATCATATAATCCTCCTCTCCTCATGCTGGCATTACCGCAGTGCTTTCGCGATGCAGTGAAGTTCAATCATCTTTTTGTAATTGTCTTTTTGTCTCCCTGAAACGAACATGCCAAGATGCATATTTGGCCTGAGCACTTGCAAATGCTTATATTTGTTTGAATCACAAGTGGCCTTTGCATGCGTTCATCCCGTATCTTGCATGGCTCTTCTGCTCACGCTGGCTTTACTGCAGTGATTTTGCGATGCAGTGAAGCTCAATCATCTTTTGGTAATTGTCTTTTTGTCTGTTTGAAAAGGACGTGCCACAATGCATATTTGGCCTGAGCAGTCGCAAATGCTTATATTTGTTTCATGCAAAAGTGGCCTGTGCACTGTTCATTTCCTATCATGTAATGCTCTTCTGCTCACGCTGGCTTTACCGCAGTGCTTTTGCGTTGCAGTGAAGCTTGATCATATTTAGGTATTTGTCCTTTTGTTTGCTTGAAACGGACATGCCAAGATGCATAATTGGCCTGAGCAGTCAGAAATGCTTATATTTGTTTGATGCACAAGTGGCCTGGGCATGCGTTCATTTCGTATCATGTAAGGCTCTTCTGCTCACGCTTGCTTTTACCGCAGTGCTTTCGCGATGCAGTGAAGCTTAATCATCTTTTGGTGATTGTTTTTTGTCTCCTTGAAACGGACATGCCAAGATGCATAATTGGCCTGAGCCGTGGCAAATGCTTAATTTGTTTGATGCACAAAGTGGCCTGTGCATGCGTTCGTTTCGTATCATGTATTGCTCTTCTGCTCACGCTGGCTTTACCGCAGTTTTCTGCGATGCAGTTAAAGCTTGATCACACTTTAGTATTTGTTTCTTTTGTTTGCCTGAAACAGACGTGCCAAGCTGCATATTTCGCCTGAGCAGTCCGCAAATGCTTAAATTTGTTTGATGCACAAGTGGCCTGTTGCAGCGTTCGTTTCGTATCATGTAATGCTCTTCTGCTCAAGCTGGCTTACCGCAGTTTTTTCTGCGATGCAGTAAAGCTTGATCAAACTTTAGTATTTGTTCTTTTGTTTGCCTGAAACAGACGTGCCAAGATGCATATTTCGCCTGAGCAGTCACAAATGCTTATATTTGTTCGATGCACAAGTGGGCCTGTGCATGCGTTTATTTCGTATCATATATTCCTCTTCTCCTCATGCTGGCATTACCGCAGTGCTTTCGCGATGCAGGGAAGTTCAATCATCTTTTTGTAATTGTCTTTTGTCTACCTGAAACGAACGTGCCAAGATGCATATTTGGCCTGAGCACTTGCAAATGCTGATATTTGGTTTGATAAGTGGCCTGTGGCATGCGTTCATTCCGTACCTTGTATTGCTCTTCTGCTCACGCTGGCTTTACTGCAGTGATTTTGCGATGCAGTGAAGCTCAATCATCTTATGGTAATTGTCTTTTTGTCTGTTTCAAAAGGACGTGCCAAAATGTATATTTGGCCTGAGCAGTCGCAAATGCTTATATTTGTTTCATGCACAAGTGGCCTGTGCACTGTTCATTTCCTATCATGTAATGCTCTTCTGCTCACGCTGGCTTTACCGCAGTTGCTTTTGCGTTGCAGTGAAACTTGATCATATTTAAGTATTGTCCTTTTATTTGCCTGAAACGGACGTGCCCAAGATGCATAATTGGCCTGAGCTGTCGCAAATGCTTATATTTGTTTGATGCACAAGTGGCCCTGTGCATGCGTTTATTTCGTATCATATAATCCTCTTCTCCTCATGCTGGCATTACCGCAGTGCTTTCGCGATGCAGTGAAAGTTCAAATCGTCTTTTTGTAATTGTCTTTTTGTCTCCCTGAAAACGAACGTGCCAAGATGCATATTTGGCCTGAGCACTTGCAAATGCTTATATTTTTTGATGCACAAGTGGCCTGTGCATGCGTTCATTTCGTATCATAAATTGCTCTTCTGCTCACGCTGGCTCTAACGATTGCTTTTTTGATGCGTGAAGCCTAATGATATTTAAGTATTTGTCCTTTGTTTGCCTGGAACGGACGTGCCAAGATGCATCTTCGGCCTGAGCAGTCGCAAATGCTTAAATATGTTATGCAAATGTTGCCTGGGCATGTGTTCATTTCTTACCATGTAATGCTCTTGTGCTTACCCTGGCTTTACTGCAGTGCTTTTGCGATGCAGTAAAGCTTGATCATATTTTAGTATTTTTTCTTTTGTTTTCCGAAAACAGACGTGCCAAGATGCATATTTAGCCTGAGCAGTCGCAAATGCTTAAATTTATTTGATGCACAAGTGACCTGTGCAAGCGTTCATTTCGTATCTTGGAATAGTCTTCTGCTCACGCTGGCTTTACCGCAGTGCTTTTGCAATTGCGGTGAAGCTTGATATATTTTAGTATTTGTCCTTTTGTTTGCCTGAAACATACGTGCCAAGATGCACATTTGGCCTGAGCACTCGCAATTGCTTATATTTGTTTATAGCACAAGTGGCATAAGCATGCGTTCATTTCGTATCATGTAATGCTCTTCTGCTCACACTGGTTTTAACCGCAGTGCCTCTGCGATGCAGTAAAGCTTGGTCACATTTCAGCATTTGTTCTTTTGTTTGCCTGAAACAGATGTGCCAAGATGCATAATTTGGCCTGAGCAGTGGCAAATGCTTAAATTTGTTTGATGCCACAAGTGGCCTGTGCATGCGTTCATTTCGTATCTGTAATATGCTCTTCTGCTCACGCTGGCTTTACCGCAGTTCTTTCTGCGATGCGGTGAAGCTTGAATCATACTTTAGTATTTTTCCTTTTGTTGCCTGAAAACAGACGTGCCAAGATGCAATTTGCCTGAGCAGTCGCAAATGCTTATAATTTGTTTGATGCACAAGTGGCCTGTAAGCATGCGTTCATTTCGTATCATGTAATGCTCTTCTGCTCACGCTGGCTTTACCGCAGTTCCTTCTGCGATGCAGTAAGCTTGGTCAAATTTTAGTATTTGTTCTTTTGTTTGCCTGAAACAGACGTGCCAAGATGCATATTTGGCCTGAGCAGTCAGCAAATGCTTATATTTGTTTGAAGCACAAGTGGCCTGTGCATGCGTTTATTTCGTATCATATAATTCCTCTTCTCCTCATGCTGGCATTACCGCAGTGCTTTCGCGATGCAGGGAAGTTCAATCATCTTTTTGTAATTGTCTTTTTGTCTACCTGAACGAACGTGCCAAGATGCATATTTGGCCTGAGCACTTGCAAATGCTGATATTTGTTTGATGCAAGTGGCCTGTGCATGCGTTCATTCCGTACCTTGTATTGCTCTTCTGCTCACGCTGGCTTTACTGCAGTGATTTTGCGATGCAGTGAAGCTCAATCATCTTATGGTAATTGTCTTTTTGTCTGTTTCAAAAGGACGTGCCAAAATGTATATTTGGCCTGAGCAGTCGCAAATGCTTATATTGTTTCATGCACAAGTGGCCTGTGCACTGTTCATTTCCTATCATGTAATGCTCTTCTGCTCACGCTGGCTTACCGCAGTGCTTTTGCGTTGCAGTGAAACTTGATCATATTTAAGTATTTGTCCTTTTATTTGCCTGAAACGGACGTGCCAAGATGCATAATTGGCCTGAGCTGTCGCAAATGCTTATATTTGTTTGATGCACAAGTGGCCTGTGCATGCGTTTATTTCGTATCATATAATCCTCTTCTCCTCATGCTGGCATTACCGCAGTGCTTTCGCGATGCAGTGAAGTTCAATCGTCTTTTTGTAATTGTCTTTTTGTCTCCCTGAAACGAACGTGCCAAGATGCATATTTGGCCTGAGCACTTGCAAATGCTTATATTTTTTGATGCACAAGTGGCCTGTGCATGCGTTCATTTCGTATCATAAATTGCTCTTCTGCTCACGCTGGCTCTAACGATTGCTTTTTTGATGCAGTGAAGCCTAATTATATTTAAGTATTTGTCCTTTTGTTTGCCTGGAACGGACGTGCCAAGATGCATCTTCGGCCTGAAGCAGTCGCAAATGCTTAAATATGTTATGCAAATGTTGCCTGGGCATGTGTTCATTTCTTACCATGTAATGCTCTTGTGCTTACCCTGGCTTTACTGCAGTGCTTTTGCGATGCAGTAAAGCTTGATCATATTTTAGTATTTTTTCTTTTGTTTTCCGAAACAGACGTGCCAAGATGCATATTTAGCCTGAGCAGTCGCAAATGCTTAAATTTATTTGATGCACAAGTGACCTGTGCAAGCGTTCATTTCGTATCTTGGAATAGTCTTCTGCTCACGCTGGCTTTACCGCAGTGCTTTTGCAATGCGGTGAAGCTTGATAATATTTTAGTATTTGTCCTTTTGTTTGCCTGAAACATACGTGCCAAGATGCACATTTGGCCTGAGCACTCGCAATTGCTTATATTTGTTTATAGCACAAGTGGCATAAGCATGCGTTCATTTCGTATCATGTAATGCCTCTTCTGCTCACACTGGTTTTACCGCAGTGCCTCTGCGATGCAGTAAAGCTTGGTCACATTTCAGCATTTGTTCTTTGTTTGCCTGAAAACAGATGTGCCAAGATGCATATTTGGCCTGAGCAGTCACAAATGCTTATATTTGTTTGAAGCACAAGTGGCCTGTGCAAGCGTTTATTTCGTATCATATAATGCTCTTCTGCTCATTCTTGCTTTACCGCAGTTCTTTCGCGATGCAGTGAAGCTTAATCATCTTTTGGTATTTGACTTTTGTCTGTTTGAAAAGGGCGTGCCAAGATGCCTACTTAGCCTGAGCAGTCGCAAATGCTTATAATTGTTTGATGCACAAGTGGCCTGTGCATGCGTTCATTTCGTATCATCTAATGCTCTTCTGCTCACGCTGCCTTTACCGCAGTGCTTATGCGATGCAGTAAAGCTTGGTCACATTTTAGTATTTGTTTTTTGTTTGCCTGAAACAGACGTGCCAAGATGCATATTTGGCCTGAGCAGTCACAAATGCTTATATTTGTTGGAAGCACAAGTGGCCTGTGCATGCGTTTATTTCGTATCATCTAATGCTCTTCTCCTCACGCTGGCTTTACTGCAGTGATTTTGCGATGCAGTGAAGCTTATTCATCTTTTGGTAATTGTCTTTTTGTCTGTTTGAAAAGGACGTGCCAAGATGCATATTTGGCCTGAGCAGTCGCAAATGCTTGTATTTGTTTGATGCACAAGTGGCCTGTGCATGCGTTCATTCCGTACCATGTAATGCTCTTCTCCTCACGCTGGCTTTACTGCAGTGATTTTGCGATGCAGTGAAGCTTATTCATCTTTTGGTAATTGTCTTTTTGTCTGTTTGAAAAGGACGTGCCAAGATGCATATTTGGCCTGAGCAGTCGCAAATGCTTATATTTGTTTAATGCACAAGTGGCCTGTGCATGCGTTCATTTCGTATCATGTAATGCTCTTCTGCTCCCGCTGGTTTTGCAGCAGTGCTTTTGCGTTGCAGTGAAGCTTGATCATATTTAGGTATTTGTCCTTTTGTTTGCTTGAAACGGACATGCCAAGATGCATATTTGGCCTGAGCAGTCAGAAATGCTTATATTTGTTTGATGCACAAGTGGCCTGGGCATGCGTTCATTTCGTATCATGTAAGGCTCTTCTGCTCACGCTTGCTTTACCGCAGTGCTTTCGCGATGCAGTGAAGCTTAATCATCTTTTGGTGATTGTTTTTTTGTCTCCTTGAAACGGACATGCCAAGATGCGTAATTGGCCTGAGCCGTCGCAAATGCTTAAATTTGTTTGATGCACAAGTGGCCTGTGCATGCGTTCGTTTCGTATCATGCAATGCTCTTCTGCTCACGCTGGCTTTACCGCAGTTTTTCTGCGATGCAGTAAAGCTTGATCACACTTTAGTATTTGTTCTTTTGTTTGCCTGAAACAGACGTGCCAAGATGCATATTTCGCCTGAGCAGTCACAAATGCTTATATTTGTTTGATGCACAAGTGGCCTGTGCATGCGTTTATTTCGTATCATATAATCCTCTTCTCCTCATGCTGGCATTACCGCAGTGCTTTCGCGATGCACGGAAGCTCAATCATCTTTTTGTAATTGTCTTTTTGTCTACCTGAAACGAACGTGCCAAGATGCATATTTGGCCTGAGCACTTGCAAATGCTGATATTTGTTTGATGCACAAGTGGCCTGTGCATGCGTTCATTCCGTACCTTGTATTGCTCTTCTGCTCACGCTGGCTTTACTGCAGTGATTTTGCGATGCAGTGAAGCTCAATCATCTTTTGGTAATTGTCTTTTTGTCTGTTTGAAAAGGACGTGCCAAAATGTATATTTGGCCTGAGCAGTCGCAAATGCTTATATTTGTTTCATGCACAAGTGGCCTGTGCACTGTTCATTTCCTATCATGTAATGCTCTTCTGCTCACGCTGGCTTTACCGCAGCGCTTTTGCGTTGCAGTGAAACTTGATCATATTTAAGTAGTTGTCCATTTGTTTGCCTGAAACGGACGTGCCAAGATGCATAATTGGCCTGAGCTGTCGCAAATGCTTATATTTGTTTGATGCACAAGTGGCCTGTGCATGCGTTTATTTCGTATCATATAATCCTCTTCTCCTCATGCTGGCATTACCGCAGTGCTTTCGCGATGCAGTGAAGTTCAATCATCTTTTTGTAATTGTCTTTTTGTCTCCCTGAAACGAACGTGCCAAGATGCATAATTGGCCTGAGCACTTGCAAATGCTTATATTTTTTGATGCACAAGTGGCCTGTGCATGCGTTCATTTCGTATCATAAATTTCTCTTCTGCTCACGCTGGCTCTAACGATTGCTTTTTTGATGCAGTGAAGCCTAATTATATTTAAGTATTTGTCCTTTTGTTTGCCTGGAACGGACGTGCCAAGATGCATCTTTGGCCTGAGAAGTCGCAAATGCTTAAATATGTTTGATGCAAATGTTGCCTGGGCATGTAATCAATTCTTACCATGTAATGCTCTTGTGCTTACCCTGGCTTTACTGCAGTGCTTTTGCGATGCAGTAAAGCTTGATCATAATTTAGTAATTTTTCTTTTGTTTTCCGAAAACAGACGTGCCAAGATGCATATTTAGCCTGAGCAGTCGCAAATGCTTGAATTTATTTGATGCACAAGTGGCCTGTGCAAGCGTTCATTTCGTATCTTGTAATACTCTTCTGCTCACGCTGGCTTTACCGCAGTGCTTTTGCAATGCGGTGAAGCTTGATAATATTTTAGTATTTGTCCTTTTGTTTGCCTGAAACATACGTGCCAAGATGCACATTTGGCCTGAGCACTCGCAATTGCTTATATTTGTTTATAGCACAAGTGGCATAAGCATGCGTTCATTTCGTATCATGTAATGCTCTTCTGCTCACGCTGGTTTTACCGTAGTGCCTCTGCGATGCAGTAAAGCTTGGTCACATTTCAGCATTTGTTCTTTTGTTTGCCTGAAACAGATGTGCCAAGATGCATATTTGGCCTGAGCAGTCACAAATGCTTATATTTGTTTGAAGCACAAGTGGCCTGTGCAAGCGTTTATTTCGTATCATATAATGCTCTTCTCCCCATGCTGGCATTACCGCAGTGGTTTCGCGTTGCAGTGAAGTTTAATCATTTTTAGTAGTTGTCTGTTTGTTTCACTGAAACGAACTTGCCATGATGCATATTTGGCCTGAGCAGTCGCAAATTTGGTCTTAATCATCTTTGGTATTTGACTTTTGTCTGTTTGAAAATGGCGTGCCAAGATGCCTATTTAGCCTGAGCAGTCTCAAATGCTTATAATTGTTTGATGCACAAGTGGCCTGTGCATGCGTTCATTTCGCATCATGTATTGCTCTTCTGCTCACGCTGGCTTTACTGCAGTGATTTTTGCGATGCAGTGAAGCCTAATCATCTTTTGGTAGTTGTCTTTTTGTCTGTTTGAAAAGGACGTGACAAAATGTATATTTGGTCTGAGCAGTCGCAAATGCTTATATTGTTTGATGCACAAGTGGCCTGTGCACTGACTCATTTCCTATCATGTAATGCTCTTTGCTCACGCTGGCTTTACCGCAGTGCTTTTGCGTTGCAGTGAAACTTGATCATATTTAAGTATTTGTCTTTTTGTTTCCCTGAAACGAACCTGCCAAGATGCATATTTGGCCTGAGCAGTCGCAAATGCTTATATTTGTTTAATGCACAAGTGGCCTGTGCATGCGTTCATTTCGTATCATGTAATCCTCTTCTGCTCACGCTGGTTTTGCAGCAGTGCTTTTGCGTTGCAGTGAAGCTTGATCATATTTAGGTATTTGTCCTTTTGTTTGCTTGAAACGGACATGCCAAGATGCATATTTGGCCTGAGCAGTCAGAAATGCTTGTATTTGTTTGATGCACAAGTGGCCTGGGCATGCGTTCATTTCGTATCATGTAAGGCTCTTCTGCTCACGCTTGCTTTACCGCAGTGCTTTCGCGATGCAGTGAAGCTTAATTATCTTTTGGTAATTGTTTTTTGTCTCCTTGAAACGGACATGCCAAGATGCATAATTGGCCTGAGCCGTCGCAAATGCTTATATTTGTTTGATGCACAAGTGGCCTGTGCATGCGTTCGTTTCGTATCATGTAATGCTCTTCTGCTCACGCTGGCTTTACCGCAGTTTTTCTGCGATGCAGTAAAGCTTGATCACACTTTTGTATTTGTTCTTTTGTTTGCCTGAAACAGACGTGCCAAGATGCATATTTCGCCTGAGCAGTCACAAATGCTTATATTTGTTTGATGCACAAGTGGCCTGTGCATGCGTTTATTTCGTATCATATAATCCTCTTCTCCTCATGCTGGCATTACCGCAGTGCTTTCGCGATGCAGTGAAGTTCAATCATCTTTTTGTAATTGTCTTTTTGTCTACCTGAAACGAACGTGCCAAGATGCATATTTGGCCTGAGCACTTGCAAATGCTTATATTTGTTTGATGCACAAGTGGCCTGTGCATGCGTTTATTTCGTATCATATAATCCTCTTCTCCTCATGCTGGCATTACTGCAGTGCTTTCGCGATGCAGTGAAGTTCAATCATCTTTTTGTAATTGTCTTTTTGTCTCCCTGAAACGAACGTGCCAAGATGCACATTTGGCTTGAGCACTTGCAAATGCTTATATTTTTTGATGCACAAGTGGCCTGTGCATGCGTTCATTCCGTACCTTGTATTGCTCCTCTGCTCACGCTGGCTTTACTGCAGTGATTTTGCGATGCAGTGAAGCTTAATCATCTTTTGGTAATTGTCTTTTTGTCTGTTTGAAAAGGACGTGCCAAAATGTATATTTGGTCTGAGCAGTCGCAAATGCTTATATTTGTTTGATGCACAAGTGGCCTGTGCACTGTTCATTTCCTATCATGTTATGCTCTTCTGCTCACGCTGGCTTTACCGCAGTGCTTTTGCGTTGCAGTGAAACTTGATCATATTTAAGTATTTGTCCTTTTGTTTGCCTGAAACGGACGTGCCAAGATGCATACTTGGCATAAGCTGTCGCAAAAGCTTATATTTGTTTGATGCCCAAGTGGCCTGTGCAAGCGTTTATTTCGTATCATATAATGCTCTTCTCCCCATGCTGGCATTACCGCAGTGGTTTCGCGATGCAGTGAAGTTTAATCATCTTTTAGTAATTGTCTTTTTGTTTCCCTGAAACGAACTTGCCAAGATGCATATTTGGCCTGAGCAGTCGCAAATGCTTATATTTGTTTGATGCACAAGTGGCCTGTGCATGCGTTCATTTCGTATCATATATTGCTCTTCTGCTCATTCTTGCTTTACCGCAGCTCTTTCGCGATGCAGTGAAGCTTAATCATCTTTTGGTATTTGACTTTTTGTCTGTTTGAAAAGGGCGTGCCAAGATGCCTATTTAGCCTGAGCAGTCGCAAGTGCTTATACATTGTTTGATGCACAAGTGGCCTGTGCATGCGTTCATTTCGTATCATGTGTTGCTCTTCCTGCTCACGCTGGCTTTACCGCAGTGCTTCTGCGATGCAGTAAAGCTTGGTCACACTTTTAGTATTTGTTCTTTTGTTTGCCTGAAACAGACGTGCCAAGATGCATATTTGGCCTGAGCAGTCACAAATGCTTATATTTGTTTGAAGCACAAGTGGCCTGTGCATGCGTTTATTTCGTATCATATAATGCTCTTCGCCCCATGCTGGCATAACCGCAGTGGTTTCGCGATGCAGTGAAGTTCAATCATATATTAGTATTTGTCTTTTTGTCTCCCTGAAACGAACGTGCCAAGATGCATATTTGGCCTGAGCACTCTCAAATGCTTATATTTGTTTGATGCACAAGCGGCCTGTGCATGCGTTCATTCCGTACCATGTAATGCTCTTCTCCTCACGCTGGCTTTACTGCAGTGATTTTGCGATGCAGTGAAGCTTATTCATCTTTTGGTAATGGTCTTTTTGTCTTTTTGAAAAAATGCTTATATTTGTTTGATGCACAAGTGGCCTGTGCCCTGTTCATTTCGTATCATGTAATGCTCTTCTGCTCACGCTGGCTTTACCGCAGTGCTATTGCGATGCGGTGAAGCTTGATAATATTTTAGTATTTGTTCTTTTGTTTGCCTGAAACAGACGTGCCAAGATGCATATTTCGCCTGAGCAGTCACAAATGCTTATATTTGTTTGATGCACAAGTGGCCTGTGCATGCGTTTATTTCGTATCATATAATCCTCTTCTCCTCATGCTGGCATTACCGCAGTGCTTTCGCGATGCAGTGAAGTTCAATCATCTTTTTGTAATTGTCTTTTTGTCTCCCTGAAACGAACGTCCCAAGATGCATATTTGGCCTGAGCACTTGCAAATGCTTGTATTTTTTGATGCACAAGTGGCCTGTGCATGCGTTCATTCCGTACCTTGTATTGCTCTTCTGCTCACGCTGGCTTTACTGCAGTGATTTTGCGATGCAGTGAAGCTTAATCATCTTTCGGTAATTGTCTTTTTGTCTGTTTGAAAAGGACGTGCCAAAATGTATATTTGATCTGAGCAGTCGCAAATGCTTATATTTGTTTGATGCACAAGTGGCCTGTGCACTGTTCATTTCCTATCATGTAATGCTCTTCTGCTCACGCTGGCTTTACCGCAGTGCTTTTGCGTTGCAGTGAAACTTGATCATATTTAAGTATTTGACCTTTTGTTTGCCTGAAACGGACGTGCCAAGGTGCATAAATGGCATGAGCTGTCGCAAATGCTTATATTTATTTGATGCACAAGTGGCCTGGGCATGCGATCACTTCGTATCGCGTAATGCTCTTCTGCTCACGCTGGCTTCACCGAAGTGCTTTCGCGATGCAGTGAAGCTTAATCATCTTTTGGTAATGGTTTTCTTTGTCTCCCTGAAACGGGCATGCCAAGATGCATATTTGGCCTGAGCACTCGCAAATGCTTATATTTGTTTGATGCACAAGTGGCCTGGGCATGCGTTCATTTCGTATCAACAATTGCTCTTCTGCTCACGCTAGCTTTAACGTTTGCTTTTCGATGCAGTGAAGCCTAATTATATTTAAGTATTTGTCCTTTTGTTTGCCTGAAACGGACGTGCCAAGATGCATCTTTGGCCTGAGCAGTCGCAAATGCTTAAATATGTTTGATGCAAATGTTGCCTAGGCATGTGTTCATTTCTTACCATGTAATGCTCTTGTGCTTACCCTGGCTTTACTGCAGTGCTTTTGCGATGCAGTAAAGCTTGATCATATTTTAGTATTTTTCTTTTGTTTTCCGGAAACAGACGTGCCAAGATGCATATTTGGCCTGAGCAGTCGAAAATGCTTAAATTTATTTGATGCACAAGTTGCCTGTGCAAGCGTTCATTTCGTATCTTGTAATACTCTTCTGCTCACGCTGGCTTTACCGCAGTGCTTTTGCGATGCGATGAAGCTTGATAATATTTTAGTATTTGTCCTTTTGTTTGCCTGAAACATACGTGCCCAGATGCACATTTGGCCTGAGCACTCGCAATTGCTTATATTTGTTTATAGCACAAGTGGCATAAGCATGCGTTCATTTCGTATCATGTAATGCTCTTCTACTCGCGCTGGTTTTACCGCAGTGCCTCTGCGATGCAGTAAAGCTTGGTCACATTTCAGCATTTGTTCTTTTGTTTGCCTGAAACAGATGTGCCAAGATGCATATTTGGCCTGAGCAGTCACAAATGCTTATATTTGTTTGAAGCACAAGTGGCCTGTGCAAGCGTTTATTTCGTATCATATAATGCTCTTCTCCTCATGCTGGCATTACCGCAGTGGTTTCGCGATGCAGTGAAGTTTAATCATCTTTTAGTAATTGTCTTTTTGTTTCCCTGAAACGAACTTGCCATGATGCATATTTGGCCTGAGCAGTCGCAAATGCTTATATTTGTTTGATGCACAAGTGGCCTGTGCATGCGTTCGTTTCGTATCATCTAATGCTCTTCTGCTCACGCTGGCTTTACCGCAGTGCTTCTGCGATGCAGTAAAGCTTGATCACACTTTAGTATTTGTTCTTTTGTTTGCCTGAAACAGACGTGCCAAGATGCATTATTCGCCTGAGCAGTCACAAATGCTTATATTTGTTTGAAGCACAAGTGGCCTGTGCAAGCGTTTATTTCGTATCATATAATGCTCTTCTCCCCATGCTGGCATTACCGCAGTGGTTTCGCGATGCAGTGAAGTTTAATCATCTTTTAGTAATTGTCTTTTTGTTTCCCTGAAACGAACTTGCCAAGATGCATATTTGGCCTGAGCAGTCGCAAATGCTTATATTTGTTTGATGCACAAGTGGCCTGTGCATGCGTTCATTTCGTATCATATATTGCTCTTCTGCTCATTCTTGCTTTACCGCAGTTCTTTCGCGATGCAGTGAAGCTTAATCATCTTTTGGTATTTGACTTTTTGTCTGTTTGAAAAGGGCGTGCCAAGACGCCTATTTAGCCTGAGCAGTCGCAAATGCTTATATTTTTTTGATGCACAAGTGGCCTGTGCATGCGTTCGTTTCGTATCATGTAATGCTCTTCTGCTCACGCTGGCTTTACCGCAGTGCTTCTGCGATGCAGTAAAGCTTGATCACACTTTAGTATTTGTTCTTTTGTTTGCCTGAAACAGACGTGCCAAGATGCATTATTCGCCTGAGCAGTCACAAATGCTTATATTTGTTTGAAGCGCAAGTGGCCTGTGCAAGCGTTTATTTCGTATCATATAATGCTCTTCTCCCCATGCTGGCATTACCGCAGTGGTTTCGCGATGCAGTGAAGTTTAATCATCTTTTAGTAATTGTCTTTTTGTTTCCCTGAAACAAACTTGCCAAGATGCATATTTGGCCTGAGCAGTCGCAAATGCTTATATTTGTTTGATGCACAAGTGGCCTGTGCATGCGTTCATTTCGTATCATATATTGCTCTTCTGCTCATTCTTGCTTTACCGCAGTTTTTTCGCGATGCAGTGAAGCTTAATCATCTTTTGGTATTTGACTTTTTGTCTGTTTGAAAAGGGCGTGCCAAGATGCCAATTTAGCCTGAGCAGTCTCAAATGCTTATAATTGTTTGATGCACAAGTGGCCTGTGCATGCGTTCATTTCGCATCATGTAATGCTCTTATGCTCACGCTTGCTTTACCGCAGTGCTTTCGCGATGCAGTGAAGCTTAATCATCTTTTGGTAATTGTTTTTTTGTCTCCTTGAAACGGACATGCCAAAATGCATAAATGACCTGAGCCGTCGCAAATGCTTATATTTGTTTGATGCACAAGTGGCCTGTGCATGCGTTCGTTTCGTATCATGTAATGCTCTTCTGCTCACGCTGGCTTTACCGCAGTTTTTCTGCGATGCAGTAAAGCTTGATCACACTTTAGTGTTTGTTCTTTTGTTTGCCTGAAACAGACGTGCCAAGATGCATATTTCGCCTGAGCAGTCACAAATGCTTATATTTGTTTGATGCACAAGTGGCCTGTGCATGCGTTTATTTCGTATCATATAATCCTCTTCTCCAAAATGCTGGCATCACTGCAGTGCTTTCGCGATGCAGTGAAGTTCAATCATCTTTTGGTAATTGCCTTTTTGTCTGTTTGAAAAGGACGTGCCAAAATGTATATTTGGCCTGAGCAGTCGCAAATGCTTATATTTGTTTGATGCACAAGTGGCCTGTGCATGCGTTCATTTCGTATCATATATTGCTCTTTTGCTCATTCTTGCTTTACCGCAGTTCTTTCGCGATGCAGTGAAGCTTAATCATGTTTTGGTATTTGACTTTTTGTCTGTTTGAGAAGGGCGTGCCAAGATGCCTATTTAGCCTGAGCAGTCGCAAATGCTTATAATTGTTTGATGCACAAGTGGTCTGTGCATGCGTTCATTTCGTATCTTGTAATGCTCTTCTACTCACGCTTGCTTTACCGCAGTGCTTCTGCGATGCAGTAAAGCTTGGTCACATTTTAGTATTTGTTCTTTTGTTTGCCTGAAACAGACGTGCCAAGATGCATATTTGGCCTGAGCAGTCACAAATGCTTATATTGTTTGAAGCACAAGTGGCCTGTGCATGCGTTTATTTCGTATCATATATTGCTCTTCGCCCCATGCTGGCATAACCGCAGTGGTTTCGCCATGCAGTGAAGTTCAATCATATTTTAGTAATTGTCTTTTTGTCTCCCTGAAACGAACGTGCCAAGATGCATATTTGGCCTGAGCACTCTCAAATGCTTATATTTGTTTGATGCACAAGCGGCCTGTGCATGCGTTCATTCCGTACCAAGTAATGCTCTTCTCCTCACGCTTGCTTTACTGCAGTGATTTTGCGATGCAGTGAAGCTTATTCATCTTTTGGTAATTGTCTTTTTGTCTGTTTGAAAAGGACGTGCCCAGATGCATATTTGGCCTGAGCAGTCGCAAATGCTTGTATTTGTTTGATGCACAAGTGGCCTGTGCATGCGTTCATTTTGTATCATGTAATGCTCTTCTGCTCACGCTGATTTTGCAGCAGTGCTTTTGCGTTGCAGTGAAGCTTGATCATATTTAGGTATTTGTCCTTTTGTTTGCTTGAAACGGACATGCCAACATGCATATTTCGCCTGAGCAGTCACAAATGCTTATATTTGTTTGATGCACGAGTGGCCTGTGCATGCGTTTATTTCGTATCATATAATCCTCTTCTCCTCATGCTGGCATTACTGCAGTGCTTTCGCGATGCAGTGAAGTTCAATCATCTTTTGGTAATTGTCTTTTTGTCTGTTTGAAAAGGACGTGCCAAAATGTATATTTGGCCTGAGCAGTCGCAAATGCTTATATTTGTTTGATGCACAAGTGGCCTGTGCATGCGTTCATTTCGTATAATATATTGCTCTTCTGCTCATTCTTGCTTTACCACAGTTCTTTCGCGATGCAGTGAAGCTTAATCATCTTTTGGTATTTGACTTTTTGTTTGTTTGAAAAGGGCGTGCCAAGATGCCTATTTAGCCTGAGCAGTCGCAAATGCTTATAATTGTTTGATGCACAAGTGGCCTGTGCATTAGTTCATTTCGTATCATGTAATGCTCTTCTGCTCACGCTGGCTTTACCGCAGTGCTTCTGCGATGCAGTAAAGCTTGGTCACATTTTAGTATTTGTTCTTTTGTTTGCCTGAAACAGACGTGCCAAGATGCATATTTGGCCTGAGCAGTCACAAATGCTTATATTTGTTTGAAGCACAAGTGGCCTGTGCATGCGTTTATTTCGTATCATATAATGCTCTTCGCCCCATGCTGGCATAACCGCAGTGGTTTCGCCATGCAGTGAAGTTCAATCATATTTTAGTAATTGTCTTTTTGTCTCCCTGAAACGAACGTGCCAAGATGTATATTTGGCCTGAGCACTCTCAAATGCTTATATTTGTTTGATGCACAAGCGGCCTGTGCATGCGTTCATTCCGTACCAAGTAATGCTCTTCTCCTCACGCTGGCTTTACTGCAGTGATTTTGCGATGCAGTGAAGCTTATTCATCTTTTGGTAATTGTCTTTTTGTCTGTTTGAAAAGGACGTGCCCAGATGCATATTTGGCCTGAGCAGTCGCAAATGCTTGTATTTGTTTGATGCACAAGTGGCCTGTGCATGCGTTCATTTCGTATCATGTAATGCTCTTCTGCTCACGCTGGTTTTGCAGCAGTGCTTTTGCGTTGCAGTGAAGCTTGATCATAAATAGGTATTTGTCCTTTTGTTTGCTTGAAACGGACATGCCAACATGCATATTTGGCCTGAGCAGTCAGAAGTGCTTATATTTGTTTGATGCACAATTGGCCTGGGCATGCGTTCATTTCGTATCATGTATGGCTCTTCTGCTCACGCTTGCTTTACCGCAGTGCTTTCGCGATGCAGTGAAGCTTAATCGTCATTTGGTAATTGTTTTTTTGTCTCCTTGAAACGGACATGACAAGATGCATAATTGGCCTGAGCCGTCGCAAATGCTTAGATTTGTTTGATGCACAAGTGGCCTGTGCATGCGTTCGTTTCGTATCATGTAATGCTCTTCTGCTCACGCTGTCTTTACCGCAGTGCTTCTGCGATGCAGTAAAGCTTGATCACACTTTAGTATTTGTTCTTTTGTTTGCCTGAAACAGACGTGCCAAGATGCATTATTCGCCTGAGCAGTCACAAATGCTTATATTTGTTAGAAGAACAAGTGGCCTGTGCAAGCGTTTATTTCGTATCATATAATGCTCTTCTCCCCATGCTGGTATTACCGCAGTGGTTTCGCGATGCAGTGAAGTTTAATCATCTTTTAGTAATTGTCTTTTTGTTTCCCTGAAACGAACTTGCCAAGATGCATATTTGGCCTGAGCAGTCGCAAATGCTTATATTTGTTTGATGCATAAGTGGCTGTGCATGCGTTCATTTCGTATCATATATTGCTCTTCTGCTCATTCTTGCTTTACCGCAGTTCTTTCGCGATGCAGTGAAGCCTAATCATCTTTTGGTAATTGACTTTTTGTCTGTTTGAAAAGGGCATGCCAAGATGCCTATTTAGCCTGAGCAGTCTCAAATGCTTATAATTGTTTGATGCACAAGTAGCCTGTGCATGCGTTCATTTCGCATCATGTAATGCTCTTCTGCTCACGCTGGCTTTACCGCAGTGCTTCTGCTATGCAGTAAAGCTTGGTCACATTTTAGTATTTGTTATTTTGTTTGCCTGAAACAGACATGCCAAGATGCATATTCGGCCTGAGCAGTCACAAATGCTTATATTTGTTTGAAGCACAAGTGGCCTGAGCATGCGTTTATTTCGTATCATATAATCCTCTTCTCCTCATGCTGGCATTACCGCAGTGCTTTCGCGATGCAGTGAAGTTCAATCATCTTTTTGTAGTTGTCTTTTTGTCTCCCTGAAACGAACGTGCCAAGATGCATATTTGGCCTGAGCACTTGCAAATGCTTATATTTGTTTGATGCACAAGTGACCTGTGCGTGCGTTCATTCCGTACCTTGTATTGCTCTTCTGCTCACGCTGGCTTTATTGCAGTGATTTTGCGATGCAGTGAAGCTTAATCATCTTTTGGTAATTTTCTTTTTGTCTGTTTGAAAAGGACGTGCCAAAATGTATATTTGGCCTGAGCAGTCGCAAATGCTTATATTTGTTTGATGCACAAGTGGCCTGTGCACTGTTCATTTCGTATCATGTAATGCTCTTCTGCTCACGCTGGCTTTACCGCAATGCTTTTGTGTTGCAGTGAAACTTGATCATATTTAAGTACTTGTCCTTTTGTCTGCCTGAAACGGACGTGCCAAGATGCATATTTGGCCTGAGCTGTCGCAAATGCTTATATTTGTTTGATGCACAAGTGGCCTGGGCATGCGATCACTTCGTATCGCGTAATGCTCTTCTGCTCACGCTGGCTTTACCGCAGTGCTTTCGCGATGCAGTGAAGCTTAATCATCTTTTGGTAATTGTTTTTTTATTGTCTCCCTGAAACGGGCATGCCAAGATGCATATTTGGCCTGAGCACTCGCAAATGCTTATAATTGTTTGATGCACAAGTGGCCTGGGCATGCGTTCATTTCGTATGATAAATTGCTCTTCTGCTCACGCTGGCTTTAACGAGTGCATTTTGATGCAGTGAAGCCTAATTATATTTAAGTATTTGTCCTTTTGTTTGCCTGAAACGGACTTGCCAAGATGCATCTTTGGCTTGAGCAGTCGCAAATGCTTAAATATGTTTGATGCAAATGTTGCCTGGGCATGCGTTCATTTCTTACCATGTAATGCTCTTCTGCTTACGCTGGCTTTACTGCAGTGCTTTTGCGATGCAGTAAAGCTTGATCATATTTTAGTATTTTTTCTTTTGTTTTCCCGAAACAGACGTGCCAAGATGCATATTTGGCCTGAGCAGTCGCAAATGCCTAAATTTATTTGATGCACAAGTGGCCTGTGCAAGCGTTCATTTCGTATCTTGTAATGCTCTTCTACTCACGCTTGCTTTACCGCAGTGCTTCTGCGATGCAGTAAAGCTTGGTCACATTTTAGTATTTGTTCTTTTGTTTGCCTGAAACAGACGTGCCAAGATGCATATTTGGCCTGAGCAGTCACAAATGCTTATATTTGTTTGAAGCACAAGTGGCCTGTGCATGCGTTTATTTCGTATCATATATTGCTCTTCGCCCCATGCTGGCATAACCGCAGTGGTTTCGCCATGCAGTGAAGTTCAATCATATTTTAGTAATTGTCTTTTTGTCTCCCTGAAACGAACGTGCCAAGATGCATATTTGGCCTGAGCACTCTCAAATGCTTATATTTGTTTGATGCACAAGCGGCCTGTGCATGCGTTCATTCCGTACCAAGTAATGCTCTTCTCCTCACGCTTGCTTTACTGCAGTGATTTTGCGATGCAGTGAAGCTTATTCATCTTTTGGTAATTGTCTTTTTGTCTGTTTGAAAAGGACGTGCCCAGATGCATATTTGGCCTGAGCAGTCGCAAATGCTTGTATTTGTTTGATGCACAAGTGGCCTGTGCATGCGTTCATTTCGTATCATGTAATGCTCTTCTGCTCACGCTGATTTTGCAGCAGTGCTTTTGCGTTGCAGTGAAGCTTGATCATATTTAGGTATTTGTCCTTTTGTTTGCTTGAAACGGACATGCCAACATGCATATTTCGCCTGAGCAGTCACAAATGCTTATATTTGTTTGATGCACGAGTGGCCTGTGCATGCGTTTATTTCGTATCATATAATCCTCTTCTCCTCATGCTGGCATTACTGCAGTGCTTTCGCGATGCAGTGAAGTTCAATCATCTTTTGGTAATTGTCTTTTTGTCTGTTTGAAAAGGACGTGCCAAAATGTATATTTGGCCTGAGCAGTCGCAAATGCTTATATTTGTTTGATGCACAAGTGGCCTGTGCATGCGTTCATTTCGTATAATATATTGCTCTTCTGCTCATTCTTGCTTTACCGCAGTTCTTTCGCGATGCAGTGAAGCTTAATCATCTTTTGGTATTTGACTTTTTGTTTGTTTGAAAAGGGCGTGCCAAGATGCCTATTTAGCCTGAGCAGTCGCAAATGCTTATAATTGTTTGATGCACAAGTGGCCTGTGCATTAGTTCATTTCGTATCATGTAATGCTCTTCTGCTCACGCTGGCTTTACCGCAGTGCTTCTGCGATGCAGTAAAGCTTGGTCACATTTTAGTATTTGTTCTTTTGTTTGCCTGAAACAGACGTGCCAAGATGCATATTTGGCCTGAGCAGTCACAAATGCTTATATTTGTTTGAAGCACAAGTGGCCTGTGCATGCGTTTATTTCGTATCATATAATGCTCTTCGCCCCATGCTGGCATAACCGCAGTGGTTTCGCCATGCAGTGAAGTTCAATCATATTTTAGTAATTGTCTTTTTGTCTCCCTGAAACGAACGTGCCAAGATGTATATTTGGCCTGAGCACTCTCAAATGCTTATATTTGTTTGATGCACAAACGGCCTGTGCATGCATTCATTCCGTACCAAGTAATGCTCTTCTCCTCACGCTGGCTTTACTGCAGTGATTTTGCGATGCAGTGAAGCTTATTCATCTTTTGGTAATTGTCTTTTTGTCTGTTTGAAAAGGACGTGCCCAGATGCATATTTGGCCTGAGCAGTCGCAAATGCTTGTATTTGTTTGATGCACAAGTGGCCTGTGCATGCGTTCATTTCGTATCATGTAATGCTCTTCTGCTCACGCTGGTTTTGCAGCAGTGCTTTTGCGTTGCAGTGAAGCTTGATCATATATAGGTATTTGTCCTTTTGTTTGCTTGAAACGGACATGCCAACATGCATATTTGGCCTGAGCAGTCAGAAGTGCTTATATTTGTTTGATGCACAATTGGCCTGGGCATGCGTTCATTTCGTATCATGTATGGCTCTTCTGCTCACGCTTGCTTTACCGCAGTGCTTTCGCGATGCAGTGAAGCTTAATCGTCATTTGGTAATTGTTTTTTTGTCTCCTTGAAACGGACATGACAAGATGCATAATTGGCCTGAGCCGTCGCAAATGCTTAGATTTGTTTGATGCACAAGTGGCCTGTGCATGCGTTCGTTTCGTATCATGTAATGCTCTTCTGCTCACGCTGTCTTTACCGCAGTGCTTCTGCGATGCAATAAAGCTTGATCACACTTTAGTATTTGTTCTTTTGTTTGCCTGAAACAGACGTGCCAAGATGCATTATTCGCCTGAGCAGTCACAAATGCTTATATTTGTTTGAAGAACAAGTGGCCTGTGCAAGCGTTTATTTCGTATCATATAATGCTCTTCTCCCCATGCTGGTATTACCGCAGTGGTTTCGCGATGCAGTGAAGTTTAATCATCTTTTAGTAATTGTCTTTTTGTTTCCCTGAAACGAACTTGCCAAGATGCATATTTGGCCTGAGCAGTCGCAAATGCTTATATTTGTTTGATGCATAAGTGGCTGTGCATGCGTTCATTTCGTATCATGTAATGCTCTTCTGCTCACGCTGGCTTTACCGCAATGCTTTTGTGTTGCAGTGAAACTTGATCATATTTAAGTACTTGTCCTTTTGTCTGCCTGAAACGGACGTGCCAAGATGCATATTTGGCCTGAGCTGTCGCAAATGCTTATATTTGTTTGATGCACAAGTGGCCTGGGCATGCGATCACTTCGTATCGCGTAATGCTCTTCTGCTCACGCTGGCTTTACCGCAGTGCTTTCGCGATGCAGTGAAGCCTAATCATCTTTTGGTAATTGACTTTTTGTCTGTTTGAAAAGGGCATGCCAAGATGCCTATTTAGCCTGAGCAGTCTCAAATGCTTATAATTGCTTGATGCACAAGTGGCCTGTGCATGTGTTCATTTCGCATCATGTAATGCTCTTCTGCTCACGCTGGCTTTACCGCAGTGCTTCTGCTATGCAGTAAAGCTTGGTCACATTTTAGTATTTGTTCTTTGTTTGCCTGAAACAGACATGCCAAGATGCATATTCGGCCTGAGCAGTCACAAATGCTTATATTTGTTTGAAGCACAAGTGGCCTGAGCATGCGTTTATTTCGTATCATATAATCCTCTTCTCCTCATGCTGGCATTACCGCAGTGCTTTCGCGATGCAGTGAAGTTCAATCATCTTTTTGTAGTTGTCTTTTTGTCTCCCTGAAACGAACGTGCCAAGATGCATATTTGGCCTGAGCACTTGCAAATGCTTATATTTGTTTGATGCACAAGTGACCTGTGCGTGCGTTCATTCCGTACCTTGTATTGCTCTTCTGCTCACGCTGGCTTTATTGCAGTGATTTTGCGATGCAGTGAAGCTTAATCATCTTTTGGTAATTTTCTTTTTGTCTGTTTGAAAAGGACGTGCCAAAATGTATATTTGGCCTGAGCAGTCGCAAATGCTTATATTTGTTTGATGCACAAGTGGCCTGTGCACTGTTCATTTCGTATCATGTAATGCTCTTCTGCTCACGCTGGCTTTACCGCAATGCTTTTGTGTTGCAGTGAAACTTGATCATATTTAAGTACTTGTCCTTTTGTCTGCCTGAAACGGACGTGCCAAGATGCATATTTGGCCTGAGCTGTCGCAAATGCTTATATTTGTTTGATGCACAAGTGGCCTGGGCATGCGATCACTTCGTATCGCGTAATGCTCTTCTGCTCACGCTGGCTTTACCGCAGTGCTTTCGCGATGCAGTGAAGCTTAATCATCTTTTGGTAATTGTTTTTTTATTGTCTCCCTGAAACGGGCATGCCAAGATGCATATTTGGCCTGAGCACTCGCAAATGCTTATAATTGTTTGATGCACAAGTGGCCTGGGCATGCGTTCATTTCGTATGATAAATTGCTCTTCTGCTCACGCTGGCTTAACGAGTGCATTTTGATGCAGTGAAGCCTAATTATATTTAAGTATTTGTCCTTTTGTTTGCCTGAAACGGACTTGCCAAGATGCATCTTTGGCTTGAGCAGTCGCAAATGCTTAAATATGTTTGATGCAAATGTTGCCTGGGCATGCGTTCATTTCTTACCATGTAATGCTCTTCTGCTTACGCTGGCTTTACTGCAGTGCTATTGCGATGCAGTAAAGCTTGATCATATTTTAGTATTTTTTCTTTTGTTTTCCCGAAACAGACGTGCCAAGATGCATATTTGGCCTGAGCAGTCGCAAATGCCTAAATTTATTTGATGCACAAGTGGCCTGTGCAAGCGTTCATTTCGTATCTTGTAATGCTCTTCTACTCACGCTGGCTTTACCGCAGTGCTTCTGCGATGCAGTAAAGCTTGGTCACATTTTAGTATTTGTTCTTTTGTTTGCCTGAAACAGACGTGCCAAGAAGCATATTTGGCCTGAGCAGTCACAAATGCTTATATTTGTTTGAAGCACAAGTGGCCTGTGCATGCGTTTATTTCGTATCATATAATGCTCTTCGCCCCATGCTGGCATAACCGCAGTGGTTTCGCCATGCAGTGAAGTTCAATCATATTTTAGTAATTGTCTTTTTGTCTCCCTGAAACGAACGTGCCAAGATGCATATTTGGCCTGAGCACTCTCAAATGCTTATATTTGTTTGATGCACAAGCGGCCTGTGCATGCGTTCATTCCGTACCAAGTAATGCTCTTCTCCTCACGCTTGCTTTACTGCAGTGATTTTGCGATGCAGTGAAGCTTATTCATCTTTTGGTAATTGTCTTTTTGTCTGTTTGAAAAGGACGTGCCCAGATGCATATTTGGCCTGAGGAGTCGCAAATGCTTGTATTTGTTTGATGCACAAGTGGCCTGTGCATGCGTTCATTTCGTATCATGTAATGCTCTTCTGCTCACGCTGGTTTTGCAGCAGTGCTTTTGCGTTGCAGTGAAGCTTGATCATATTTAGGTATTTGTCCTTTTGTTTGCTTGAAACGGACATGCCAACATGCATATTTGGCCTGAGCAGTCAGAAGTGCTTATATTTGTTGATGCACAATTGGCCTGGGCATGCGTTCATTTCGTATCCTGTATGGCTCTTCTGCTCACGCTTGCTTTACCGCAGTGCTTTCGCGATGCAGTGCAGCTTAATCGTCATTTGGTAATTGTTTTTTTGTCTCCTTGAAACGGACATGACAAGATGCATAATTGGCCTGAGCCGTCGCAAATGCTTACATTTGTTTGATGCACAAGTGGCCTGTGCATGCGTTCGTTTCGTATCATGTAATGCTCTTCTGCTCACGCTGTCTTTACCGCAGTGCTTCTGCGATGCAGTAAAGCTTGATCACACTTTAGTATTTGTTCTTTTGTTTGCCTGAAACAGACGTGCCAAGATGCATTATTCGCCTGAGCAGTCACAAATGCTTATATTTGTTTGAAGAACAAGTGGCCTGTGCAAGCGTTTATTTCGTATCATATAATGCTCTTCTCCCCATGCTGGTATTACCGCAGTGGTTTCGCGATGCAGTGAAGTTTAATCATCTTTTAGTAATTGTCTTTTTGTTTCCCTGAAACGAACTTGCCAAGATGCATATTTGGCCTGAGCAGTCGCAAATGCTTATATTTGTTTGATGCATAAGTGGCTGTGCATGCGTTCATTTCGTATCATATATTGCTCTTCTGCTCATTCTTGCTTTACCGCAGTTCTTTCGCGATGCAGTGAAGCCTAATCATCTTTTGGTAATTGACTTTTTGTCTGTTTGAAAAGGGCATGCCAAGATGCCTATTTAGCCTGAGCAGTCTCAAATGCTTATAATTGTTTGATGCACAAGTGACCTGTGCATGCGTTCATTTCGCATCATGTAATGCTCTTCTGCTCACGCTGGCTTTACTGCAGTGCTTCTGCTATGCAGTAAAGCTTGGTCACATTTTAGTATTTGTTCTTTTGTTTGCCTGAAACAGACATGCCAAGATGCATATTCGGCCTGAGCCGTCACAAATGCTTATATTTGTTTGAAGCACAAGTGGCCTGTGCATGCGTTTATTTCGTATCATATAATCCTCTTCTCCTCATGCTGGCATTACCGCAGTGCTTTCGCGATGCAGTGATGTTCAATCATCTTTTTGTAGTTGTCTTTTTGTCTCCCTGAAACGAACGTGCCAGATGCATATTTGGCCTGAGCACTTGCAAATGCTTATATTTGTTTGATGCACAAGTGACCTGTGCGTGCGTTCATTCCGTACCTTGTATTGCTCTTCTGCTCAAGCTGGCTTTATTGCAGTGATTTTGCGATGCAGTGAAGCTTAATCATCTTTTGGTAATTTTCTTTTGTCTGTTTGGAAAAGGACGTGTGAAAATGTATATTTGGCCTGAGCAGTCGCAAATGCTTATATTTGTTTGATGCACAAGTGGCCTGTGTACTGTTCATTTCGTATCATGTAATGCTCTTCTGCTCACGCTGGCTTTACCGCAATGCTTTTGTGTTGCAGTGAAACTTGATCATATTTAAGTACTTGTCCTTTTGTCTGCCTGAAACGGACGTGCCAAGATGCATATTTGGCCTGAGCTGTCGCAAATGCTTATATTTGTTTGATGCACAAGTGGCCTGGGCATGCGATCACTTCGTATCGCGTAATGCTCTTCTGCTCACGCTGGCTTTACCGCAGTGCTTTCGCGATGCAGTGAAGCTTAATCATCTTTTGGTAATTGTTTTTTATTGTCTCCCTGAAACGGGCATGCCAAGATGCATATTTGGCCTGAGCACTCGCAAAATGCATATAATTGTTTGATGCACAAGTGGCCTGTGCATGCGTTCATTTCGTATCA